>QEPC01012456.1:46544-76964 GCA_003113815.1 Sphenodon punctatus
AATCCTGCTGCCCTCCTTGGGGTGCTAGGGATGGCGACGCAAGATGTGACCCTGGCTGGAGGAATGAGACTGCCCTTATTTGGGGGTGCGTAGGGAATGGGATGTCAACTGGAGAGTGGAGACCCTTGAGAGGCTGGCACATGTTTGGGTGGGATTCATGCCTGACTGCTGGAAGAGTCCCCCACACTACAGTAGCCTCTCTCTCTGTGGCAGACATCCGCTGCCACCCGCTGTTGGCTACTGTTTGTGCCTGACTGATGCCCACCACCCACGCACCCACCCGCACTCCAGTGAGCTGAGCTTGCTCTAACTGATACAGTCTTTCTTGTCTTAAAAGTAAAAAAAAAGTTTACAAACCTGGCAGGAATGGCAGTAGAGCCCGCCGCTTCCTCCTCATCTGAAGAAGAAGCCACCGGTGCCACGGGAGGTGTAGCAGGGGCAGCGGCCTCCACCTGTACCTCCTCCTCAACCAGCAAATTGGCCCCCAGCCGGAGGATGTGCACCACAGCCTTCTTCATTGTTGTTGTTGTTGTTTTTCAAAAACCCACACACCAACAGTCACCCACAACACACATCAATGACCCAAACACACAGCACAGCCAAACCCAACACAATCACAGCCAAAACACATGAACCAAGCAGTCACCGAATCAAACACACACCTACTCGCCTCACAGCTCCTCACGTACTCGAATTTCCGGTTTCTGGCACAATTTCCGGCTTCCCACGTGCTCGCGTTATTTTTAGGCCGAACACCAAACGCCAAACAGCTGAACCCGAACAGCGGAACCACCCGAACAGCTGAACCCAAATGCACGAACCGAACGCAGCCAAACCGAATGACCGAAGCCGAACCGCGATCTGTTTGCCCATCCCTATACATCAGTAAATAAAATCAAAAAAATAAGTATAGACTAGGAGACAATAGGATCTGATCAGAGATTGGGGGCTGCCCAGAAAACCCCTCCCCACCCTCTGACAAACCATTGCCTAGTTTCAGCAAATTCCCACTACATAGGGAAAAAACCATAGGTAAGTCTAATCACCTATATTGTCCAGCTGAGATTTAGATTTTACAGGCACAAGACCTGCCCCCAATATGAGGCAGCAATGTGTCAGCTCAGGGAATGGTGGGAAAACTCAAAAAAAGACTTCCTAATATGGACAATCTGGAGTAAATAGGCAGCGACACTTTTGATGACATTAACATCTGAATTGTCCAGTAGTAACCTTAGCCAAAACTGGCTATCCCTACCAGGATATTTCCAGAGAATTGGTGCCACCAATTCCTGTCAGGGTTTGTCATATAAATGACAATCAAGCATTATGTGGCTAACAGATTCAACTGAATTGTTGTCAAATGGGCACAGACGCTCCAGATAAGGTATGCCCCGCTTCTGGCCCTCAAGCACACGGGATGGCAAGGCATTGAAACGCACCCAACTATACAGCTGCTTTGCCCTACCCGAAATAGGGGCCCTCAGATAATCTGCAGTCTGCACTACCTCGGGAATCCATGCCAGGTAATCTCTCATGTGGGAAGACTTAGCTAGGTTTGCAACCTCCACCTGTCTCCCAATATCACCTGACCAGACGAGGACCTCCTTTTTCCAAGTATCCGGAAGCTTTTGGGCAAGATATTCAGGGGAGAGTCCATCTTCCGAAGGTGGGCCTCGATTTTAAGTGACCATTGACTGAGAAAGCCATCCTCTAGCAGATCCTTCAATAACCCTGCCTGCAACCCAGAACGGATTTTGAGCCAGAAGTTCAACGAGGTTTCAACGGCCACCTGTGGCCATGGCCTCTGACCCAACTCCAGCAGGGTTGCAGACAGAGGGGTACCACATGGGGCACCCACCAAATGTCTCAAGAACTTAGACTAGGGTTTGTCCACCTTGTTTACAAGGAAGGGCGCCCAAAGTTCCGCTCCATAGAGCAATTAGGCCCTAACCTTGCTTGTGAGGACCTGCAAAGCCGGGACCACAGCGGATTTACCTTGCTGCCTGCAGAACCTCTGGAGTGACTGTGCTGGACCATGGGCTGCCCTCAGAGCCCTCGAGACATGTTCATGCCATTCTCCATGCTTGTGGAATAGCAAGTCCAGATAACGAAACACTGGGATTTGCTGTATTGGGTTACCCCCCATTGTCCAATGTTAGACTTTTCTCCTATGGGAAAAAAACAGGACCTTGGACTTGTTATAATTAATAGTCAGATGGTTTTCATTGCAAAAAGTGAGGAAGGCCTGAAGTTGTCTCTGTAGTTCCAGATGTGTTTGTGAGAGCAGCGCGACGTCATCTGCATAAGAAAGACATCCAATCGGTCGCGCTGATAGCTTTGGGGGGGGGGGAAATGTGAGTCTGCCATAAGGGGTATCACCCCATTAATAAAGTAATTAAAAAGTGCCGGGGCAAGAACGCAGCCCTGCCTAACCCCTACTGTGGTATTAACTGGGGAGGTGGTGTGCCCCAGTTGATCTACTTTAATCACCAGGGAGGAGTGCCGATGCAAGGCATATATCAACGCCAAAAGATGTTTATCTATAGTGGAGGATTGCAGCTTCCTCCACAGGGCAGCATGGTCCACAGAGTCAAACGCTGCCCTAAGGTCTAGAAAAGTCACCCAAAAAAGCCCGTTGCGATGCATATACTTATGGGCCAGATGATCCAGGATGTGACATTGTTCGATAGTTGAATGGCCCCGTTGGAACCCTGCTTGTTCTGGGGCCAGAACCTGTGTTTGTTCCATCCACACAACCAACTTCCCTAGTAAATACTTTGCGTACACTTTGGCAGTTACTGAGAGGAGGCTGATAGGCCTGAAGTTGGCAGGGTCGGTGGAAGAACCTTTTTTATGGATAGGAACAATAATTGCCTGGGCCCAGGCTTCTGGAACTAGCCCAGAGTTGTTAATAGCTGTGAATAGCACTGCTAAGACTGGCAACCACCAGGCCTTGTAGTTCTTCAGGAATTCCACTCTTATTAGGTCTATGCCCAGAGCACGGTTATTATGAAAATAATCTATTATTGCCTCCACTTCCTCTTCCCTCACTGGATCCCAACCAGGGATTTCTGCCAAATTAATATCTAACTATTCCTGCATCTGCTCCCCCGAATTGTATAACTCCTGAAAATATTCCACCCAGGCAGAGGGTGAAGGAACACCAGCCGAATGCTTGAGGCCTCCCCCTACAGCACCATTGACCAATTGCCAGAACCTTCTGCTATCTTTTTGCTCTGCAGCCTGCAGAAGGTCACGCCATTGTTTATCCCCCAAACCCCTCTTCTTATCATGAATTAGTTTTCTATATTCCATCCAAAGGGCTATGTATTCAGGAGGCATAGTTGGCAATCTACTCCTGCTATAGACAGAATGCATTTTCTTAAGTCTGAAACGAGTCTCTCTACACTCTTTGTCAAACCAGGCTTGATGAGGCCTATGGTGTGAATGCACCTGTACTTTCCCTGACCCCTGAATATGTGCACGAAGCTCCTGGATCAACTGCTCATATAACTCTACAGTATCAGCATGGGCAGAGGAGGTGATCAGCCTATCCCGGAGTGAACAGATGTTCAACTGTTCTAGGTAGCTCCCCAGAGACCTGGAGATATCCTCACCCCAGGGTGGAGATCGTATTATATCCGATGACTCTGGTTCTGGGCTGACCACCTGATCGGGTCCCACACGTGGAATCGCAGCGAACAACAATAGCAACAGCGGGAGATGATCACCTACCAGTGTGGGGCCTAAAGTAAAATCTGTTATAAATGGGAGGGCTCTAGGGGATACCAGGACATAATCCACCAAACTGGTACCCTGCGGGCCTACAAAGGAGAATTCTCCCTCCATGTCATTGAAGCCTGATCCATTCAGGACATACAGGTCTTGATCTGCAATTAACTTAGCTAACCTGATCCCCGAGGAATTTATCTGCTTGTCCTTAGACTTTCTATCAGTCAGTATACCCACATGATGGGTTGTCCTCTCATCGCAATATATGGCCATTGCCTGATCATCTGCCCCCATCCAGGCATTGAAATCCCCAGCCATAATTAACAAAGCCCCAGGGTATTTAAGGGCAATATCCTCCAATACCTTTTCCAATTTATACCACATAACTGTGTGGAATAAACCAGCGTTGCAAGGTGGAATATATATAGTTACAATTAGGGGCGGGAAACCGGTAAAATCCGGTATCCGATAATGCCGGTACCGGGCGTACCGGCATTATCGGATTTGACCCGGTAATCCGGTCCGGGTACCGGATTCCGGGGTACCGGATTTTTTTTACATTGCAGCCATTTAAAAATGGCTGCAATGTAAAAACTTAAAGCCCCAGCAAAAATGTTTTTTTTAAAAAAAAAACTCCCCGAGTCCAGGCTGCGCGGGTGGAAGGGGGGACACCCCCCACCCACCCTGCCCAGCCTGGATTTTTGTTTAAAAAAAGACTCAGAGGCGAGCCCACCCCCCAGCACCAGCGGCCGCGGCGTCCCCGCAGCCGCCGGTAAGTATGACCCGATCCCTGGGGGGGGTGTTTAACACCCCCCCAACCCCCCAGGGATCACCCCTACTAAAGTTCAGTGCGCTTACCTTGCGGAGCTGCGGCGGCGGCGGGCGGTCCGGCGGCCTCAGCGCCGGCTGTGGCTGCCGGCGTCAGAGACGCTCTAGGCCTTCCGGGGAACTTCCGGGTTTCCCCGGAAGGCCTAGAGCGTCTCTGACGCCGGCAGCCACAGCCGGCGCTGAGGCCGCCGGACCGCCCGCCGCCGCCGCCGGAGCTCCGCAAGGTAAGCGCACTGAACTTTAGTAGGGGTGATCCCTGGGGGGTTGGGGGGGTGTTAAACACCCCCCCCAGGGATCGGGTCATACTTACCGGCGGCTGCGGGGACGCCGCGGCCGCTGGTGCTGGGGGGTGGGCTCGCCTCTGGGTCTTTTTTTAAACAAAAATCCAGGCTGGGCAGGGTGGGTGGGGGGTGTCCCCCCTTCCACCCGCGCAGCCTGGGAGGGGGAGGGGGAGGGAATTAATTTATTTCATTGATTTCAATGGGGACACAGCGCCCCATTGAAATCAATGAAATAAATCTGGTACCAGTATACCGGATTTAATCTGGGAATCCGGTTTTCAGAGAACCGGTAACCAGTAAATCCGGTAGCCGGTAATGGGCCCGGGGTCCCACCTCTAGTTACAATGATCAAAGTATATTGCCCAACCCTTACTACCAACGTTTCGACGTGAAATCGAAGCGGTGCATCTCCTCTTCTGTCCATGATCTTGTGATCTGCTGCCCCTGTGGGACTAGAACAGGAGACCCTTCAGCCAGCTGATGCGGCAGGAGCTGTTACCACACCACAATTTCATTCCACCATTTCAGAATTGCCCAAGCCACACCACGGCTTTTCTGCGGACATTCCGAGAATTCCGCCGGCATTCTGCAAATTGAGGAATTGCAGAAAAATTGCAGAAACTGTCAGAAAACCGCTGTTCTGCTATTTTGTGGCACTGGCAGAATGATGGAAGTAGCAAAAATGTCATGTTTCCACTATTTTGCAAAGCCTGTGGAAGTAGCGGAATGAAATTAGCGGAACTGCGGAAGTAGCGGAATGAAACTAGCGAAATGAAAGCCTCTGCCACGCCATACCACTAATTTCAGAAACACTGTTTCCGGCGAAATAGCTACTGCTGCAACATTCCGCTACAGCCCCACGAGTCCTGTGGTGCTTCCAGAGCGTGGCACTATAATAATAATAATCATTAATAAATAATAAACAATACATATATGATGTTGTGCCAGCTATTGTGATAAGAAAAAAATCCTTGCCCTGTGGGGGATTTACAGTCTGGGATGGACAGACAGGGGAGGGCAGACAAGGGTAAGGAGAACAGAGGTAACAGCTAAGTTATTGGGGTCGGGGGTAATATCTTGCAGGATGAGATGGAATAAGGAAAAGCACAACAGGAGCAATTTGTGGAGTTGAGGAGGTATGGAAAACCTGATGGAAGAGGTAGGTTTTTAGGAGAGATTTGGTCATCAGGCAGCTAAATAAATATGACGTGACGTGACTTGACTTGACTTGACTTGTCCAGCACACCGGTCTCATCGGCAGTCCTGCCTTCTAGGTAAAATAGACTCCCCACACTTCTCCTGCTATAGTGAATTCATACTGAGCAAACTTCAGAAACAGTGGCCGTTTTTACACGGGCACGGTTGGGGGGCAGGTCCGTGTGCTCTGCGTGGAGTGCACACACATCCGGTGAGTGGGGAGAAATCACATGGACCGGGATGGGTGTGCACCCCCACCCGCTCCTGCCCCTGTACAGAGCATCCCGGATTCTCCACGATGCTCCATGTGTGGGCCTGAGCGGGCGGTGCGTGGGTCATAGGAGCGCACCCACCCAAGCACCTTCAGGTGGCCATTTGGAGTGTGGGGGACCATGCTTTCTGCATCCCAAGCAGCAAAGGACCCGTATCTTTTTAATGACCCCTTCAAATCAGAAGGCTCCATGGAGAAGCCGCTGGTAGATCTCCTCTGACACACCAGAGCAGCTGGGCAGGCTGGATTTTAAAAGATTTAGGCATGTTGAACCATTTCCAGCCTGAGGAGGGCTACATATGCATCCCTCGGAGAATCCTGGAGGAAGCCGATCCCATCGAAATCACGGACCCATCAAATTGTCAGTCAGTCTCTAGTGACTACCCAGGTGCTGGATGGCATTAGCCAGAAATCCCTGGCTGCCGCGCTGCACAAAGCACAGGAGAATGGTAGGTTTAACCTTTCTGTGCATAGGGGAGAGGGGCAGGATTTGTCCATTTCAATCCCATCAGCTAGAAAGACACAACAAAACAAAATGAATGACCTGGAATGCCCATTGAAAGCAGAAGGGGCAATAGGAACAGCATTCGGAAACAATAGGGATGTGCGAATGACAATAGGGTTTATTGGGCTGTAAAGCAGTACAGTGGTGCTGTATCTCGGAAGGGGAGGAAGAGTGGGGAGGAGGTGGAATGACAAAACGTGACCAAGGAGAGTGGGCGGAATGACAAGAGACTGTCTGGAATGGCAGGGAGGAGGCAGTGGGGAGTGGGGGAATGACAGGAGAAAGACCCCCCGGAGCACTTGGAATGACACGGTTTCAAGTGGAATGACAGGAGGTTTTATGGCAAGTGACTGGGAAGAATAAGGAAGAGGAGGCTCTAGGGAGGGTGTGGCTAATGAGACAACAAGAAGACGGGAATGACAATGCGGAGGCAGTGGGAAGAGGCTGGAATGACAAGGGAAAGGCAGAATGACAATGAGGGAGGTTTCACTGGGATTCCAGAGTCCAGGGAATCAATAGGTGAGGGATCCACTGGGGTGGGACCCACCAGGGCAGAGGGGCAGGGATTTGGGAGAGGGGTGAGGTTGCTGGGACAGGTAGGGACACATGGGGCAGGGAAGGGGGTGGGGTTGGGTTTACAGGGCAGGGGGTTACCAGGGCAGAGAGGCTCGGGGCCACACTGGAAGATCATGGATTGCCAGGGTGGGGACAGAGGTTACTGGAGCCAGGCTGGGGCAGGGAGTCAGGGCACCTTGCTGCCCTAGAGTAAGGGCCGGGATGGGGGGCAGAAGGGCAGGAGATGAGCAGTGTGATCCAGTGGGGGTGCGATTTCAAGCAGGAAAGGGATTTATAGTTGCCACAAAGTAAGATTTGTCTGAACTAGAGCTGAAACAAGATTTTGCTAAAACGGGAAAGCTGATCAAAATCTCGGTTCCCAATACCGTCTCAGTCGAATCGAGACTCTCTCAGTACTCGGTAGGGATGGGCACCTGGAGGGAATTCTGGATTCAGATCCATGTCAGATCTGTAGCTCTGAATTCTGGATTTAATTACAGATCCACATTACGGATCCGTATTCAAATCCACGAAATAAAAAAATTAAAAATTAAAACCAAAATCTACTGCACATGTGTCCCTATCCCCCTGGGGGACCTGGAATGTACCGAGCAACCTTGGGGGGCATCACTGACGCACTGTTACTGCTGTGGGGGTTCGGTCAGGCTCCCTCGCCGTAGCGACCTCCCGGCTCCAGATCGCACACGTGCAAAATGGCCGCCAGGGCTGTTTATGCATTTGAGCCCTACTTCAAAACGGCACCGGCAGTCTCCACCCGCAGCCCCTGATCTCCCGGCACTGGGCTGCCCCCAGCTCTGCTGATGCCCCTCAGTCCCCACCCACAGCCCCTGCTCCCCGCAGCTCTGCTAATGCCCAATGTCCAAATCCCTCCTAAAAACCTGCCTCTTCCATCAGGCTTTCCATAACTGCTCGGCTTCACAGATTAATTAATTAATTAATTAATTATTGCTCAATCAATTAATTAATTAATAATTAATAATGTATTATTTATTATTATAGTGCCACGCTCTGGAAGCACCACAGGACGGGCTGAAGGGTCTTCTGCTCCAGTCCCACCGGGGCAGCAGATCACAAGATCACGGACAGAAGAGGAGATGCGTTGCTTCAATTTCATGCTGAAACGTTTACTTGTGGCGTCCAACTCTTTGGAGGACGGGGACCAGACTGAATTTTGGTGCAACTCTCCTCAGCTGAGAGACCAAGGCAAAGTGCGGGTGCACGGAGCCTACGTTGTAAGCGAGCACAATCTGTGAGACTCCAACGTTCTCAAACACCGCTCTGACCTCCAGGGAATTGTAAATTCCAGAATCCATCCGCTGTTTGAAGAGAATATTTTAGGATCTCTGGCCTCTGAATTGTCCCCTCCTTGCCCTGGGCAGAGACTCCAGAGTGAGCTTTAGTAGAAACATTCAGATCCAGTCTGTTGTAAACATCGGTTGTTTCTCCCTGCACAGCGTTGCTAAAATCCGGCCCATCCTTATCCCCCACTGCCCAAACCCTAGTCCATGCTCCAGTCATCTCTCGCCTTGACGACTGCAACCTCCTTTTTACTGACCTCCCTTCCTCCCACCTTGACCTTCTCACTCCTGTACAGCACTCCTCTGTCAAGCTCATCTGCTTCGCCCACCTCCCCTTGTGTTCAGCCCCTCCCTCCCTCTGCCCAAATGCGACATTCAGCAGAGACTCCTTGTTTTTGCCTTCATGGATCTTCACGGCCTCGTTGCCCCCCTGTCTTTCTGCTCTTGTTTTCTGCTACATTCCTGCCCGGGAGCTTCACTCTTCCTTTGCCCCACCTCCCCCACCCCACAGTCCCCTGCACCCTGAAAAGTCTCCTCCCTTCTCCTGTGCTGCCCCCCACCCCCACCCCCGTGCCTGGAACTCCCTCTCTAAATGCATTCGCTCTGCTCCCTTCTGATGTTCAAGTTCTTCCTGAAAATCTACTTCTTCCATCAGGCTTTCCCTAGCTCCTCACCCCCCCACCCGACCCCACCCCTAGACTGCTCACTGAGGCTCCTTCTACCATCCTGTCAGGCAGGGCCTCCTTCTTCCCCGTCACTAAGCTGAGCAAATGCACCTGCAACCAGTCAACTGTGTGAACGTCTCCCTGTCTCTCCCGATGTTCCCCTCTCCCTTCCCTTTCCTAGATCGGAAGTTCCTTATTTATTTATTTATTTAAAATTCAATACCCCGTCCTCCTCCTAAGGCTCAAGGCAGTTTACAATAGAAAAATCCCACTAAAATACATTCAAATCCCTTTAAAAACCCACCCTCACCCCTAAATAACCCCCCAACCCCCTATCCCCACCTGCCAAACGCTTTGCCAAAAGGTCTTACATCCCCTCCAGAATAATGATTGGACAGTGGCAGCGACATTGCAGGAGCTAGAGAAATAATGAACAATAAAGCACAGATTTATTATTTCTGGAGTCTCAGAATAAACCAAGAAACATGGAATAAACCTTTGAAACAGTTTTGAAATTAAATCGCTCGGCATTTGCTGCTGCAGGTTAACGCAATCACGAGACACTGGAGGGTTGAGGTTTCTGGCCGTTGAGTGAATACTTTAATTTACATATTGGCTGATCATGTAATGTCTCATTTACATGAGAGGCGAGAGCTCCCCAGGAAATGGCTCCCACTCCCTCCCCCCATTGGCTGGATCTCCCCTCCCTTCCCCTCATAGAGCCAGATATCTCCCTCCCCCCCTCCTCATTGGTCTAATCTCTCCCCCACCCCTCCTCAAGGGCCAGAGCTCCTCCCCCCTCCCCCCCACTTGGTCTGATTTCCCTCCTCTCTCCCATGTGATTGGCTCCCTCTTCCCCAGGGGGCTCCTGCCTAGATTGGGGACCTCGCCCCAGCTGGTTCGGGGGGGGCTTCCTGTTCAGAGTTTAAAAAAATTAAATGTACACATTTGCATAATTAGGTGGGACCTAATTATGCAAATTAGGCCCAGCACGAAGACTTTACAGATGGCCTCACAAACCCTGGGGCCGGACCTGCCTCTATCCCCATGTCTCTATGGCTGTGAGGCTCCACAATGGATGAAACTCCCAGGAGGAGAACCTGGCTGAGTCCTCCAGGGTCATAGAGCCGTGGTGTTAGAGAGGCCCAGAGAGGCCATTCCCTGGGGCCTGAGGGGATGTTGCTCCCCGTGTCTCAGGGACACAGTCTGAGGGATCCCTCCCACACCCAGAACCAGGGGCAGATTCTCTCCCCAGAGAACGAGGTCCGTCGGAAAGTGAAGATTGGGGCCTCGGTGTCGGCATCGAAAAATGTCACCTGCCCCCTTGCACAGTCCAGACAAACCCGGATCCTCCTGGGGGGGCGGCTTAGGGACAGGGTGGTCCATTTAGGGCAGTTGAAAGCCTGGTACTGATCCCACCACAGCCTTACAGCCCAGATCCCCCCCTTAGGGCTACAGGTGAGCCCTCCCTTCCTCTCCACAGACTCTCTGGCAACCCCCACAGCCCAGTAATGCCCCTCCCGCACCCCCAGATTCACCTCCACCTCCCAGCAATGTCTCCCCGAGGTGAATCTCTCATGGCCCATCACACAGGGCCTGAAATTAAATCTCTCAGGATTGTCAGGCAGATCCTGCCATTTGTCTTCCCATCTGACACTTTTCCGATCCTCAGACAGGACGAGCCGGGGATTTGCCGTGTCCGGATCCAGAGTCACCTTCGCTGCAGGGGAGAGAGAGGGAATCGGTGCGTCAGAGACAGAGCTCAGCCCTGGGGGACGCTGGGGCCGTTCCTCACACTCACAGCTGCCCTGCAGGGGCTGGGACATGGTCTCTGAATCCAGGGATCTGCCCCCTGTCCTGGGAAGATGGGAGGGAGCAGGACTGGGATGAACTTGTCAGGCTTTAGGACCCAGTGAGCGCCATCTGCTTCTCCCTCCGTGCTGCTGGCAACCCCTCCCCCGATGACAGGCTGGGGAAGGGGCAGGGCCCTGGCTGAGCCATGGAGCATGTGTCTGCCCAGCCCGACAAGGCTGCAGCATCCAGGGGAGTCAGCACACAGGGGTGCCAGTCCTGGAGAAGGAGAGAGCCGCTCCCGTGCTACCCAGCCAAGTCTGGGAGGGGGGAGTCCCAGGGGAGCAGGGCAGGCTGGCTCAGCTGCAAACAGAGTGAGAGAAGCCCATCAGGCAGCAGGAGAGAAGCCCCCCAGGCAGAGAGCAGAGAACCCATCAGCAGCGGAGCAGAGAGAGAGAGAGAGGAGGTAGACACACACCCCCCCATGGGCTCCAGAAGCTGAAGTTGGTTTCTAGCTCCCAGTTCCTTTTCTCTAACTCATGTTTTGGGCCAAACCACCCTGGTGAGAGGAGGGGAGGGTTGGGGGGACTCTCTGTGAGAGGGGGAGCCCCAGGAAGGGGATTCTTTGTGAGAGGAGGAATCCCGGGGGTGGGGAGGAGGTGGGAAGGGGAAGGGGCTGTAGGGGAGGGGAAGGGGTAGACTCTGGAGGACCTTGGGTGAGCAGCCAAGGGGAAGGGGTCAGGAAGGAGTGGACGGAGGGGGAGGAGCAGCTATAGGGGTGGTTGTGGGGTTAGGATGGTATGGTCCAGGGGGGTGGGTGACTTGCACTCCCAGGGTACTGAGGTTCCTGGTGGAGGTTAAGAGAGCCACACACACACCCACTGAGGGTGGGGGAGGAGCAAGGTCTAAGGTCCACCTGTAAAGGGCTGCTGCTTCTAAATGCAAGGTCCGTAGTGAAAAAGGCCCCAGTAATCCGGGATTTGATCCTGGATGGGGCAGCGGACCTTGTATGTATTATGGAGACCTGGCTGGATGAGGAGGCGGGACCAGTTTTAGCTAACCTCGTTCCAGCCGGGTATGCCGTGCAGCACCAGCCCCACACGGGGAGCTGGGGTGGTGGTGTAGCCATTGTTTTTAGAGAGGACTGGCCAGTTAGGAGATATCCAGTCCAGGAGATACCAGGTATTGAGGCCCTCCACATGGTGTTGGGAAAGTACGGTCATCATTTTCAACCGACCCAGGTCCTGCCATCTCAGTACTTTCCCAAGCCGTGGCAGATTGGATGCGGCAGAGCAGACTAAAGCTTAATCCCGATAAGACAGAGATGATGATGGTGGGTAAGGCGATGGAGGTTCTGGCTCCCCTCTTGGGGGGGTCCGTCCTCCGGTAGCCCAGCAGGCTCAGAGTCTGGGGGTGTTATTGGATTCGGATCTTCGCCTGGATCAACAGGTGGAGGCGGTGGCTAAAGCCGCTTTTCACCAGTTGTATCTGGTGCGGAGGCTGCGCCCATACAGCTCCAGGTCCGACCTGGCCACTCTTATTCACGCCTTCATCACCTTGAGGCTAGATTACTGCAACGCGCTCTACGTGGGGCTTCCCTTGACGCTGGTTTGGAGGCTGAAGCTAGTGCAGAATGCAGCAGCTCGTCTCCTTACGGGGATGTGATGATAGGAGCATATTATCCCCGTGCTCCATGCTCTGCACTGGCTGCCGATAGCGTACCGAGCCAGATTCAAGGTGTTGGTTTTGGCCTATAAAGCCTATACTGTCTGGGCCCCTCATATCTCAGGGACCGCCTCACCATCCACGTCTCAGAGCGACCCCTTCGGTCTGCCGGGGGCACCTTTTTGGAGGTCCCTCATGTGGCAGAAGCTGCCAGGAGCAACCCTGCCTTTCCATGTGACACTGACACTCTGGCTTCCAGGTTGACTAGGCCTGATTTCGCAACCGGCCGCATGGCAGGATTTTGCAATACCGGGGGAGGGTGCCTACAGCCAGCATGGCTGGAGAGATCATTCTCTGATTGGAGTAGGTACAGTCAGGTAACCTCCCAAGGACCAATCACGAAAGAGGGGTAGGGGGCTTTTAAAAAGAAAAGCCACACCTCTCAAGGGAGAGACTTCCACTTTACTTCTGTTTGGCTCTGAGACACTGACCTTTTTGCTATGGAGCTAAGGGAATGGCTCCTGGCCTCTTTGGACTAAACTGAACTAAGGACTTTGCTGCAAGGCAAAGGCGCACCTAAAGCTGTGAGTAATTGAAGGTTACATCTGAGGGACCAGGTTAGGCTAGATGCTACTAAAAGGGCCCTCAAGCCTAACTGTGTTGTGATCAATTGCTTTTGCTCAAGGATTCAAAGTATCTCACATGGTTGTAGCCTGTGATGCTTGGTTTAAAATACCATTAAAGTAATATTCCTTTTTCTGATCTTAAAGATCTGGGTGGGTGTGGGTGTTAGCGAATACACCTCTGTACGCTCCGGCGGCAGTAATTGGGAACTGTGTTATTCCGGCTTGCGGACCTGGCTGTTTAAAGAAAAGGTAGAGGTCTCATTCTCCCCAGAGGGATGAGACTCGCAGCCTAACTAAATTCTGGGTGGTGGGAGCAGAAAGATACCAAATAATAGGTGGGTAAAGGGGTGCCGGGAGGCCCAATGGCCTCCGTTACGCCACACCCCGTGTAAAACGGGGGACCACCATGGAGAGGGCATTCTCGGTGGCCGTGCAGCAACTTTGGAACTCCCTCCCGGAGAAAGCCCACCTGGCCCCAAGTCTGCTGGCTTTCCGCCGAGCTTGCAAAACCTGGCTGTTCACCCAGGCCTTCGGAGGGGAGGGTGGGGTAGTTGTGGGGAGATATTTTAAATTCTGTTTAAATTCTTTTTATGCTTTTTAGTGAATTTTAATATTGTATATTTTTATTCTTTTTGTAAGCCGCCTCGAGATGTCGTAGGGATGAGGGGGTAGCTAAGAAATGCAAATAAATAAATAAATAAATATTTTAAAATGCAAATCCTCAAGATAAACTTCACTGTAAATACTTATTTTCACTAAGTGCTCCAATATTATATAATCCCATTACACAATAAGCAGAGATTATGTAGGAAAAGCAGAGACTGTGCAGAGATTACGTATCACAAAACATGGATTAGGAATAAGGAACTGGGAACTAGGAACCAATTTCAGCTACGTGTGTACATATAAAACTAAACAGAGCACAGCATGGGGGACGGGGGGGCGGGGGCTCAAATCAGTCCCTTCACACACACAATATTCAATCCAGCTGTCTGATGTATATTTTCTTGCCTTGGGGGAAGAAATGTTTTACTGCTTTTTAAAAAAAATGATTTCAAAATAAAATTTCCCTTCCAATGTGGTTAATTTCTTCTGTTCCTCTTTAAAAATGGTTTAATTGGCTCTTCTGAAATAGAATAGCCTTAAAACTGTCGCTCCAAATCTGATTTGCTGCATATTGTTTGAATACAGTAGAAAGTAGGTCTCCTTACCTGGACCTCTTTAACCTGTATTTGTCCTTATTCTGGACCGTTTTATGCACCCCTGACCCACCCCAGATCTCAAACCCGCTGCATTACTGTTCTATACAACTGTTTTATCTATTCGTTCTCTGTGTGTTTGTCCCGGTTGTGGAGGTAGGAGAGCTGTGTGTCGTGTTGGAAGGAGCAAGGGAGACTGGGTGGTGGCCCGGTGACAGGGGGGCTCTGTGTGAGTGATCTATAGGTGAAAACAGACATGACACTAACTCTACCTTAACACCACTCTAATATTTCTTATGCATGTTGCAGGGCTACATAAGGCACCAATACACCCCTGCAAGATGCATAAGAAATGTTAAAGTGGTGTTAAAGTGGAGTTAGCGCCATGTCTATTTTCACCGTTTGCTAACAGATGTTGCTAAATACATATCTATGCAAGGAATGATTTATCCAAATCATGGTATTCGGGATATTGCTTGGGGTATCCCTCTCTGAGATTTTCAAAACTGGAAATCTTATGTATGTATATGTGTGTGTGTGTGTGTGTGTGTGTGTGTGTGTGTGTGTGTGTCAGCGAGAGAGAGAGAGAGAGAGAATGTAAGTGACACCTCTGATGTGTTTGTGTTTG
Source organism: Sphenodon punctatus (assembly GCA_003113815.1). Taxonomy (NCBI): domain Eukaryota; kingdom Metazoa; phylum Chordata; class Lepidosauria; order Sphenodontia; family Sphenodontidae; genus Sphenodon; species Sphenodon punctatus. Next base: position 61,807 of record QEPC01012456.1, read on the forward strand.
AAATTTCTTTGTGTTGGTAAGCAAGCACCAGACTGCAAACTGTTAGGAGGTGGAGCTATGGAAAGGGGGTGGGGCAATGCCCCCCCCCCCATATTTGTGCCCTGGGCCCCACAAATTCTAAAGCCGGCCATGGAGCAGTAGGATTGATGGGTCAAACTTATGTTTGAAAGAGAAGGGACACTGTGGGAATCTGAAATAAGGGAAGTCTGTTATGTCCTGTGAGGTCAGAAACAAGGGGAGCTATTCCATTTTATGGAGGTTTGGGGTCTGAAATAATATAAGCACTTTACATTCTATGGGGCTGTGGGGTCTTAAAAAGGGGGGTATCTATTATGTTGTACAGACTATGAAATAGGGGGCACTTTTTATGTCCTATGGGGCTGTGGGGTCTGATACAGGGGAGGTCCTGTAAATTCATTGAGGTTGTGGGGTCTTAAATGGGCACCCATTACCTTCTGTGGGACTGCAGGGTCTAAGACATAGGATGTCCACTATGTTCTATGAGGCTCCCTTACAAATCAAGGAATGGGGAAATCCCAAGATCTGTGAATCGAGACCACAGGAATCCATTGGAAACGCGGCACTTCCATTTCCAGGCATCTCAATGGGAAACGTCCACTGAGCCTCACGGACTAAATTTGAGAGTGAAGATCATTTCCACAGCGGGAAACTCACCTGTTACGTACAATTCTTTCTCCAAAGCCGACGGCAGGGATTCTGGAAGGGGAGAGAGAGACAGTGAAACAGCTCAGATTTCATGGGATATTTCCTTCTGGTTCCGTTTCCCACGTTTCCTCACAAAGTAGCCGTTAGAGGAGGGGAGGGGAACCCCCGACCCATGGGCCAGATACAACCCACAGCTGGGTTTTATCTGGCCCCTTTCCTGTTCCTGACTCTGGCCAATGGATCCAGTCTCTGCCCTCAAGCACTGAAGGAGAGAGCTCAGGGGGAAGGGAGCAGAGATGTTGGGGGAGCACTCAAAGGTAAGGACTGAATCCCCAGGCCAGATCCCTGGTGCAGAAGATTTGTGTCCCTCCCCACCAGAGAAACCCCCCACCCCCTTTCCCAGTGCCTGGACATACAGCTGCACCAGGGAGCGTGAGCCCCCAGGCCCGTAGGCCCCGATGCAGCTGAACCACCTGTTCCCATTAGAGCGATGTCCTTGTTCAGAGCGTCCCTTCCGTTCCCTGCCTGCAGCGCCCACCAACTGTGCACGGTCTCACAATGACTTTCTGCATCCCCGCCAAAAAAACCTAAATTCTGCACCAGGAAAACTAAATTCTGCAAATTCACCGTGAGGGAAGTTTTTGCTTAATCCGACTAATCTGCATAATTTTGCAGTCTTGTAATATGTAAATCTGCTTCACAGCTCGCACTTTTCAGAGATTTTTGACATAAAGAAACTGGGCACCGCGCAGTAGATGGGTAAATTGAGCTGTAGTTTGAGAATATTTGCATTCCACTTACAACACATGATAATGAAAAAGTTNGCAGTAGATGGGTAAATTGAGCTGTAGTTTGAGAATATTTGCATTCCACTTACAACACATGATAATGAAAAAGTTAAAAAAAAAAAAAAAAACCAAGCTAAAATATGAACAGCAAAAGTGGAAAACAATTCAGCAAAAAATGAAACACACTGACAGTAGGGAAAAATGAAGAAAAAAAACCCCAACTCAGGCCCCGATCCGTAGAGAATGATCTTTTATTCATCTAACTGTTAGAACAGAAATAGATAGAAAATGACCACCCTATCAATTGAAAGAGAAAAGGGGGGGGGGAGGAGAGGATATCCTGACCCCTTCCCCCCCAAGTCTCAGCATCCCAGACCTCTCACTCCACGTTACAGGAAATCCTGTCTTGGATCAGGGAGTTTGGCTACAAGGAGACAAACAAGTCAAGTCAAAACCAGGGGCGGATCAAGAAGTGATATGGATGGGGGGTGGGCTGAAGTCCAAAGTTAGTATAGCCCTGCCCAGGTGAGCAGGCCCCGCCTCCAGCCCCAGCCCCTACCAAGTGAGCAACAGTGTTAGGCCAGTTCATCCCCCACCCCAACGCCATGGGAACCCCACCCCAAGCCACAGCTCCAACAGGGGAGGGGGACTCAGGTTCAGTAGGGCAGTGGATATGATAGCTGGGCTCCAGCTGCCACCTGAAAATGAGCATCACACACAGGTGGATAAATAACCTCTTCCCCTAGTCTCACTACAGGAAAATACACAGTCTAGGAGCAAATCCCCATTGTACCCCAAGCCAAAGAGGGTAATAAAACAGGGAGGGGCAAATGCCCCCTTAAAGCCAAAGTAGATGAGGGGCAAATCCTCACTGTGCAAAAGAGGGCTATAAAAGAGAGGGGGGAAATGACCTCTTGCAAATCAGTCGGGTAAGGAGCAAATCCCCACTGCACTCCATACCCAAAGAGAGCAATAAAAGAGAGATGGGCTAATCATGCCCCCTTGCAAGCAAAGCAGGTGAAGGGCAAATCCCCACTGCACTTGGATGGGAGATTCAGACCTGCTCTCACCCTGCCCCCAGCTGCGGGTAAGATGGTTCGGCTCTGGGGAGTCCTAAGAGAGGGGACTCAGATGAACCCTCAGCCAGCCCCCTCACTGGAGCCAGAGATGAGCCCGCCCTGTCCCTGCAGCCTCTCCCCCCCCCCCCAGTAGCACCACGATTTGCTCCCAGGGCTACGCACGTGGCTAATTAACCTGGGCCCAGGGGAACCCCACATGATTCAGACCCATCCCTAAGCTGAGCAGGGAAGCCAGCTTCTCTCTGGGGAGTCCTGGGAGAGTGGGACTCAGACACACTCTCACCCAGTCCCTGGCACCCCCTCACTGGGTCCAGAGGTGGGCCCCCCTGTAGCCTCTCTCTCTCCCCCCTACACCAAGCAACAACAGCTTTCAGCTGGGCCAGCACCCATGCTGCAGTCTACCTCACCTCCTCAGCCGCGGGGAAGTGGCAACAGACCCTGGGTGGGGGAGGCTCAGTGCTCAGGCCCCTGACACCCCATGCAGCCCCCCCCGTACTTAGGCATGGTCAGCACTGACAGAGCGTGCAGCATAAGCAGCTGAAAAAGTGTGTTCCCTAAGTAGTTTTCAAGCCCTGCTCCAGTCATGATGTGTGGGGGCAGGTCCAGCGTGATGTCAGCCACAGCTGACCAATGGGGGGCTAAAGTCTCCTGAGCACCCCTCCCTGCCCCCGTGAATCCACCCATGAAAACCAACGCAATATTCATGGGTTAAGATTTTCTTATCAAAGTTATGAACTTGGCTTGCACGTGCAAACTCAGATCAGTTAAATTTAAAGAATTGGGGGGAAAGGTTTGTGTAAGTTCTTAGAGGATCGGTCCATATGTGACAATTATTAGACAACTTGCTCAGGGTGTTGTGATATGATTTTGGCCCAACAAAGATGCCAATTTCCTTGCTACAATGTAACCAAAGCAAAAGTGTTTCTTTTGACACAAATATGCCAGAACAGACATTGAATGCTATTGTAACCTATTCTTTGCTGAAATGTAACCAAAGTACTCTGGATATATAATCATGATGTTGTAACTGAATGAAACTTTTGTGTAAGCCATTGTGTTCAGTTAAGATTACATAGAATGTTAAGTTAGGTAAGGCATTTAGTTGGGTTTTACTTCTGAGAGTATGTAGAATGCTGTAAGTTAATTAAGACATTAGTTAGCATATGCATTGATTCATTGACTTAGATAAGGAACCAATGTGTGAGGAGTAAACGGTCAAAAATGGTTAGAGAGGAAGTAAATTATAGGATAGTATGTGAACTGGTGTGAAGGAGGCAATAATCCTGTCTATTAGGTGCCTGATAGAAAGAAGAGACTTTGTGTTCCCAAGAAAATCTGAATAGTTTATAACTTACAGGGATGCCAAGAACAAGGAAAGGTCAGCAATTGATAACAGAACCAAACGGTACCAGAGAAAAACAAGATGACTTGGTCAGACAATAAGGCACCTCCAAGGGGGGTTGTGGGGTGCTCAGGGCCAGGGAGTCAGGCCCTCCCTCCAGAAGGAGGAGGGGTAGGACCCTATCGGTCAGGGCAAAATCCTAAGCCAATGACCAAGCAGAAGGTACCCCAGGTCTGAGCAACCAATGAGAATGCTCCACAGGTTTAGCACTGACAACCCTGCACTCTGAATAATCAGTCACTGGATAAAAAGGCTAGCCCCAGACAGAGAAGTTGCCTTTCACGGTACCTGCTTCGCTAGCTCTTTGATTAGAGCGCCAACAGGATTGGTGATTGTGCCCACTTTGGAACTTCTCCTTAGGAAGTTCTGCAACTTGCTCCACAGCTAGGCTTTCTCTCTCAAGGCTTTTGGGCCCCCTTCCTGCCCTCCTTCCGGAATCAGACCATTGCCCTCTGATCACGTAAGAATACATGCTTTCTATGTGTTTGAAGTAGTCAAGAGTAGGTGAAGGATTATATGTTAAGGGTGCAAATGCTTCAGTTATAATTGGTATGTTAAATTGTGTTGCTCATTGAATAAAAGATCTATTTGATTGAACAAAAGAGTCATTATTAGAAATAACAGAGGAGTAATTCCCCACCCTCTCAAAACAGTAGTATTTTCACTCGGTCCCGAGAATTAAAAGGGATCTGCTTCACCCGGGGTGCAGAAAAGCAGCTATCTGCTTCACCAGGGTGTAGAAAGGCAGTAGAACCCCTTTTATTTTCTTTCAAGGGGATCAGACCTCTGACTGCCGGGAGTGAACAGCAGGGAATGGATCACTCCATTTTGACCAGAGGGGGAGGGCACTTTTCTGAAGCAATGGAAGCTGCCACTGTCAGAGACAGGATGCTGAGATGGACGGACCATTGATCTGGATCATCTCCCTCCTTAATAACCCACAGCCCCTGCCGACCCTCCCTTGACTAGAATCTTTGGCCAGGTTTGCCTTGTGCCCCTGGGGACAGCACTTCTGGGATCCTGCCAATTCCCCTCCTAGCTCCTTCCAGGTACCTTTGAATTTCTGCAGAGTCTCCTGCAGAGCAGCCGTTTGTAGAGAGAAGGTCCTGAGTGTCACTTCCAGCTCGAGAGAACTGTCCACCGGCTGCTGGAGCTGCCTTTTCTCGTACCTGGAGTGAAACAGCTCTACGTTATTTCACCATTTACAGTATTAGGATGACAAAACAGAGCTGGCTTTGAGCACATGACACCTGTGTCTCCACATGGAGCCTCGGGCTTGAGGCAGCACTTAGTGCTGGAAAGAATTTATTTCCTGTTTCCATCTTCAAAATAATGCTAAAAGATGTTGCACTTTATATTTATTTATTTATTTATTTATTTATTTATATCCCACCTCTTCTGCTCCCAGCAGCTCAAGGTGGTTAACAATAAAAACACAAAATACAAAAATGCACTGGTAAAAATAGATTAAAACACTACATTCAAATTCAACTAAAACTAAATTAAACTAAAAATTTCACACACACCCAATCCATCCCCCATCTCCCTCACCAAATGCCTGGCAGAACACCACGGTCTTACATCTTCGTTGGAAAGAAGGGAGGTCCAGAGCCAAATGGGCCTCCGCCAGGAGGAAGTTCCATAGCCTAGGTGCGGCCACCGAGAATGCCTTCTCCAGAATCTCCCCCTGGGATACCAGTGGGACCTCCATGAAGGTGCCCCGACCAATTGCAGGGGGCAATCCAGGGCCCGGGGAATGAGGTGGTCATGCAGGTAGGCAGAGCGCAAGCCATTTAGGGCTTTATAGGTCAAAACCAACACCTTGAATTGGGCCCGGGAAACTATAGGCAGTCAGTGCAGCAAAAGGAACACCGGTGTAATGTGCTCACGGTGACCCATCCCCATAAGGAGACAGGCAGCTGCATTCTGCACCAGCTGCAGCTTACAGACCATCACCATGGGTAGTCCCACATAGAGTGCATTACAATAGTCTAGTCTTGAGGTAATGAAAGCATGGATGATAGTAGCCAGGTCTGAGATGTATGACTGAAGCCGCTGCACCAAATGTAGTTGGCGGAGCGTGCTCCACACCACAGCATCCACTTGGACACCCAGGCAGAACCAGGTATCGAGGAGCACTTCTAGGCTGCAAACCAGGGAAGCCAATTGAACCAGGGAACCCCATCAATAACAGGGGACATCACACCCATCGTCTTACCCACTAGCATCACCGCCGTCTTGTTGGGATTTCAGTCAGCTCACCCTCATCCAGTCCCCCACAGCCACCAAGCATTGGGTAAGCACCAAGTCTGCAGGGTCTGGGTCAGCTGAAAACAAAAGGTAGACTTCGGTGTCATCAGCATATTGATGAAAAGGATCAGCAAACCTTCTCACAACCTCGCCGAGCGGCTGCATGTACACATTGAACAGGAGAAGGGACAAAATAGAACCTTGCGGGACCCCACACGAGAGTTCCCCAGGAGATGAAGAACAATCCCAAAGCACCACCCGCTGAGTTCTTCTGGCCAGAAAGGAGCAGAACCTGTCAAGGCTCCGCCCACCCCGGCCTAGTCCCGCAGGCGACTGGTCCACGGTAACAAAAGCAGATGACAGATCTAATAGAATCAACAGGGTCGATTGACCCTGATACAATTCTTGGCGAAGGTTGTCGACCAAATCCAGAAGTGCAGTCTCAGTACCAAAATGCAGACAAAAGCCAGACTGCGAGGGATCCAGTAAACTGATGCCAGTCAGATGCTCCTGCAACTGCTGAGCCACAACCCGTTCAATAATCTTCCCTAAAAAGGGAAGATTAGAGACAGGCCGATAACTGGTGAGGGTGTCAATGTCAAGCGATGGTTTCTTGAGCAGAAGCCGCACCACTGCCTCCGTGAGGCAGCTCGGCGCTCTTCCCTCACTTTCCCACAATGCCTCTGAATATCAACTCTGAAGTGAAATTCTAACTTTAGATCAGATGTTGCTGGAGTCCCATGGTACAAAGTGTGCCTGGAGCTGAGCCATTGGCTTTGATGGAGAGAGGGCTTCCCCTTTATTTTGGGATCCACTATGATCTCTGGGGTAATAAGCACGTTTGCTGTAGCCTGCGTATGCCTGATGTGTGTTCTGTTTTGGTTGGTTCTGCAAGTGCCCGGGGGAAAGTCAGGCAGGTCACTGCGTTAGGCAGAAGCAGCGTTGTTGCAATCATCGGGAAACGCAGCCTCCTAATCCAGGTCAGACTGAGCTGAACTCGGTTCTGAGGCTGCAGTTCTGCCATTGCTGTAACTAGACATCCTCCCACGAGGATCAGTCCTTCCTCTGAAAGGTTGGACTAGATGACCCCTGAAGTCTCCTCCAGCCCCGCAGTTCTAGGATGCTAGACACACTCTACGTTAGTTGCGACAGTTAGCTGTGGCCAGAGGCTGGAAGTTCACATAGTCCAAGGAGACATCCAGCCCTCAGAACTTGTACTAAGTTTCACAGTGGCCCCATGGGAGGGAAAAGGTTCCCCTCCCCCTGCTGATTAGCAGGTTAGGGCTGAAACAAACGGGCATGTTTCAATTTGAAAATAAAATTCACAGAATTATTTCCTAGGGCTGCAGCCCGATTAGAAATTTGAGTTGATTCATCAATTAAGCCTTTTTGTCAATTAATTATTGATTAACATTTGCATAAATTCCCTTTTTAGGGAAGGTTGTTGAACGGTGGTGGCCCAGCAACTCCAGGGCCACCTGGATAGCATTGGTTTTTTGGACCCTTTTCAATCAGGTTTTCATCCAGGATACAGCACCGAGACTGCGTTGGTGGCCTTGGTAGACGACCTTCACAAAGAGATGGATTTAGGACATTCAACACTTCTGGTCCTATTAGATCTCTTGGCAACATTTGATATGGTGGACCATGAGTTGCTTCTGAGATGGTTGCGGACCCTGGGGGGGGGGCGGTGGACGGGACTGTCTTAAGATGGCTCCGCTCATTCCTCTCAGGGAGAAGCCAGCGGGTGGTGCTGGGGGAAGAAACATCTAGCCCCCAGGATCTTGCTGTGGCATACCACAAGGTTCAATTCTGTCTCCACTTTTATTTATATGCAACCCCTGGGTGGGGTCGTGAGACGGTTTGGTGTGCATTGCCACCAGTATGCTGATGATCCAGAGTAACTTTGACACCGGGTTGGAGGCAGTAGGTGAGGAATGTGTGGTCTCAGGTTATGGAGGCACCATCTGGTCTATCTTCTTGGGATGAGTTTCAGGAAGTGACGCCAGCTGGTGCGATGGATGTCCTGCGGTCTGTAAGAGCCACCAGTTGTGAATTGGATCTATGCCCGTCCTGGCTGGTGAACGCCTCCAGGGAGACTTTGGGGACGGTGCTGGCGAGGGTAGTCCCCTTCAGCAGGGGAGATTGTCACCCAGTCTCAAGGAGGCTGTGGTGTGCCCCCTGCTGAAGAAGCTATCTTTGGATGTGGACGCACTCGACAGCTACCGACCCACCTCTAATCTTCCCTTTTTAGGGAAGATTATTGAACGGGCGGTGACGATACAGCTCCAGGCGCATCTGGATAACATTGGTTTCCTTGACCCTTTTCCGTCTGGGTTCCGTCCCGGCTATGGTACTGAAACGGCATTGGTGGCCTGGGTGGACGAACTCCACCAGGAGATGGAGGCAAGATGTTCAACATTTCTGATCCTAGATCTCTCGGCCACTTTTGACACAGTGGACCATGGGCTGCTGCTGAGACGGCTGCAAGTCCTGGGGGGTCTGGATGGGACTGTCCTTGGATGGTTCCGCTCATTCCTCTCAGGGAGAAGCCAGCAGGTGGTGCTGGGAGCTGAAACATCAAGCTCCCTGGACTTTGACCTGTGACGTTCTGCAGGGTTCAATCTTGTCTCCATTATTAGGGGAGATCGTGAGAGGGTTCGGGGTGTGATGTCACCAATATGCTGATGACACTCGGCTGTACCTCGCATTTTCAACTGACCCAGGTCCTGCTGTCTCGTTACTTTCCCAGCGTTTGGAGACTGTGGCAGATTGGATGTGGCAAAGCAGACTGAAGCTCAATCCCAACAAGGCAGAGGTGATGGTGGTGGGCAGGGCGAGGGAGGTGCTGCCTCCCCTGGTGGGGGAGGTCTGCCCTCCTGCAGCCCAGCAAGTTTGGAGTCTGGGAGTACTTCTTGACTCAGACCTCCATCTGGATCGACAGATGGAGGCAGTGTCTAAAGTCGCCTTTCGCCAGTTGTATCTGGTGCGGAGGTTGTGTCCGTACGTTTCTGGGTCCGATCTGGCCACTCTCACCCATGCCTTCATCACCTCGAGACTAGACTACTGCAACACGCTCTACGTGGGGCTTCCCTTGACACTGGTTCGGAGGCTGCAGCTGGTGCAGAATGCGGTGGCCTGTCTCCTTACGGGGCGGGTTGGCGGGAGCACATAATGCCTGTGCTTCGTACTCAGCACTGGCTGCCTATAGCGTACCGAGCCAAATTCAAGGTGTTAGTGTTGATTTATAAAGTCATGCATGGTCTGGGCCCCACATACCTCGGGGACCGCCTCGCCCTCCACGCCTCAGAGCGATCCCTTCGGTTCACTGAGGGCGCCTTTCTGGAGGTCCCCCGGGTGAGACGGGGGGCAGCACTGGCTGCCTATAGCGTACCGAGCCAAATTCAAGGTGTTAGTGTTGATTTATAAAGTCATGCATGGTCTGGGCCCCACATACCTCGGGGACCGCCTCGCCCTCCACGCCTCAGAGCGATCCCTTCGGTTCACTGAGGGCGCCTTTCTGGAGGTCTCCTGGGTAAAACAGGGGCTACAACGGAAAGGGCGTTCTCGGTGGCCGGACCGCGACTTTGGAATTCCCTCCCCAGGTCTACTGGCTTTTCGTTGAGCCTGCAAGACCTGACTGTTCACCCAGGTCTTCGGAGAGGGGGGTGGGAGGGTGGAGTAGTTGGGGGTAATTGCAGTTTTTAAGATATTTTTTAAATGTTCTGGTGGTGTTAGTATTTGTATTTAATTTTATTGTGATGTATCTTTGGCTTGTAAGACACCCCGACATGCTGTAGGCATGAGGGGGGTGGCTAATAAATATAAATAAATAAAATAAATAAATAAATAAATACCCAGTTTTGCCTCTCTTTTTCAATGAACCCAAGTCCTGCAGTCTCTGTGCTTTTCAAGTGCTTGCTAGCAGTGAGTGACTGGATGAGGCTAAGCAGACTGAAGCTGAGTCCTGATAAGACGGAGGTGATGTTGGTGGGTAGGTCAGCGAAGATGATGACTCCCCTTGTGGCGGGGATCTGCCCTCCACTGGCCCTGCAGGTGCATATTGTTTTGGGGGTTCTGTTAGACCCTGGCCTCCGCCTGTATTGTTAGGTGGCGGTGGTGGCAAAGGGAGCCTTTTGCCAATTACATCTTGTTCGGAGGATCCAGCCATATGTCTCAAGCTCTGACCTGACCACCCTCATCCACGCATTCATCACCTCAAGGCTGGATTACTGCAACGTGCTCTATGTGGGACTGCCCTTGGTGACGACTCGGAAGCTACAGCTAGTGCAGAATGCGGCGGCCCGCCTCCTGACGGGGACGGGACATAGGGAGCACATTACACCAGTGTTCCAGGCTCTGCACTGGCTGCCTATCACATTCTGGGCCTGATTTAAGGGTCTGGGGCCCTCCTATCTGAGATACCACCTCACTCCCCAGACTGTGGGGTGACCTCTGAGGTATGCCAGGGGCACCTTCTTGGAGGTCCCCCGGGTGAACCGGAGGGCCACGATGGAGAGGTCATTCTCCGTGGCCACACCACGGCTGTGGAACTCCCTCCCAGAGGAAGCTTGCCTGGCTCCCAGCCTGTTGACCTTTCGTTGGGCCTGTAAGACCTGGCTGTTCGTCCGGGCCTTTGGGGGACGGAAGGGGGAATAAGGGTGGGGTTTTACCAGTGGTTTTTACCCCTTTGTTGTTGTTTTTATTATTTTAGTAATCCTCCGATGTATTGTTTTTATATATTGTTTTAAATATTTTGTAAGCTGTCCCGAGCTGCCGTAGGGCTGGAGGGAGCGGGATATAAATCTTTGAATAAATAAATAAATAAATACATTTGCATACATATACATAACTATACTATCTATTCCATAGATTCACCTTCTTTGCGTGCGTTGGGTAAACTTGCCTTATGCTGGAACATGTCCCCTTGAGCTACAGACTCAGAATTATGGACTGTCAGAAGGTCCTGGCAGCTAACTAATATAATTGGGGGAAAGATTTTAATCGGTTTTAGACAGATTAATCAATTAATGGTTGCAGCCCTATTATTTTCCAGAGATGAATCTGTGCATTCATTGTGAAACGCGTCCTTTTGGCAATCGGGGGCTTTGGTATTTTCTACTTTGCTCCTGTTGATATTTGGTATCTTTGTTATTCGGAACTTTACATGATTCTCTCCTGCGTTACATCAACAGACAGACCAATCAAAATCATTTTTAAAATTCCAAAGCAACCCATCAAATAGCATTGCTTAAGACACAATTACTGAACCAAAGTCTGTTTGTGAAATTCAATAAAATGAATTAAACAAATAGACAAGAATCTGACCTCCTCATTCATTTCACACAAATACAAGTCGCTCAAGCACAAATCCTTGTCTTTGTCTTCCTCTTCAAGGCTCTTCACGGCCTTGCACCTCCCTCTCTCTTTGCCCTAATGTCCCGCTATGTTCCCACTGTGCTCCTCCTCTACTTCCGCCCTCCCCAGAGTTTCCTGCTCCCTGAATCGCCTTTGCTCCTTCTCCCAGGCTGCCTTCTAGGCTTGAAGCTCCCTCCCCCAGCTCCTACGCTCTGCTCCCTCCCTCCCAAGCTTCCAGTCCTTCCTAAACACCCACCTCTTCCATCAGGCTTTCCTTAGCACCTCACCCAAGAGATTGTATCTCACTGATGCTTCTGCTTTAGACAGACTTATCCTTCAGGATCCCCCTTCTCCCCTTGTAAGAAAGCTAAGTACGTGCCCCTGAAACTTCTCAGCTTCATGCCTGTATCCCTGAGACGAGATGATAGCCCACAGCAGGTGGGTCTCCACTTGCCCGTTTATTAGGTATTCACCCCACCAGCCATGTGGCCACCACCCACCAGACATGCAGCCCCCAATCACAGGCTCACAGCAGGGTCCCGGAGAATATGGAGCCCGCTGTGTGGGCAAATGAGGGCTAATGTGCACCCAGTGCCCGCATGCTATAAATCAGGTTGTGTGCAGCCTCCACATCTTCAGGTCCTTCAGCACCATAGAGTTGTTACCCTATGCCACCACCCCCACCACCCCCCGCACTCTACCTTGGGCATTGCAGATTGTAAGTCTCTCAGGGCAAGGAGTGATCTCTAATCATGACACAACGGCAACAAATATTCTTTTCAGCTCTAAATCCAAATTCTATTCAATTTGCTTTGTCATGAAGCCGATCCACAGAAACAATCCGGCTTCCTTGACTCTGTACAATTTTAGTTCCAAATTAAGCAAGGAGCTGGGTCTCCGGTCTGGAACCCAGACTGTTGGGGATCAAGGGACAGAAGCCGGACACCCCTGCCACCTGGGATAGAAGTTGAATATTTTTCTCCTCAGTCCTCAGCCTCTGCATCGCTCAGCACTTGGTCCTTCTCTGAATTTTCTCCTTCTCCAATGGAGCCAAACCTCCCTCCAGCCCTTCTTTTAAACCTGTACAAGTCAGCTGACACCTCCCTGACTTTACAACAGACTACAACTCCCGTTATCCTATAGGCTTCCAGAACTACATCCCCCATGATCCTTCAGCTCTTCCTTAAAGGAGCCTGTACTCCACTACACAAATTAAGAGACCCCCGGTAGTAAATGATTCCTTATTGCTTATCACAGTCCCCTGGTTCCGATGGGTGGGAGTGGGAGGCAGCCACGTACCTGCTCAAGGTGCTCTTGACGTCCTACAGGGAGAGAATGAGAGCTCAGTCACAACTGAACTAGGAGGTTTCTCCTCTTGGAAACCCAGGTGAACCCTCTCCCTGCTGTTTAAAAGCCATTGGTCTTGGACACCCACCCCCAGCACAACTGGAAATGCTCCCGGGAAACACACCAAGCCCAGAGCCTAGGGTTTGCAGGGGATAAAAACTGCAAAATGCTAATTTGCATAGACCTGTAGCTCTTGGTTCATGTCAATTTATGCCTATTTTAAATAACCCATTGACTAACACTGAGGCTGGGCTAATAAACCACACAAGGGAATTGGGGCTGGGGCTGTGGAGGTGGAGGACAGAGAGTTACATGTGGGCTGGGATTGGGCTATGCGGGTGCGGGGTAATTAGTACGGCGGGGCTGGGCGCAGGGACTATGGGGATGCAGGGTAGATGGGAGGAGGGAGCGGGTGCAGGGGAAGGAGGTGCCAAGGCCGCAGCAAGCGATACCAATTTAAGGCTTTTAACCTCTGCTCAGAACGGACCCCCAATTCCTGAAAAGTCTGGGTGAGGTCTGGATGGGTGCCCCCCCTCCCCCGGCCCATCCCTCTGGGGAACCCTCCCCCTGCTGCTGCCCCTGGGAGCTGCTACCCACTGCAAATTGCAGGACCAGAGTAACCGGTCGGTCAGGATCCAGTAGGAGGAGATTTTCTGGGGCAGAGAACTGGGGCATTTCTACCCAGCCTCACCTGCAGGAACTGGCTGGCTGGCTGCTGGCACTGCCCCTCCATCTCCCTGATCAGGGTCTCCAGACGGGAAATCTCCTCAGAGCACCTGGCAGCGCCCTCTCCCCTCCTCTTCCCAATCTCTGTCTCCAGTTCTACCAGCCAGGCCAGTAGGTGGCGCTGCTGTTCCTCCAGGAATTGGTGCAGCCTCTCGAATTCAGAGAGAACCTTCTTCCTCTTAGCTCCAACTGCTTCCTGCAACACAATCAAACCCTGCTCTGTAAAGACTGGTGGGGCCCATGGGGAGCAAATTACAGCAACAACCAACTCAGCAGTTCCCAAAATCTGTGTTTGGGAAGAGAGGCCCATTAATGACCATTAGCCAAGCAGGCTGGGGGACGTAGCCTTTGACAGTTGGGACGGGAGCTGGCTGTTCTTTTGTTCTTTGTTATTGTGTTTTCTGCTCTTGTTTAATTATGTTTCTGTGGGACAGTGATAAGTGTAACAGCTAAGAGCTCTGGATCGAGCTGGGTGGGGTGAGCAGGATTATCCAGCCTTTTCATCAGTCGATGGAGAGATACAAAGGAGGGGGTCTGGCTGGAGCAGAAGGACCAGTCAGATTTATTGATAGGACGCCCATAGACCTTGTACACAAATATTCATTTTGGTGCTAATGTTCATTCAGCTATTCAGAGAGCTGTCCAGAAATGTGAAGAATATTTAGAAACCCAACATCTCCAATTGACTTCAGCTCTAGTTCCCCACCGCGGTTTAGGACACAGAGCTCCCATCAAGTCCCCGGGGTCATTCACAGGGATGAATAGCCAAACTCACCAGCAGCTCCTGGCTTTTCTTTTCACCGCTCAGTTTCTGCACCAGAATCTCATTTCTCTCTTTATTCAGGGTTTCCAAATGATGCAGGAGTTTTTCCTGCAACGAAAAAACAAATTTAAGGTTATTACAGAAAAAACAAGGATGTTTAACTTTCTTTGATTTCTGGTCCTTTTCAAATGGGTGTGGGTGTGGGGTGGGGATCACTTCCAAGAAAGCAACTCTCACACTTTTTTTCTCCATGTGACCCCACTTAAAAGGTGTCCATGTTGTTCTATAGAATCTGAAATAAGGGGCATCCACTATATTCTATGACGCTACGGGGCCTGAAATGCCTGTTATGTTGTATGGGGCTGTGGGGTCTGAAATAAAGGGTGTCAATTACTTTCTGTGGAGCGGCAGGGTCTGATGTCAGGGGCACCTGTTATGTTCTATGGAACTGCGGCGCCTCTGAAACAAGAGACACACGTGGTATGTCAGGGATGAGGAACCTTTACCCCGCTGTGACCCAGGTCCCTGCCCCTGCCGGCAGGGCCGGCCTTACCGCGGGGCAGCTAGGGGCGGCCACCCAGGGCCCTGCGCTTGGGGGGGCCCTGTGGTTTAGGGGGGGTGAGTATAGAATTTTATTTTTTTTATTTTTTTTAAGTGTGGGGGGTGGGACTCGGGTCGGCACGGCGCCGCTCTGCACTGGCAGGCAGATGCGGCACCTCAGGGGCCCCCCACCCCCAGAACACCCACCCACGGCTGAGGTGAGGTCCCACCTCCTCCTC
>QEPC01012457.1:3488-27316 GCA_003113815.1 Sphenodon punctatus
CAGCGGAAACATGCTGCAATTATGTGATCAATGGAAAGGGGAGTTGGTGTCACGTCTTCTTCAAATCTGCAGAGCTGCCACTTTCTGTTGTGCAGCCAAAATACCGTGGCACCATTAGCGGAAAACCATTCCCACGGCCTCAGAAAGCTGTGTCTACCGAACCATGCCACGATGCGCTGAAGAGGGGTTTCAGTCGGTATTTGCTGCCACTGTGGAATTTCGCTACAGCCCTACTCTAGGGTGGTTTGCCTTGCATGGCCACTAAACTCACTCTGAACCCTAACAATATTACTCAGAGTATTATATTTGCCTAGGCAACATTGGCAGGCAGACAAGAGACCTTTGGAGAAGATGTACAGAGGAAGGGATTACACTAAATGAGTTAGTTATGCTCTGGAGGATTTTCTGTTAAAAGAACAATGAAAGAGTCAAGCTGGATATTGTATCATCACTCTCTGTTATTAACACAAGGTCTGGGATTGTGACAAACAAAGCAATATTTGATTCAATGCATGTAATGCTAGTGCAAACTGCAAACACAAAGCTACATCAAGTGGGAATCTTGATAATAAGAACAGAAACGGTGTTTCCCTTCATGCTTCTAAATATATGTAAATTTAGCACTTACCAAAGAATGGTACATCAACAATCCTGGAGAAGGACGTCTTCAGAATAAGGACAGCATAGGCAATGGGATGGATAGCACAGCTTTCATGAAGCTGAAACCAGACCTTGAGGGAAGATGATACAATGGCTAAAAGATGTAATGGTGGCCCGCTGTGTTCCAGGACTCACCAGCACATCTGTTATGTGCTGCCAGAAGTTAAGGCCCTGTGGGGAGGCGGATAGCCTGTGCTGTGTCCTTCAAAAATCTCCAAGGATGCAGCCCAGGCTAAGGATCTCTCAGCCCCATACGGGTCAGGCAGGCTACCACGTGTGTTCAGTCCCACCATACCCACCTCGGGGCAGGGGACGCCATGGCCTAATACCATGGCTGTCCAGCATGGTGGGGGCGGGGCACTGGAAGTAGGGCAGGAGTGACCGCCCACAAGTTCATTAAGCTCTCTGCCCAACGGGCCATGCAGGCGGTGGGGCGGCTCTCTGGCCAAAGGCACATTTATTTGGTACCTCTCCCTAACCCAGGCCATGTCGGCTGTGGCTTCTGGGGGCTGGGAACCACCACGATGCCTGCACATCTGTTTTTATCCTATATTGTCATTTTCAGTCCTTCAGCCTGGAGGTGCCACATTTATGAGGGAGGGGAAATGCTCCCCCCTTTCTATAACCCTCTCCCATAATTTATACCACTTGCTGATCATGCTCCAGGACATCCTGCATCTCTGACTATTTACAGTCCAAGAGCTGATTCCTGGGCCTCTAATGAAGGAGATCCCCACCCCACCCCACTCCCCACACAAACACTGAAATCTGAAATGGCACCCCTATGCAATGTATGGGTGCAGTGACCTGTTTTTGCACATGTCATGGACTGCTGGACTGTTGGCACAGAATCACAGGCACACGGGTCTCTTTGCCAGCCCCTGGAGCTAACTCACCCCTCCAGTGTATGCAGATTGTAGACTGGAGAAACGAGCAATTGAAATAAAATTATTCCTACAAGAATTACATGAACTTTACAAACAGCTTGAAAGAAAATAAGTTCAGCTTGGGAAATGCAACGCCTCTGCCACCTCACTGAAAGGTGAGATAATTTAACATAGAGATTCTTTTCAAATGGGCTGTGGTGGGTGGGTGGGGGTGGTTGTGTGCCCGCGGTGGGTGGAGGTGGGGAACGGGTGCACACAGACACCTCCTCCCACCATGGCCAGCCACACACCCATCCCCCCACGCACCACAGTCTGTTTTAAAAGGGCCTTAATTACATAATATAATGAACATGAAACATGGTTTTTGTGGCAGTCAGTAGCAGCTGGTGGACTTTCAGGTGGGGGAGTGGGATGTGTGGGGGGTGAGTAGGCAGGGAGGAGTAGTCAGAAATGGGGTAGTTGGGAGGAGAGGAGTGGTAGAAATGAGTGGAGGAGGGCAGGAGGGATAGAAACAGGGTGTGTGAGAGGGGTGAAGGTAGGGAGGAGGGGAGGAGTAAAAATGGGGAAAGGGAGGAAGAGGAGAGACAGAAATGGGGTGAGTGTGTTGGGGGAAGGCAGGGAGAGAGGCAGAAACAGGGGTAGTGGGAAGGCAAGGAGAAGGCAGTGACAGAGGGGAGGGATAGAAATGAGAGGAGGAGGAGGGTAGAAATGGAAGAGTGGATGTGGGGGGCGAGGCAGGGGGTAGAAACAGAAGATTGTGGGAAGGAGGGGGGAAGGCAGGGAGGAGGGGAGAAGGAGAGAGTGGGATGGAAGGCAGGAAGGAGGAGGAAAAATAGGGAATTGGGGGTTAAACCAGAAGGAGGGGGGAAGCAGGTGGGTGGGGTAAAAAGGGAAGGGGAAGGCAGAAAAGGGTAGAGGGAGGGAGAGGAGGCGGGGGTACTTTCCCACTTCCGAGTCTGGTAGCCATGTTGGATCCCTAGGGAGGGAGGTGTGGCTCCCGAAAGTAGCCAAGATGATACCACGCTCCTCTCTGCTGGGGCTGCTACTGGCCTGGGGCAGTCTGGATCACTGCCCGGAGGCTGTTTTGATTGGGGAGCTTCCTGCATTGGGAACTGCAGAGAGTCCTCCCCCCGTGCCCTCCCCCCCATCCTGACTGAGACAATTGCCTCCAACCCCTTCCCTCGCTTTTACTGCGCAAATGCCCTAGGGCAGCCAGAGGAGCTGTCCAGGCACTTGCTCAGTAAAGGCCATAACTTGACAACCCCTGCCTCTCCCTTTATCCCCGTCCCACACTGACTCACAGCTGAGATGTCTTTGTGCATGAAGTCAGCTCAGCTGTGAGGTAAGCTGAGGGGAAGGGAATAAGGGAGATATGGGATGGCTCTGTGGGACCCCACCGTCCCTACCCCATCAGCCACCCCTGGCTGGCATTTGGCATCCAACAGAGCTTCCTTTTTCATTTACAAGATCTGCCTTGACAGTGAGATGCGGACTGCTCAGTCTTTGTTCTAAACTGACCTGGCAGCCTCATGCCACACCAGAGGATGGATTTTTCTGTGAGAAGCTGATTTATTACTCCCCTTGAGGCTCATGACTCAAGAGGTTGTAGAAATTGCTAATGTTCCAATGTCCACTAGGTGGCAGACATACAACATACAATTCTATATGTAACTTTCACAACAAGCAAACTTCATCATGCACAGAACTCCTTGATTCAAGCCTGAATGGATGTCTCAACTGGAACAAAAGCTGAAACAAGCTGTTGAAACGAATGCGTTTGTGTCAGTTCATGATTTTCGTGACATGTCTCACCCATTTGCACTCGGCTTATGCAGCTTCCCCAGCAATGTGGATGGCAGAACGAAATAAACAGACAGAATTCTAGTTCAATAGACAAAATTGAACCTTGTCTACGTGTCCGGCCCTCTGTGCTGCTGTTGCATGCAAACCTATACACTGGTTGCCACTCTGGAAATAGCTCTACTACGTGAGTAGCTTGAAAATGGCTATGATGCAGGGATCCATACTTACTACATTTTCCCCCATTGGCAGCAATGGGGAAAACACAGTGAACCAGGGCTGGTCCCAGGGTTTGTGGGGCCATGAGCGAAGTCTAATTTGCATAATTTACATAATTTCTCCTCATACCTGCACACAGGCCTTATCAGCCCATAAAAACACTGGAGGAGAACACACCCATGTCACCATGAGAAACCTTTGAACAACACTGCACACCAAACATTGGGGATAACACACCCAAGGAATGGGAGAGTCCAGATTAAATTGATCTGTGCCATAGATCTATGCCCTACCCCTATCCTCAAATGCATGCCCTCATCTCTACTCCCATGCCCTCTTCAGCTCATTTCAGTGTGCGAAAGGTAAGGACTCAAGGCTGAATCCACCAGCCAGATCCAAAAGACTAGGCAGACCAAGGGTGGGTGGGAAACTGAGGCACAGAGAGGGGGATGGACTTGCCTGAAGTCAGTGGGGAAGAAGAACGGCTGACTCCTAGACAGGGGAGAATAATTATAGATGATGGAGAACTGCAGGCTGCCTACAGGGTTGGGGGAAGAGGGCATTAGGAGAGGAGAAGGCAACAGCAGAACACAGGAAGGGGGTGGGATTTCCCTGGTGATGACCCTCAGAGATACCACAGGGCATTTTAGTGGCAGTGCCATTAAACAGACAGACTCACACTACAGAGCTCTATGGAACATACCCCCAATTCCCCAGAGCCCCTTGGACAGAGACAGACAGTGACACCTCCCGCACCTCCAGCCAGCTGAGCTCAACTCCCTAGATCCCCCAGGCATCTTCCTTCCCTTCTTAAATTCTTCCCCTCAAGAGCAGATGAAGCCTGAAGATGGCAAACTGGAAATGTTGGTTCTCCCCTGCCTGCCTGAACTGGAAGGAGTCCCCGACTCCCTTGAGCTTGCAAAGGAAAGGGCTGGGGGACAGGGCTGGGGTACACACAGGAGTCCTTACTGGCTGAGCTGCTTCTGGGCACTGGTTGGCTCTCTGTCTGGCTGCTGTTACTTAAATTCTTGTTTTGCTGGAGAGGGCGAGTCCTCACCTGACCTGGCCTGCAGTGCTGTGGCCTGGAGTTGGAGAGGGCTGGACTGGATGGCCAGGGGGCTAACGCCTGTGGTTCAAGCTGTAATCAGTGCACCTGGCAGTTGCACTCAGTAGCAGGGGCGTAGCTAGGGTGCAATGGACCCCTGGCCAAGAAGTCAAGATGGGCCCCCCTCTTGTGTCCCGCCAGTGTGGGCCTAGGGGCACCACCCAGCTCAGCGGGCCTGGGGACACTGCTATCAAACACACAAGACACCCAAAATGCAGCCAGCCTATTAAGCGCATTATGCCATGAAATGAGACATATATGTAAACAGTTCAGCTGTGCCTCCATAATCTATTCATGCTGCCTCCACCCCATAACCAGTTAATTTATGCCCCTGCCCCCATATAATCAATTCATGCTGCCCCCCACCCATAACCATCTTATTTGCGCCCCTGGGGCAGTGTGAATTGATTATATGGGTGTGTATGTGTGTGTGTGTGTGCAGATGAACTGGTTATGGGGTGGGGATTTAAAGACAGTATTCCTGTTAGCAATAACTTCATTAAGAAAAGTTAGTGAAACAGCAGCCATAATAATCTCAAAAGGATATTTGCAGATTTTTGCAAGATAGAAATTACATCCTAAATTCCTACTTAAGATAGTATAAGACAGTTGTGATAATGTAGCAATTTTTATACGGGCCTCTCCCACTCATGAACATGCAGATTTCTGCGTGTTCATGGGTGTGGGAGCCCCGTGTGCATGACACAGTGTGCGCATCTGTGGTGAATGGGAGTGCCTGCCTAACACACATCCCCACTCACATCCCCACTCGTCCCCAGACATGGAGCAACCGTGGAAAATGTCGGTTGCTCTGTGGGTGCAGATGATTGGGGGGGTGAGTGGGGATATGTGTGCATCCTTGTGCATCCCCCGCCCATGCACCGGCATGCCCACGGACCTCCCACCCAGCAGAGCCGTGTAAAAACAACCTGTGAGGAGCCACTCGATGAAGAACAGAAGGTTGCTGCCTTGTAAGCAAGGTTCTTTGAGATGGCACCCAACATTCTTACAACATCCACCCTTCCAGCCCAGCATACAATTTTCTTATATTCCTAGAAAGTGTTGGAAGGAACTGTCATTCTGAGGTGGGGAGTGCTTTTTATACCAGAGGAGCTCAAGACCATCACGTGGTCTATTATTTGAATATGGGGAGCATACACAACCCGGTTGTGAGAATGTTAGATACCATCTCAAAGAACCACTTTGTCAGGGGCCATGCTTGAGGACCCTTTTTTGGACTCTTGGTCCTAGAGGCTGGACGTTCAACTAAAAGAGATGGGTGTCTCCCCAGAATACTTGAAACATAAGCTCCCAGGTTCATGCAAGATGGAGGTCCTTTCTAGACTACGGGATATAGGCAGGCAAACTGAGCTTGCCAGAATAAGATTATCTCCACACATTCAGGAGTATTTGACATACGTGCCAGCTTTAGGGCAGGTTGCCGCCTATTTGATGGTGCCCATTTCCGGCAGAGCTAAGCATCTTCTCTCTAGTGCTCGTTTCAATGCATTTCCTTCCTGAGTGTTTGAGGGAAGATTGCAGGGTATTCCATTCCCAAATAGGTTGTATCCTTTTGACAACTTAATAATGGAGACAGTTGGGCATATTATTCTACACTGCCACCTTTATGACGGCTTACGTCAGGAATTCCTTGCCTCTATTATTGGAAAGTACCCAGGTAGAAGTGACCAAACACTATTAATTCTGCTTTTGGACAGCTTGGATCCAGACATAATACGGAAAGTAGCTGCATTTTTGATAAGAGCGTTCACCTTAGAATTCGTTTTCTCAATTTATCTCCCTGACAATGCTAATGCTAGTGATTATTAATTATTTATGTATGTAGATTCTGCTGGTGATAGTTGATTTTAGTAATGTTAAACCTGTTTCTGTTTTGTCTGTATTTTATTTTACACAATGATATTTGATCACGCAATAAACGATTTTATTTTATTTTGAAGAACCTTCTTTACAAGGCAACAACCTTCTGATCATTCACATAGGGAGGAGTTGTTTGTTTACAAACTATCTCCCAGTCTGATTGGAGTCTCAATGTCCCCTGCTGCAACACTACTAGCAGGCAGAGGCAGGTGAGGATTCCCCGCCCCCACATAATGTGGGGGTGCCCAGCACCCAGGACTCCTCTAGCCCATCCCATTCCAGCCCAGGCATGGGCCAGGGCAGTGGGCAGAACTCATGGTTGTGGGGCCATGTGTGACCACACATATCACACATGCCTGGGGCTGGCCCTGCAGTGAACATGCATCCCTGAATGGGAGCAGGACCGGCCTTACAAATTGCAGGGCCCTGGGTGAAGACAAAATGTGGGGCTCCACCGGCCCCACCCGCTCCCCACCAGCCGAGCACAGGACACAAATATTGGGTAAAAAGACAACTCTTTATTTAAAACACAAGCAACAGCAAGTCCAACAGCAAATATTTCAGCTCCAAACTTACTGCCTGTAAGCACAACCCCAGATCTACAAACAATACTAAATTCCCAAACTTAGAACCAATGAGTAGAAACCAAACATGCCTAAGATTCACATGCTCCTACCCACAAAAGATACCATGTAACCTGGTCTAGCCCCCCAAGTGTGCCCTTAAAGGGCACACAGTCAAGAATTCTCATTCGGTGGCTACTCAAAGTTCCCTGTAGATGCACAGTGCAGCTCACCCAAACCTTACTTTGGCCATCTCTTTCAAAGGCAGGCTTCCCAATGGCACCTCCAGCTCCCCCCTAGAGCTGTGCTGCTCTCTCCTACCTGCTGCTGTTGCTTTGCCCGCCAGGTATTGCTGCTCCTGGTGCCTCATGCTCTCTCTCTCTTTCTCTCTCTCTCTCTCTCTCTCTCTCTCTCTCCAGGGCACACTTAAATTCACATTAACCTATAGGAGTACTGAAAAGTACAAAAATCACAGGAAAATTGAGTAATGTGAATTTAAGTGTGCCCTGTGCTGATTGCATGGTTGTTGGCTATGTAGAGCTGTGTTGGAAGGTTGTGAGTTGTTCATGTAAAAAGGAAGGTGATGTTAAGCAAACCAGGAGAAAATTTAAATCCTGAATTATTCCGTTCCATCAGTGCACGGTTAGAGTGGAATGAAGTGCTGCTATACAATTACCTTTCTCTGTGTGTGTTGTTGGTTGTATATGTTTGTATACCATGTATGCTGCTATACAGAAGTATTCCCTGTACCAAAAGTTGAAAGTACATGAATTGAAGGAATGCATGCTTGACTTTTGCACAGTTGGATCTGACAGACAGCTGCTGTCATTTTGAACTGTGTACCTACCTCTCATATTAATTACAGAGTCCAGGCCTGATAAACACGCCATAGACAGAGCCTGGACAAATTCAAATTAGTTGGTTTGAATCCTGTGATTTTAGAATAAGTTAAGTGGCAAAACCTGAATGCATTTTGGGTGCTGAAAGTAAAATATTGGTGGTTGTCATTAACAGATTTACAACTAAAATGAGAAGAACATCCATTGATCAAGAAAGTCAAGAAAGTCAAAGACTATTGTTTGAAGAACCTTCTTTACAAGACTATTGTTGTCTATTGTAAATTGGTCACCTGGAATTACACCATGGATATGGACATAATATTAAAGCGTGGCAGGAATAAATGCATAGGTCTCTTTTTGGGTCCCTCTGAAGCCTTTGTGGATTTACACTCTATACACCTATATGTCTTGTCCAGAAGTGGCACTTGTACAGAACAGTGGAAGATAAATCGTGAGTGTGGTTAAATATCCCCAGGGCCAATTTTCAAGTGGGTATTGGATGTTCCAATAGGTTTAGAAGGAAAGAAACTACTCAGACCAAGAGACTGGTGGATCTATCAGTGGTTGGCTCCGGGGTTACCTTGACCAATGGAAACATTTTACATAGAGGCCCACACAGGCTCTTGTGAGGAGGATTACAGACAAAGATCAGATGGCCCTTGGACACATGTTTTCATATATAACTATTGGTTTCTGTCTCATGGTGTGATCCCTGAATGTATATATTTGGCCCAGCAGACAAAAACTAAAATAATGTGGGTCCTTAGAAAAGAAGGAAATGTTGATGCCAATGATTACATATTGGATCAATTAGCAGGAGAAGGAAAAGCAATGGCCCATAAATATCCTAAAATAAGTAATCCTGGTCCAAATGTATGGACAGTGCAAAATTTGGCTGCGAGAGCCATGCTGACTAATGACATTCGGCTACCAGCATGGCTGAACCACCACCCTGTGCGTTTGGTACTGGAAAATATCATGGCACATGGAGCAATTAAAATTGGTTATGATGGGATCAAGTGCTCAGATTGCCAACAAAGAAAGACAAATGGCCCTTACAAACTGCCATCTTATTTCAACTAGAGTGCCTTATGCAAAAGAGGAGAAAGGGCCAAAACAGATTCATGATTTTAACAACTCACCCTGCTTTTTGCTAAGTAGAGTTAATTAAGTATTCTTGATAGAGTGTTTCCAATTATTTGTGTTAGGTGGGAAGAAGCATGTAAATAAGGTGGACAGAAAAAAGGCTAGTGTGTCTGCCCCATGCAGAAACAGAACCAGAAAATTTATCAGAGTGACAGAAAGATTTGGTAAAGTGAAACTGAAAAACTTTGGTTTGATATTGTCTGCATTGGGAAAAAATGTGTTTTAGTCAATTAGGTTAAGTAAGTTTAATAAGTGGTAGTTGCTGCTGTGACCCATTAAGAGTTAATAAACAAAAATAATTAGATAAATAAACCAAACCGTTTGCTTTAAAACTAAAAGTTTTGGTTTTGCCTTTACTAGTGTAATAAAGAGTTAATTGGAAAGTGGAGCTGCTCTTCCCCGTACTTAAGCATGCAGTTCCCTTTAAATTAACTGGTTAAAAAAACCCAAAAAACAAAAAACACCAAGAACACTTACTGGTTGCTTAGTATGCTACTGGTACGGTACCACTCCAGGGGGTGCATGTTTTCACACCCTCCTGTAGGAGCAGGCCAAAAGGTTGATCCAGAGTATTTGTTGTACTATTCCCAAGTATTTTTCCTTTATTTTTGCTCATGTGCCTCACGGTGTGATGATCCACTTGAGCAAAAGGGTGGTATATAAGGAAAAATTGATAATAAGGAAAAATTGATAATTGAAGAAAAATAATTGATCACTTTTTCTTTTCATGTAAATTAATTGCAGCTCTGTTTTTTGGGGTCCTTCAGCTTGTTTCAGCTGATCCCTAATCCTGATCCCTGAACTGAGTTCAGGTCTCATACCTTGCTTTGAATTATGACTAAACTGCCTAATTAAATAGCTTGTTTTACTTTGTTGTTGTGGCAGAATTTTCAGGCTTACCCCCATTTGATTAAGCTTGCATTTTAAACAGCATTTGGTTAAGCTTACATTTTAAATAGTATTTAGATATGTTTACTTGACTGTGCATTGTGTGTCTGTGCCCTAGAGGTAAACAAACACTAATATTTGTGTGCAAAAGTTCTTTTCCATCAGAACAGAAAGAATCTATCCCATGGTTTGGGATTCCTTTGCCTGGTAACAATGGTGAGTGTGCTCATTTTTCCAATCTGAGGGGGCTGGCAAGGCCCTAAGGATCCAGCAAAACCTTTTGCTGCTCAGACCATTTTCAGTTTGCAGAAAGCAGTAAGAAAATAGAATGTCATTTTAAAAGCAAACCTCAATTGGTTAAGGACTTTTGCTTTTAACCTTTCTGCTCTTGAAATCATCATGCATCAAAAGACTAATAAACCCAGATGGGAAAGCCCGTAAATCTATACCACCACAATTGAAATGATCATCAATAAAACTGTGCTGTCTTAATGTCAAGCACTAATGAAGTGTGTCAAGACTTTTTGGTCCTAGATCCAAGAAGCTCTATTCCAGAAACCTCGTGAGGCCTGCCACGACCTGCAGCCCAGTGACGAGGTCCCCATGGAAAAACCACCAAAGAAACAACAGCCTTCCAGCTGCATTGGTGAGTCCTTTTCAAGTACTTTTTGCAAACAACACAGACACTAAGTTCCAGGCACCTTCACCCTGGATTCACACCTCCAATTGCAAAAGGACCTCTGTACCTGTAGAAAGAAGGTCAGAGAGGCAGGGTAATGTGCTGGTAACCTCTTCCCTGCCACCTACCTAAGAAGAGAATTTGCCCCACAAAGAGAAGAGGATTTGCAACTACAAGCCAAGAGAGCTGATGTGTCATCATTACCGCCTTAGTGGTAAAGAAAAAGACTTTTAGGTGATTTCACCTTATTGGAAAAGAAATAGACTTTTAGGTGTTTTTTCTACTGGATCCAGCTCTTTGCTTTCTTACAAGTCTGCATCATCATCACCTCTGTTGTTTGCCTTGCCCAAGAAAACAAATGAACTTTGCACACTGACATGCTAAATGCACAGATACACACGCACTACTAATGAATGCCTAATGTACAGTGTTCCTGTTTTTGTTATGAATTAAATGGCTGTAATGTTTTTGTGTGTTTAAATGTTAAATTTGGGTCCATTTACCCTTATGCTTTGAAAGATATTTTGTTCCTGAAGTGTTAAATGTTTTTGAATGTTTGCAAGAGGTAACCACTCCATTTCCAGGCACAAAACCAACATGGGCTAATATGGGTTACAATAATCCTTCTTGACATTCACCTAGCCAAGGAAGTGCAGGGAAAATATTGTCTTCAGTCTAACAGGTCTATGTGGGGAAAATATGCACAAAAGGAAGGGGTCTAGGTAAAACAATAGCATATGCAACTCCTTTTCGTGGATATTTCCCCTACCCCTGAACTCCTGTTATTATGGACTTCACGTTGTGCAATCCTCCTTGTCTTATATGACTGAACACATTGCCCTGATTGAACACTATTTCATTTGTAAAAACAAAGCCTATAAAAGTTGCCCCCTGATGGGAGGGATCTTGTTTTGTGAGAGCTATTGCCCCTGACATAAGATTCCTACCTACTTGAAGTTAGAGTTACCCTCTCAATGCTAGAAATAAAACAAATGACTGGGATATTAAAAACTGTGGCTAGTGCAACATCCCTAGGCTTTAAGAACATATGAATTGGGTGATATTAAACAGGTGGGTTGGCATGGCCCCAGACTTTATCTTAGCCTGCAAAGAAAGTGTATATGCTTTAATTGGGAAAAAGTCCCAAACAACTTTGACTCTATCTTAGATTAAACTGCTCAAACTGAACAAGCAAAGGCCCAGTTGCATCAAACAGATCGATGAACCCTTTGGACCTAGCTTGGAGATTTAAGCTCCAAATTTTGTATTGTTTTATTTGTGTGGTTGTTGTTTTGTTTGGCTTGTTTTTAGGTATTTAATTAAGTTTAATGCTTATTAAATGTTGCTTAACTAGCACTGTGAAACAATGGTTAGCACCAGGCTTAAACTAAAAGTAAAGTACCCAAGTTTATAACATGTATGTAGACTTCCAAAGATTAGCAAGTAAAGAGTAAAGACTTAATGTCCATAAAGGTTTTTAATTAAAAAAAGGAAGGGATTGTGGAGGAATTTTTATGATGGACCTTATGGAATTAAGGTACAAATAGCCAGAGTAAAATGGAAGACAGATGAATGTCAGGTAAGAACCAATCTTTCTAGAAATGAACTTTAGCCTGTTAGATACTAGGTTAGTTTAGGCTTTGTTTCATAGTGCAAGGGTTGAAAACCGGTTTCAAACTGTTCCTTCCCACAGTAGATAGGAGAAAATGCCCTTGCAGCTGCTTGAGAGTAATCAGATTGTTTGGGCACCTTACTGTATAAACAAGTCTAGCTATATTGTTTTGAGAATCTTCTTGCTGACTATGTAAACAATTGCTGTAACCTTCCATTATTGTATGACATTGTCTTTGAGTGACATGTCTCTATTTTGCTGCTTGAACTGTAACCTATAAAATAGCTATGTAATTTGCAATCCAGCAGACCAGTTTTGGATCCTTGCATGGGTCATTACTGCTCTCTCTCTCTGTGCTTCGAGATCAATAAAGACTCTGACAGATTTTACCAACAGCAGCTTGTGAGTATTAAATTTTCCTCGACACCAGCAAAGGAGGCCCTATGGAATTGATACGGATATTGTAACACAATATAGGCGCCTCCCCAGTCCCCACTGCAAGGCCCCAACGAGGCCCACCCAGCCCCACCACCAGCCCCCCTGCCCTGCATTAGGTCTCACCAGGAGGCTAGGCCCCCCCCCCCCACTAGGCCTCACCTCGAGGCTAGTGTAAGGGAAAGTGCAGAAAGGGGCTCTGGGAAGGGAGTGCAGCAAGGGACTCTGGGAAAAGCCACAGTATAGAAAGAGCTTTGCTTGCAGAAAAGTTGCAGACTAAGAAAAGAACTGTGCAGCTGGATAGCCTTGACGGCAGGAAACTGTGATAAGGAATGAACAGGATGAGGCTGGGAAGAAGAACATAACATGCACAGAAAAGATAGTGAAGCAACTAGTGATGTAACCCATAGCCTTGCTTTGACTAGACAAAGGAACAATAGAAATGATGCATGGCAAGTGGAAAAACCCAGCTTTCAACCTGTATTGAGCATGTGTGAAATATGCTTCTGTAGTTTGGTATAAAAGCTTATGGGGGCAGTCCCAAAAGCTAGCTCTCCTTTGTAGAGTCTGCTAACGCGTTAGCACTCAATAAACTGGATTACATTTTACCCTGACTCTGTGTACTGCCTCGAATTGGTGAGCCCACCCGAACCCAGTGGATTCAAGGGAAAGATCCACAAAACTAGGACCCACTGTTAGGCCCCCCACCCCAACATCAGGCCGCACCCCCCACCTCACTGCTAGGCCTTACCTCAAGGTTGGCTAGACCAGGCCTTACGACTAGGCCTCCCGCCCCACCACCAGGCCTCGCACACACACCCCTGTTAGGCCTCACCAGGAGGCTAGGCCTCACTGTGAAGCCCTCCCCACCCGGCTGCCCCCCCACCAGGCCCCACGTCCCACCACCACCACTAGGCCCACCTCACCTGTACTGGGCCAGCCTGGCCAGCCAGGTCTTGCCCACCCCCCTGCTTGGCCTCAGTTCGCCTCACCACTCACCTTCCCTGCTCCCCCTGCCCGTTGCTAGGCCTTGGCTTGTGGCTCACCGAGCCCCACAGCCCACCACCCAGCCTCACCACTGTCGCCAGTCCTACCCACCCAGTCCAGGCCCAAGGCCTCCTCCCTCACCCCCCCAGGGCTCCCCTGAAGTTAAACTTACATAGGGTCCCTCCTCTGCTC
This sequence comes from Sphenodon punctatus, assembly GCA_003113815.1. Lineage (NCBI taxonomy): Eukaryota > Metazoa > Chordata > Lepidosauria > Sphenodontia > Sphenodontidae > Sphenodon > Sphenodon punctatus. Next base: position 17,382 of record QEPC01012457.1, read on the forward strand.
TGCAGCCTCTGCTGTCTTGGTGGCTGCTGCCACACCACCACTCGCTGCTCTTCACCTCCACTGCTCCCAGGTCTCATGCTGTGCGTCACATTGCTTCCAGATCCCACGGTCCCACATTGCTTCCAGATCATTGCCGCCACCTGCTGCGCCACCTCTGCACTCCACTGCTCCCTCTGCCACCGCTCAGACTCCTCTGCCACCACTCTGCTCCTCACCACTGCACCTCTGCTCCTCCTCCACAACCCACCGCTCCTCCTCTGCCGCTCTGATCCTCCCCGCCACTCCTCGTCCTCCACTGCCGCTCAGCTCACTCCTCTTCTCTGTTGCTGACAGCCGCTGCCATCGCTCCACTCCTCCTCCACTTTAAGCGTCCGCTGCACACAGGTATGTCCACCTCTCTTGTCTGCGCCGCATGCTGTGAGCTCTCCGTCCCGGATGTTGCTTTATTTCTGGGAGAGGGAGAGAGAAGGAGGGGCCAGGCAGGGTCACATGGACCCTGAGGTCCTACAAGCTCAGAGGAGAGCCGAGGAGGAGGTAGGTGGGGATGGGGCCATGGGGCCAGGGAACTTTTGACTTGGGAGTCAGAACGAGGGGGAGGCCCATGCTAGTCTTTGTTCTGCCACTGTCAGTACAGTGACAGCCGGCCCACGACCCGACCCTTTTTAAAAAAAATAAATCAAGCCCTGAACTGTGGGGGGGGCCCAAATGTGGGGCCCTGGGCGGCCGCCCCTAGCCGCCCCATGGTAAGGTCAGCCCTGATTGGGAGAGCCTTCTGAAAGGAAAGGGACTATGTATTATTGATTAATACTGTATCAAAATTATTATTATTATTATTATTATTATTATTATTATCATTTATATAGCACCAGCAATGTACCTGGCACTTTACAAAAAATAAGATAGACATGGTCTCTGCCCGAGAGCTTACAATCTAAAGACAGGGGGACGGGAGACAGGGAAGGGGGAACAGAGGGAGAGACAAGAAATGCGACATGGAGTATAACAATGGAGAAAGTTAGCTTCCTACCAGACTGGGTGGAAGATACCACCAGAATCTCTGTTAAAATTCTGAGTTCTTTCATACCCTTTTTTCTTATATAAGTTACAGGCAATAAAGGCACTATATTTCAAAGCATTTCTCCCTTTCAAGACTGGACCCAAGCAAGTGCAGATTGTGTGACTGCAGATGGCCCTCTATGTTAGGAGGCTCCGTGGTGGCTTCCAAATACATGGCATCCATGGCTAAACTTGAAATTACACAAATGTAGCAAGCACTGGTGTAAAATATGGACCCACAAAGAATCAAATGCAGGGCCCGGAGGAGTTCAGGAGGGGGTCCTCAAAACTCAGGGCCCATGACTAAACTAACAACAACAACAACAATATGCATAACACTTCAGCCCCTGAAGTGGATGTTATGTTTAATTCAACCTCAAAAACTGATTTTCTGTTTTTTAATCATCAAGTCAGCATGCCCATAAAACATACCTATGCTAGTAAGTGGTGGGGGGAAGAGTGAGGAGGGAGATTTCGCACCACACTCCAACTCCTCTGGATCCATCACTGATCCTCTTTTGTAAGTTAATCCTAATACTAGTTACATGATAAATCTATGTTTATATCTATATAACATTTTATCAGTTTCAGAGAAGATTGCCCACTTGCACCATAAAATTAAAATATAATTAGAAATAGCAAGATGTGTGCTGTTCCTGCAGTTGACTTTAGAATTTGCGGAGCCCGGGGTGAAAATAAAATCTCCATAGGTTTTCAGTGCATAGTTTTGCATGCAACAGCAGCATGGAGGTTTTGGGGGAGTCTTTGGGGGCACCCTCTGCAGTTCCCTAGAAGTGGTCATGTTTGGAACCTTGCTGGGAGGGCGTGGAGGAACCACTCTCTGCCCTGGGGAAAACAGAGGTCACTGTGGGGACCCCCGGAAGTAGAGAAAATAGTAGGGCCCAGGATGGTTGTGACAAGGCCAGCCCTGACTGGTCCAGTGATAATGTTGTGTTTCCCCCTGTAACAGCTGACCTACACTCATCCTAGCTCCCTGGAGTAGTAGTACCTAAAGTCATTAAGTAGCAAACCCTCTGAAATGGAATGACAGTGATAGGTCTCCATCATTGGCTTTTCTCATGTGGAAAGGTACTATATGGGGGCTACAGAATATGGAAAATGTAAAGCAGGGAAAACTGGAATGGTTAGTAAAAGAAAAATCAAGAACATATGCACTGGTAGTCCCCAAGCTGTGAAACGCAAGCAACTTTTTCTTCATAACAACTCAGTAGACAAATGTAAAACATTGAAAGGGAGGGAAAAGGACAGAAAACACACCAGGAAACCACCAATGTTAAAGTGCACCCTACACTTCCGAGGTTCCTGGGGGAGGAAGGAAGAGGGAGAGGGGCAGTCCAGGAGAAGCCCTGAATTGCTGCTGCAGGAAAAAATGGCTATGGTTTACAGGCACATGCCCACACACACACATACAAAACCAACCAGAAGTAAAAAAATAAAAATAAACATCGTTTCTACTTTATTTTTATTTTCTGCTTACCTAAAACCTTAGAACATAACCTGTTTGTAGGATTTAACGCTCAGAATAAAGTTGTGGCTTGCCATAAAGCAGGGGTGGCCACACTTTCCCCGTCTCAACAGTCACACCAATTTACAACAACGGTACCAAAGAGCCTCATGAGCCACAGTTTGACCTCTTCCGCCATCATTCTTGAACTTTGAAAGTAGCTTGCAACCACAAAAGTTTTGGGGACCACCGATATATGCAAGGGAAATGTGTGAATACTGCACACAACCTGAGAATGAAACAACATGTTTCATTATTCACAATGGTCCCAATCCGATGCCCTGCGGATCCCATGTGGAGCCGTGTGCACAGTTTCCGCAGGGCACAATGTGCTCACCGTGGGGATCCACACAGTTTGGATACACATGCACTCACACACAGCTCCACATGGAATCCATGGGGCATCGGACTGGGGCCACTATGCACTATCGGGACCACTACAGGTTGACACAGGTTCTACTGATGTCATGAGAAGAATAGAAAATGTTGTTTTATTGCTTTGCTTTCACTTTAAGTGAATAGCATTTAAGTTACTGGCTGATAGCTTAGCTGTAGGTGTTTAATAAAAGTGTCTGTATCTTCTATGTAGTAGTCAGCAAATCCACTGACAAAGCTAATATTTAAAATAATCTGCTTACAAAAGCTCCTGAGAAATTTCATTCTCCTTATGCTTTTGGAAAGATGATTGAGATCTATGTGAACTGTACAACCATGTTCAAGTATAAACTTGATGTGATAGGTTTGGTTTGTAAAGTAAATTTAGCTGGTTGGCTATCGCTAAATGTTAGAACTGCAACACGTATCAGCTTAAACGAGCAAACCAGTCAAATCTGAATGATCCAACCCAAAACAAACAAAATGAGTAGTGAATATTATCCAAGTGATCTTTGTTCAATTACTCATTTTGTTTTTTCATGGCATTTGAAATTTTGTTTGCTCCAACATTGTGACAAATGCTGTTTGGGTCACGTACTGTCAGACCCAAATTGCAAAAAACCCAACCCTGTAAAAATTTATTTTCCTGCCTCTTTCAATCTCACTACACAATTGATAAAATTTAAGGGGCAATCCCATTACAGCAACCAATCACTCACATGGTAATATTTTAAAACATTTTGCTGCTCCGCACATTCACCCACACCTAGGACAGTCACTTGTCCCAGGATAGAGAACCACATAGCATTAATCTGTATAAAGATAAGGATTGCCACCCGGCCACTTTCACACCACTGCTGCTGCCGCAACTGCCACCCGCCTAACTGTTCCTGCTGCTAGTGCCGGGGTGCTGCTAGGTGGGGAGCCTCTCTGAGGGCTTGCCTCTCCCCCCCCCCGGACTGTCACTCAGGCCTTGGGCCCCAGGTGATAATTCCCCTTCCTTCCCCTGTGAGAAGAGGGGGGAAGGTGCAGGGCTCCCTGGAGTAACTTCCAGGTGTGGGAGAGAAAAGTGGCCTGTCACCCAGCAGCACCACCAGTCATGCACCTAAGGGCTGTGCCAAAGGGCCCTTAGTGGGACCAGGAGGTCCGGGGGGGGAGGCACGGGGTATTCTTTATACATTTGTGGGATTCGGAGGTAAAGGGAGGGCATGGGAGGGGAATGGGGTGGGAGAGGGAGTATCCTGGACCCTGGTGAGAGCGGGTCACAAGGAGGGATGGGGATGGGGGGGCTTCCCCTTGGTGTGAGGGGGGATGCCCTCAGGGGGTGGGGGGTAATGTATCCCCCAGTGAGAGGAGGGAGGGGGTCTCTCCCACCAGTCTGGTGAGATACCCTGGAGGAGAGAGGGTCTATGGGGGGAGGGCCGAGAGGGTTTGCAATACAGGTCGTGACAGGTCATGGAATATATGATCTGTGGGGGAAATCAGTTCCATCATTGAAGTGGGGGCAGGTGCTTGGTCCCTGTCCTGCTCTCATGTCCCCCATCAGGAAGTGTGGTGATCAAGACAGAGAGGGCCCCCAGTCCTGTTATGGTGCTGTTGAACATGAGGTCAGATAAATAAATCATCAACAGTCTGGCAGTTCATCCTGGACCAGGTGGCCGATTTCGTGTGTCTTACGGAGACCTGGCTAGACACTGAGTCGGGGTCTATCTTGACTGACCTTGTTCCAGCTGGGTACTCGGTGCAGCACCAGACATGGCTGGAAGAACGGCCGGGGTGGGGGGCAGCTGTTATTTTTAAGGAACAGTGGTCCGTTCGGTGATATCCAGTGCAGAATCCACCTAGTGTAGAGTGCCACATCTGTTGTTTGATTTGACCGGAGGCAGTTTGGTATACCATACACTTACCTTTCCAGCTGCTTCCCTACATGCCCTAGCCGAGCTTGTGGCGGAGGTGGTCTTGAGGTCCCCAAGGACTTTGGTTCTGGGGGACTTCAACATCCATGCTGACATTAGTCTTGTTGGATCAGAGCATGCGTTCATGGCCACCATCGCCTTGTCTCAATTGATAGATGGCCTGACACATGATGGTGGTCACACTCTGGATTTGTTTTTCTGCACCAGCCCAGAGGCGGGGGTTCCGCTAGTGGGGGATGTTCTGAAAGTGCCCTTGTCATGGTCGGATCATTATCTCCTTCGGACCCTGTTCCTGGAGCACATCTGCTGTGCTCCAGGAAAGGTGTGAAAACGGTTAAATTGGTTTGTTCTCAGAGACTTATGGAACTGGAGCAGTTCAAGAATTCTCTGGGGGAAATACCCTCTGATCTTGATGCTCGCCCACTCAATGACCTCATTACGTTTTGGAACACCTGGCTATCAGAGGCTATTGACCGGGCGGCTCCCAGGCATCCACTTCTCAAACATTAGACTAGCAGGACCCCGTGGTTCATGGAGGACCTGAGGCAGTTAAAACGTGAGGGGAGGCAGTTAGAGTGATGGTGGCATTGTACTCATGCTGAAGACAACAGATTGTAGCATAGAGACAGTTTGAAAGCCTATGCGGTGGCTGTGCAAGTGGCAAAGAAGTTCTTTGCTGCCATCATAATGTCCACAAAATCTCGCCCAGCGGAGCTCTTCTGGGTGGTGAAGGGGCTGGTCAGTCCAGCCTCCCTCCTCCTGGAAGTGGAGGTTTTCCGGGTCTGCTGTAATAGGATTATTGATTTTTTTTGTGGACAAAATTGCTCACATTCACCATGACTTCGCTGCCACAGTTGATACAGCTGGTAAACCAGAGGCTATGAATGCCCTGGCTTGTCCTGTTTTATGGGATCAATTTCAATCGGTGACCCATGCCAATGCAGGGGATGTCCTGGGGACTGTTAGGGTCACAACATGTGAATTAAATCCTTGACTATCCTGACTGGTTAAGGCAGCTGACATGGGTGGTTGACACCTCCCTTGAGGAGGGCAAGGTCCCAGGGTCTCTCAAGGAGGCTGTGGTGCAACCCTTGCTGAGAAAACCATCAATTGACACTGATACCCTTGCCAGCTACTGGCCTGTCTCTAACCTTCCCTTTTTAGGAAAGGTTATTGAGTGGGTGGTGGCTTAGCGGCTCCGCAACCATCTTGACCAGGTTGGTTTTCTGGATGCCTTGCAGTCTGGCTTTCATCCAGGATATGGCACCAAGACTGCGCTTATGGCCTTGGTCGATGACCTGCACCGTGCTTTAGACCAGGGGAAGTCGACCCTTCTGGTCTTGTTAGATCTGTCAGCTGCTTTTGATGCAGTTGACCACAAGTTGCTGGTGACTAATATGAGGGATTGTGCTAGGGTGGGTGGGATCATTCTAGAATGGTTCCGCTCAATCCTGGCTGGTAGAACTCACTGTGTGGTCTTGAGTGACTGTACCTCTGCTCCTCGAGATCTCACCTGGGGGGTCCCACAGGGTTCTATTCTGTCCGCCCTCCTGTTCAAAATGTATATGCATCCTTTGGGCGAGGTCGTGAGAGGATTTGGAGTGTGTTCTCATCAATATGCTGACGACACTCCGTTCTACCTCTCATTTTCAGTCAACTCAGGCCCCGCAATCTTGTTGCTTACTCGATGTCTGACAGCGATGGGTGACTGGATGAGGGTGAACTGCCTAAAGTTGAATCTTGACAAGATGAAGGTGATGCTGGTGGGGATGGCCGAAGGAGTGGAGGCCCCCATCGTTTATGGGTGTGCCCCATCTTGGTTCCTCAAGTTCGTAGTCTGGGGGTGCTCCTCAATTTGCAGCTCCGCCTGAATGTCCAGGTGGCAGCTGTGGTGAGGAGGGCATTTTCCAAATTAATCTGGTGTGACAGTTATGGCCTTATGTCTCAGACTGCAAACTTGTCACCATCATCCATGCCTTCATCACCCTGAGACTTGATTACTGTAATGTACTCTGTGTGGGGCTACCCAAGGTGATGATCCAGAGGCTGCATCTGGTGCAGAATGTGGCAGCCCATCTCTTGATGAGTAAGGGCCGCTGAGAGCACATAACGCTGGTGCTCTGCTCTCTGCACTGGCTGCCTGTTGCTTACCAGGCATAATTCAAGGTGTTGGTGTTGACCTATGAAGCCCTACACAGCCTGGGTCCCACCTTCCTGCAGGACTGCCTCACTCCCCGGGTTCTGGAATGGCTGTTGCGGTAGCCCGGGAGTACCCTTCTGGAGGTCCCCCATGTTTGGCGGGGAGCCACATTGAAGAGAGCATTCTTGGTTGCCACACCTCAGTTGTGGAACTCACTCCCGGTAGAGGTTCATTTGGTCCGAGACCTTCCCTCCTTCAGTCATCAGTGTAAAACTTGGTTGTTCCACCAGAAGTTTGGTGAGAGAAATGAGTAGGGGGAGGGATGGGATAGGGAGGTGAATTGATGGTTTTATTGCTATTGTTTTAAGTTATGTGTATATTTTATGCTTTTATATTGTAAGCCAGTTTTTCCCATTGAAGTCAATGGCAAAAACTGCAGCGTTAAAGATCCGATACCGGCAATACCAATATATCCAAGAGAACCGATAAAGGTAAGTTAAGGCAGTCGCCATATGGATTTTGTCAGGCCATATGGGAGTTTCTCACATGCACAAGGAACAAAGTAAAAGACAAGAGAAGTGTGTCTTAAGAGAAAATGAATGGGCTGGCAAAGGGTAGGAATATTGGCTAAGCAAAGGCAGTAGTTTCCAATGTGCTAAATTACTGAAGGAGGACAGGACCCATCACTTGTCTTTCATACATGGGAAGCTAAAATGAACCTTTCCATTATGAGTTTGTAACTTTGGGATTTTACTTGTCAAGTCTCTTTCCATTCCCACTACAAACATCAGTCCCCATGAATGCTGTGAATGGAACAAAAATGAACATGGCAACAACTTCACAAACTTAAAGTGTCTTGATCCCAAGACTTCTTTGTTTACTGATGAATGCTTTGTTTACTCACTGATGTCAGATTAGCTGAGAGAGGCCACAGAAACAGCAGGAGAACAAGAACAATTTGGCCAGATTTTACCCCTGTTGTGAGTTCCACACCAGGGACACTTTTATCGATTGTGTTCTTCACAAGTTGGCAAGCTATGAAAGTATTTTGTTTTATTTTATTATTTTAAAAAAATCACAGCATGAGTTAGTTCTTTTTAAAAAAATAAAAAATTATTGCTTTATTTTAAATATTCCACACTCAGCTTCCAGATTCACATTTACAGGGGAAAAGCCTCTAAGCAGCAACAGATCCAACTAGTAATGAGAATGCACGCGTGGACTCCAATTTGCTCAGACTCAGGGCGTTTTCAGACAGACAAACTAATCCTTGATATAATACGAGTTTATTATCTAGTGTTTACTAACTCCTGCCTGTTTATACGGACATTCTATTACTAGAGAAATCTAATCCTATCTGATTTTCTTCAGTTTTCTGGTTTTTGAGTTGAAGAAAATGGTAACTCATCCCTTTGTTCTACAGGTATTTAAACTTGGTGTTCTGCAATACATTGCAGAACGATGATGGAGGTAATACGATCACCGCACAGTCATGTGCCCCTAGATAACATAGAGGCAGAAATGCCTAAAGAGGAAGTCAGGACTTTATGTAGGACTCTGTGGCACTAATCTAGAATTAGTTGACTAATCCTAGATAGTTGTTCAGATGGACATTAATTTAACATCCACATATCATAAACCCTGGCAAGCTAGGATTTATAACATCAGATGTTTTTTCCTAAACATAGATAATAATCTTTGATTTGCAGGATTCAGATGGACATCTCACATAGGAATTAAGGCTTTAATTCCTAATTAAATGTCCGCCTGAAAATGCTTTAAGCAGCCACAGTCTGAGAGAGCTCTACCAACACCTGCAGCTAGACATGCCACCTCTCACATTAACTATAATTGGATGGCAGATGGGTTCTTGACTGAGGGGCCTTCTTCTAATTTAACTAGTTTCCTACAATCTATTTTTCTTTGTTTCTGAGGTGGCCTTTTCTTTATCTTTGCTTGTTTTATCCTTCTGTCCCCCAAACGAAAGGTTCCTTTTTGCAAACATATATCATCAATGTCTCTCTCTCTTTCAAGGTGGCTTCCTAAGGTTTCTGAGTCCATCCTCAGATTTTTCATTCTCGTCTCCTGCTACAAAAATAACTCCTGTTTGTGCCATCCCCAAATATGTTAACACCTCCACCCTCCCAAACCACATCCTGAATGTCGACTCTTTTAGACTGGCAATAACAGTACTTTTCAAGTTTCTTTACACGTTATCAATAGGGATGGGAGAACGCGGTTCGGAAGTTCGGAGTTCGGCCTGAACTCAGCCTGTTCGGATGACCGAACCCGAACCCAAATCTGAACACAAACTAACTGAACCAAACTCAATTCCAAACATCGAAATGACCGAACAGTTCGGATCGCGTTTGGGTGGCAAAAAAAGTGTCACTGGAAGGTCAAACGTGACAGGGAGAGGCTTGCGAGAAACAAAACTATCTGTCTCCCCCTTCCCAACACCTTCTGAGCTAGTCACTGTTCCTGAACAGCAGGCATTTCAGAAGGCTCCCTCTCTCAGCATTTCCCAGCTCCCCAATCCATTGCAATCCTCCTCCCATTTCACCCATCCAAACCATTTACCCCCATATTCTCATTCATTTATTTAGGTTAGCTTAGATAGATTTAGTGGTTATTTTTTGTTTCTACCCCTCCCTGTGTTCAGTCTTCCTTCCTCCCCCCACTCCATTGAATCCTTTCCCTCTCCCATATATTCCATCCCAGATTTCCTTCCCCTGTTTTTTCATTTAGAGTAGGATTATTAGATTGCTTTAAGTTTCATTTCAGTTTTGTACCCCTCCTTGTGTTGTTTGTGATCCCCCCATCCGATAGATAGATAGATAGATAGATAGATAGATAGATGTAGGAGTTAGCTTAGTGATAGAGATAGCGTTAGTGATTTAGTTTTAGTGTTTGTAGGAGTAGG
>QEPC01012457.1:36394-48248 GCA_003113815.1 Sphenodon punctatus
TCTCTCTCTCTCTCTCTCTCTCTCTCTCTCTCTGAACAACAGGTTGCTAACTCGTAAAGAAAAGGTGAAATGACAACTCCCCATGAGTAGAATGACAGGGCCACAGAACCCCGAGGGTGGGTCCTGGGGCTGGAGTTTCTGCTTCTTGATGCTGTTGAATGATGACTCTCTTTGAGTGGAATGGTGGCCCCAGAACCCAGAGGGTGGGTCCTACGGCTGGAGTGGCAGCTTCTTGATGCTGTTGAATGATGGCTCTCTTTGAGTGAAATGATGGCCCCAGAACCCCGAGGATAGGTCCTGGGGCTAGAGTGGCAGCTTCTAGATATTAGACAGCCCTCCCTGCCAGTAACGTAGGCCCCAGAACCCTGACGGGGGGTCCCGGGGCTGGAGTGTCTGCTTCTTGATGCTGTTGAATGATGGCTCTCTTTGAGTGGAATGATGGGCCCAGAAACCCGAGGGTGGGTCCTGGGGCTAGAGTGGCAGCTTCTAGATATTGGATAGCCCTCCCTGTCAGTAACATAGGCCCCAGAACCCTAACAGTGGGTCTTGAGGCTGGAGTGGCTGTTTCCTGATGCCATGGAATGACAGGCCCAAGAACCCTGAGGGTCAGTCCTGGGGGTAGAGTGCAGCTTCTAGATACTGGCCAGTCCTCCCTGCCAGTGACATAGGCCCCAGAACCCTGACAGTGGGTCCTGGGGCTGGAGTGGCTGCTTCTTGATGCTGTTGAATGATGGTTCTCTTTGAGCGGAATGATGGGCCCAGAACCCTGAGGGTGGGTCCTGGGGCTAGAGTGGCAGCTTCTAGATATTGGACAGCCCTCCCAGTAACGTAGGCCCCAGAACCCTGATGGTGGGTCCTGGGGTCCCACCGCCCTCCAGCTGCCAATGACCTTGGCAGTTGCCCCCACCCCAGCTCCTCCATGGTGGACTGATGCTGCTGGCGAGGCTCCTGTTGCTGTTTTTCCCCCTAGCAGGAATACTAGTGCTTCTGCTTCTAGAGGCAGCTGTTGGGGAAGGATGCTTCCCCGCTGAAAGAGGCTAACGACTGGCCGGCGTGGCTGCTGCTTTTGGGAACCCACTGGCATCCACTGCCCCTGACTGTCTACTTAGCAGCAGAGCACTGTGGCATGCCTTGAGGTGTCTCATCATGGCAGTTGTCCCAAGTTTGGTGAGCACCTGCCCACGCTTCACCACCTTATTGCACACAGTGCACTGCACCTCCCTCGGTTCATCCACCCGCACCAACTTGAAAAGTGCCCAGTGGATTTTTTGCCCCCTCCTGCCTTCTTGCCCGCACCGGGTGATGCACTGCTGCCAGCACTGTTGGGAGGGGCAGAACTTGGTGGTGATACAGCTCTGGGAGGGACAGCCATTGCCTCAGCTCCAGACATCTCCGCGGGACTAGTGTCTTCTTCTACCTCACTGTCCCTGATTACAGTGATGTCCCACGAAGGGGAGTACTGGGACCCTGAGGCTTGACTATCCATGATTCTGCTGCCACTCTCCCTGTGCCCCCTATAGCTACTGATGATGCTACTACTCTTCTCCCTGTTGCCATTGCCCAGGGATCAGGCCCTGCCTCTAGCAGCCAGGTGGGATCCACCAGCTCTGGACTTCTGGGGATCTCCTTGACAATGGGGGGCATTGGTGGCCCTGGAGGAACATCGGAAGCACCTGCTCCAGCAGCAGAGACAGCCACAGCCTCATGTACTGCAGGCTTTCCAGTGCCCTGCGTGGCAGTGGAGGATGCTGGCAGGAGGCACCGCCGAACCACCCCCAGACTAGTGCCAGTGCCACTGCTGGGAGATTCTGAAGCCTGTCTACCAAACTCAGGCCTGTGAAGCTTGGGGCATGGTGATGGGCTCTGGATGCTGCTGCATGCTGCCACTTCTCTGGCACAACCCCTACCACCTCTGCCACGTGCCCCATTCCCCGCCTTACGGGCAGCAGACCAGCCTCTCCTACTTCCCTTCTCCATGTCTTCCAACTCAAAGAACGCACACAAAGATTTTATATGTTTTTTATTATTTAAATTTTGTATCTAATATTATATCTATCTCTCTACACTAAATCTACCTGCTATTAACTATTCTAAAACCTATGGAACTAAATGGAATATCTAATAACTACAAAGGCCTAGTCCTACAAACACACTATAAAACTGAATCACTACACACACTATATCTATCTCTACAACTAAGGTAACTCCTACATCTATCTATCTATCTATCTATCTATCTATCTATCTACACAGGAATGAGGGTGGATACAGACAGCTCACACTAAACAACACAGGGAGGGGTACAAAACTGAAATGAAACCTAAATCAATCTAATCCTACTCTAAATAAATCCAAAAACTGGGGAAGGGAATCAGGGATTGAATATATAAAGGGAGAGGGAAAGGATTCAATGGAGGGGGGAGGAAGAACACAGGGAGGGGTAAAAAATAAAAATAACTCCTAAATCTACCAAATCTAAATAAATGAAGCTGGGGAGGTAAATGTGTGGGATGGGTGAAATAGGAGGAGGATGGCAATGGATTAGGAATAGTAAGGAACAAAAACTGCTGGAAGAGGGAGCCTTCTGAAAACGCCTGCTGTCAGGAACAGTGGCTAGCTCAGGAGGCGTTGGAAGGGGGGAGGGCAATGACTTTTGTTACTTGCTGCGCCCGCCTTACCACAAGCCCCATTGGCTCTGTGCAGCCTAGCCCCCCCCTCCCCCCGGTTCCCCATGTCCAATTGCAGACTGCCAAGCCAGAGGTCTGAGGAGAAAAGGGATGGTTATTGGCCCAGCTGGCTGCTTCTCCAAGTCTCTCCACCCCTGGTGCCTGGAAGTCTGCTCCTCAGCTGACACACACACACACCCCGTGTTGGCAGTCACATTTTCCCATCCGAACTTGATCCGAACGTGGCCGAACTGTTCAGTTGATTCAAAGTTCGGATTAAATTTGGGTTCAGTCAGTTCGGGTTCAGGCTGAGTCGTCTGAACAGACCGAGTCCGGTCCAAACACCAAACTTCCAAACTGCGTTCGCACATCCCTAAGCAGCAGGAAGTTCCACTTGTTCCCCAGAACATGCTATGCAGTTCTGTTGCAAACTAAACTTATCAGACAGGGAACAAACATGGATTCATGCAAAAATTAGTCATTAGTGAACCAATATGTGGCATGATGGCCTTCTTCCAGTAGAAAAACCTTGAAACTGGTACTGGAAAGGGGGCCATTTTAAATGAAGTGAACATTCCAGCAAAGATTAGAAACCCTTCCATCTGCATACATCCCCTTCCAACCCCCCTCCCCCAAGCAAACAGAAAGCAGACAATTAGGGTGACGGGGTAATTTCAGATGTGACAATACCATGGTCAACCACAGTGAACCACGGTCAATCCCACGGTGTGGCCAAAGAGCCGTGAATGTCCAATCAGTGGCATCAAGATGTTCACCCTGGTCAATTACCCAGAGGGGCCAAAGCCAACCACGCTTCCGGAGGTCAGAATGGGACCATCCCCAGAAGCGTAGTAAAAGCAATTCCCACTGGGAAACCGTCAAAAGTAATGACTGAATGCCAACCACCAAGCGGAATCAGAACGATTGATCCCTGTGTCGTGGCAAGAGCATGCAGCATCGCTGCTAGGAAACGTGCAGCACACAGACCATGGAGAGAGATTTAAAAGGCACATAGCAACAGGGGAACATGGCGAGTCAGTGTAAAATGAAAGGGAGAAGAGAGCAGAGGGCGAGCGAGGGTGGGGGGAAGGAGAAGGGGGGCACAGGCGGCACTGTATGGACAATAAACACGAGGTGTAGCTACTAGGGGTGGGACATCAGGCCAAATACCGGCTACCAGTTTTACCGGTTACCGGTTTACAAAAAAACGGATTACCGGATTAAAACCAGATTACCGGTGCCGGATTTATTGCATTGATTTCAATGGGGAACTGTCCCCATTGAAATCAATGGGGAAAAAGATACCTCCCCCTCCAAGGCTGTGTGGGTGGAAGGGGGGGCACCCCCCACCCACCCTGCCCAGCCTAGATTTTTTTTTTTTTTTTTACCTTAAGTAAAAAATGTGGTACTAATACCACATTCACACTGGATAGTGGCATGGGGGTAAAACTACTGTGAGCCAAAGATACAGTGGGTGGAGATGGGGGAGGGAGGATGACAGAAGTTCTGCCCGTGTGAGTGGGGTTCTGCCACGATTTTACTTGCCGATGACAGTGCTGGATTTTGTCTATAAAATCACAGCAGAACCCCACTCAAACTTGCAGAACTTCTGTCATCCCCATCCTCCCCCTGCCACGTCTTTGGCTTCTGGAAGTTTTTGCCCCGCGCTGCCGTCAGGTGGGAATGTGGTATTAGTAATTGTGTTCAAAGTTTTTCAGTGTGAAAATCACAGTATCCTACTCAGTTCCTCTCATCAGACATGTCCTCATTCAGAATTATAGGATTAGCAGCTTGTCATTATTCTTACATTTTTGATATTTATCCCAGTCTGTTCAGGATAGCCCAGCAGCAAGACAGGAATACCTCCCTGCTTGACATTTCACATGCTTGCAGCTGTAGTGCACAGGCTTCAGTATACTATCTGGCGCTGAATTTATTGTCATCCAGGTGATGAGAAACATTTTTTCTTCTAAATGTCAGCCATGGACAACATGGGAAGGACTTCCATCCTGTTAACCAGAGAGTTCCTCATTAGAGCTGTCTGGTAATTCTCTCTTTTGCTGTGTTTCTGTAGAGCAGGAGTGGAGATCTTTTTCCTTCCCAGGGACCACTTTGAAAATTAGTACAATCTCCGAGGCCCGCATAGAGGCTGAAGTCATGGGTCCGCTCAGAAAGACGAGCGTCCAGATCATTGATCTGTGACACCTATCCTTGTGTGTATGCCATCATGTCTCCTTCCTTACCCCAAGCTCAGTTTTTCAGTGCTTGGGAGATAAGAACTGGATTAGGGACACCCTGTTGTCTGGAATTAGCCCCGCAGCCACCACACCTGCCCTATTGTGTCCTCTCAGCTCTCCTGCCGGAGACTGTGACTGTGTGAAACCAGTTTCTTAGAGGTTTATTAGGGGTTCCAACCGCTAGCCCCCTCTCTTTTCTATATGCTGAGATTTCATTTCATCCAGTGGCTGTCATCGCCAAGGTTCAAGCATTGAACTACTGGACTAAAATCCACACAATGGAAACTTCCAGATTACCCACTAAATGCTGGGCAGAGCAAATTTGCTTTGATGGGCCCAATCAATACTGATGGAAGGGAGAACTCACAAAACTTCTGTCTAGATGTGGCTTTTCCCATGCTCATAGCTTTGGCTGAGAATCTAGATCTCTTCTGTTGGAAGTTAAGGAAAGATTGTTTGATATCTCTACCCAGGAGATATTGGCCAAAGTTAATGCCGCCAAAGTTGTTCCATGGTATTCTTTGTTCAAAACTAAGATTCAGCCTGGGAGGGGGAGGGGGGAGGAAAAATTTTTTCCCCATTGATTTCAATGGGGACAGTTCCCCATTGAAATAAATGGAATAAATCCAGTACCGGTAATCTGGTTTTAATCCGGTAACCTGGTATTTTGCATACCGGTAAAACCGGTAACCGGTATTCTGCCTGGTGTCCCACCCCTATGTCCTTTAGCAAATAAACTTCTTTGTCATGAAGGATTTTCTCATCTACCAAAGCACAAATTCCTTCAAATGCTGAGGAATGTACCTCTCTGCTCTGATGCCAAATTGTCTTCTGCTTTTCATTTTGGTTGAACTTGGCCTGAAGCTTTTCAGCCCACTTCTGGTTCTCAACTCGACAGATCCTATGATCGGAGACTGTGGCAAACTGAATCCACTGTATTTTGACTTCATTTGAGAATGCACCTTCAGGATATCTTTGCATCACACCAAAGTTTTATCTGTGAAAGGGATAATCACCCCTAAATCTTCTCCCGTACCAAGATGAATGGTACACTTCCTTCCTGAAGAAAAACACAAACAAGTAATCAAATACCACCAACCCACTGTAATCAAATTCATTCACTAGCTGATTTTTCATTTTACCTAGGAAAACCTGTTTAATCCAGAAATTGGTTTGCATATATCTTGGTATGTTCTGATGGATTCTGAAATTACTGCTTTATTATTTATTACATTTTATCCCACCTTTCTTCTAAGGAGCTCAGGGTTGCATACATACATGGCCCCCATTTTTATCCTCTCAACAACCCTCTGAGGTAGGTTAGACTGGACCATGGTCACTCAGTGAACTTTATAACTTAACAAGGATTTGAACCAAGATTTCCCAAGCGCTAGTCCAACGTCTAAACACTATACCACACTGGTCCTCTAATAGGTTTAGATATCAGTGATATCTAAGCAAATGAAGTGGTAAACCTGTGTTTGGTCAGTACTACTTCAGACGACTTCCAGCTGATCTACTAGTTCTTAACATGCACGGAATATTCTGTATTGAAGGACAGTTCCATACTGTGANTTTTTTTTTTTTTTTTACCTTAAGTAAAAAATGTGGTACTAATACCACATTCACACTGGATAGTGGCATGGGGGTAAAACTACTGTGAGCCAAAGATACAGTGGGTGGAGATGGGGGAGGGAGGATGACAGAAGTTCTGCCCGTGTGAGTGGGGTTCTGCCACGATTTTACTTGCCGATGACAGTGCTGGATTTTGTCTATAAAATCACAGCAGAACCCCACTCAAACTTGCAGAACTTCTGTCATCCCCATCCTCCCCCTGCCACGTCTTTGGCTTCTGGAAGTTTTTGCCCCGCGCTGCCGTCAGGTGGGAATGTGGTATTAGTAATTGTGTTCAAAGTTTTTCAGTGTGAAAATCACAGTATCCTACTCAGTTCCTCTCATCAGACATGTCCTCATTCAGAATTATAGGATTAGCAGCTTGTCATTATTCTTACATTTTTGATATTTATCCCAGTCTGTTCAGGATAGCCCAGCAGCAAGACAGGAATACCTCCCTGCTTGACATTTCACATGCTTGCAGCTGTAGTGCACAGGCTTCAGTATACTATCTGGCGCTGAATTTATTGTCATCCAGGTGATGAGAAACATTTTTTCTTCTAAATGTCAGCCATGGACAACATGGGAAGGACTTCCATCCTGTTAACCAGAGAGTTCCTCATTAGAGCTGTCTGGTAATTCTCTCTTTTGCTGTGTTTCTGTAGAGCAGGAGTGGAGATCTTTTTCCTTCCCAGGGACCACTTTGAAAATTAGTACAATCTCCGAGGCCCGCATAGAGGCTGAAGTCATGGGTCCGCTCAGAAAGACGAGCGTCCAGATCATTGATCTGTGACACCTATCCTTGTGTGTATGCCATCATGTCTCCTTCCTTACCCCAAGCTCAGTTTTTCAGTGCTTGGGAGATAAGAACTGGATTAGGGACACCCTGTTGTCTGGAATTAGCCCCGCAGCCACCACACCTGCCCTATTGTGTCCTCTCAGCTCTCCTGCCGGAGACTGTGACTGTGTGAAACCAGTTTCTTAGAGGTTTATTAGGGGTTCCAACCGCTAGCCCCCTCTCTTTTCTATATGCTGAGATTTCATTTCATCCAGTGGCTGTCATCGCCAAGGTTCAAGCATTGAACTACTGGACTAAAATCCACACAATGGAAACTTCCAGATTACCCACTAAATGCTGGGCAGAGCAAATTTGCTTTGATGGGCCCAATCAATACTGATGGAAGGGAGAACTCACAAAACTTCTGTCTAGATGTGGCTTTTCCCATGCTCATAGCTTTGGCTGAGAATCTAGATCTCTTCTGTTGGAAGTTAAGGAAAGATTGTTTGATATCTCTACCCAGGAGATATTGGCCAAAGTTAATGCCGCCAAAGTTGTTCCATGGTATTCTTTGTTCAAAACTAAGATTCAGCCTGGGAGGGGGAGGGGGGAGGAAAATTTTTTTCCCCATTGATTTCAATGGGGACAGTTCCCCATTGAAATAAATGGAATAAATCCAGTACCGGTAATCTGGTTTTAATCCGGTAACCTGGTATTTTGCATACCGGTAAAACCGGTAACCGGTATTCTGCCTGGTGTCCCACCCCTATGTCCTTTAGCAAATAAACTTCTTTGTCATGAAGGATTTTCTCATCTACCAAAGCACAAATACCTTCAAATGCTGAGGAATGTACCTCTCTGCTCTGATGCCAAATTGTCTTCTGCTTTTCATTTTGGTTGAACTTGGCCTGAAGCTTTTCAGCCCACTTCTGGTTCTCAACTCGACAGATCCTATGATCGGAGACTGTGGCAAACTGAATCCACTGTATTTTGACTTCATTTGAGAATGCACCTTCAGGATATCTTTGCATCACACCAAAGTTTTATCTGTGAAAGGGATAATCACCCCTAAATCTTCTACAGTACCAAGATGAATGGTACACTTCCTTCCTGAAGAAAAACACAAACAAGTAATCAAATACCACCAACCCACTGTAATCAAATTCATTCACTAGCTGATTTTTCATTTTACCTAGGAAAACCTGTTTAATCCAGAAATTGGTTTGCATATATCTTGGTATGTTCTGATGGATTCTGAAATTACTGCTTTATTATTTATTACATTTTATCCCACCTTTCTTCTAAGGAGCTCAGGGTTGCATACATACATGGCCCCCATTTTTATCCTCTCAACAACCCTCTGAGGTAGGTTAGACTGGACCATGGTCACTCAGTGAACTTTATAACTTAACAAGGATTTGAACCAAGATTTCCCAAGCGCTAGTCCAACGTCTAAACACTATACCACACTGGTCCTCTAATAGGTTTAGATATCAGTGATATCTAAGCAAATGAAGTGGTAAACCTGTGTTTGGTCAGTACTACTTCAGACGACTTCCAGCTGATCTACTAGTTCTTAACATGCACGGAATATTCTGTATTGAAGGACAGTTCCATACTGTGAGTCCCCAGCTGCAGTCCAAACACAGGTTTACCCCCTCATCAGCTGCTTATGATAACTTAGGCCGTGGACACTCGTGTTTATAAGTGTCCACAATTTTGATGATTGAGTGAGATGCTGCAGCAAATAAACAAGCAAACACAGAGAGTCACTTACCTTGTGTGTCTTTTGCCATTTCAACCAAAATTTAAAATGCTTCTGAGAACTGGTTCCCAGTTCAGAAGAGATCCTCAGTACATGTGTGGTATACACACGTAGATCAGTATTACCTATAATTATCAGGGCTGGAAGTTGTACTATGAGGGAAGAGGAAGACTATTGGGGGTCAAGCAAGAAAAGGAAGTGGGTGCTAACCCTCAATTGGTTCCTTCCAAAAAAAACACACCACCACCAGTCCACCACCACTAGGCCTATTACAAACAGGAAGTGGGAAGTAAGGGAAACTGTCTGGGCCTAGACAAAGTTACAGAGCAGTAAAGCAGTTGCTGTACACATTTTATTTTTTATTTTTTTCCATTAACTGCTTTTTATGAATTTTCAAGTTTTACAGCACATTAAACAACTAACCCATTTCTCCCCCCTTCCCTTCTCCCACTCAACCTTACAGAATCCCCAAAAAAAAGGGGGAGGGTGCAGGGAAGAGGGAAAATGAGAAAGAAGGGAAAGACTTGCTGCACCAAGGAGCCAAGTCTTATAAATAAACTTCACTGGAACTTAATGGGAAAAGATGTCAGATTGGGGGGGGAAGACACCTCCCTACCCCCCCTAAAAAAAAACCACTGGCAGAATTAATATTTTATTATATTAGGCCAGATTTCCACACAAACTAGCATTGTTTTTTTGGCATGAACCCAGTGATGTAAATGGACGTATTTGGGGTGGGAGCACTTTGAGAGGGTCTGATTTTGGGTTTGGCCCACAATAACTCTGTCAGATTTTATATTTTAGGTATCAGGACATATTTCTGAACAAAATGGCACAAGTTTCAACCATGCACCTTATGACGTATGTTGAAGTTCCTTTGGGGGTATTTTGGGGTGCCCTATAGCCTAAACACCCACAAGTGGCCAAATAAGACTTACGTTTCTGGTATATATGTACAAAAGCCCATCTGTGTCAATGGTTCGAAATTCTGTACCTTATGACGAGGGTAAACCCATCACAGGCTCTTGGACTATTATATATTGGTATTTATTGGAACAAGAAAAGAAATGAGCAGTCATTCTCATGGATATTCCAGTGTCAGGATATTCCAGTGTCAGCATTTAGTCAATAAAGGGAGGTGTAAATCAATTCAGAATGAAGCTAGCACCAGCACTGAGAACTGAATTGTCATAAATTTTTTTTATTAAAGCTATCAATGAGTGTTAAATATGATGGTGGCCCACTTAGGTCTGCTGTGACCCACTTTGGTTCAGGGGCCACCATCACATTTGTTGGGGCCAGACCAGATATTTGCCCTGGCTTTCTCCTGGGAATGTTGGAAGCTAGTCTGGGTTATGATCCTGCCAACATGCCCAGGAAATGGTCTGCCTGACAGGGCCAAAGAGGGCTATCACATGTGGTAGCCAGCTGTTTTCAACCAGATCTAGACTCTAGAGTGGCCACCATGACCAGCTGCCATGGTGGCTGTCGTTGGCCGCCATGACTGCCTGTCATGGAGGTGGGGAAGGCTGCTAGGTGTAGCACAGGGGTGGGCAGCTGCATGACTGTATATCTCTCCGCCTTTCCCAGCGGCCTGGTCCCCATGATTTTTGTGCGAGAGAACCAGGTCTGGACCATGATGAAAGCATGTTGCCACTCCGGTCAGAATCATGATGGCAGCATGACACTGTCATGTGTATTTTCACCCAGTGACAATGTATGTGTGCGTACGACTAGAAGCACTTTAGAAATGAAAAGTAGTAGTATTTATTTATTTATTTATTTATTTTCATCCTTTTTCATAGTCAATACATGTCATTACTTAAAGATATTGGAGGGCCTGAATATGAACATGAAGCAGGAACATTTACTCAACAGCACCTAGAGGTAAAACTTTGTTGTTTACAACAGTATGGAATTGCCATAGAGAAGGCTGTGGAATGTCACCAGAGAACTATTCTATTCAGTAGTTCCAGGAGTGCAAAGATGGCTGTGAGAGAAGCATTCACTGAACAAAAGGACATGAGCATTCATGTAAGGGATGCAGCTTTTGCTCTGCGCAAGGAGATATTAGGCACTAACAGACACCCTCTCCCTGATACTTTGTCTCTGAAACATATTCTTGAAGGAGAGGCTGATGTTCCGGACTTACTGAAATCATTCTTCACACACCTTATTGCAGGGCCTGATCCAAGGAGAGGAAAGAATGAGGCCACCAAAAGGAAGATCAAATCATTCTCTCATGATGTATTATATGCAGTTACCAATGGAAAAGTGAAGCCTGCAAAGCATCTTCAGCTCGGTATGGCCATAAAGAGCATGACAGCAAGTCGAAAGGCCATTGAAGTTCTAAATAGACTGGGTCATTGTGTCAGTTTTATAATACAGTTGAAGAACTTTAGACAGAACTGATATTTTCATCAGCAAGTGAACAGTGGGTAGTTCCAGACGGAATGAAATGATCACCTCAGTTAGCCACAGGTATTGCATTTAACAACTATGACCAGTTTGTGGAAACACTGAGTGGGAAAAATACATTCCATGATACTGTAGGCATTGTATATCAAGATGCTGGACAAGTTAATGATGTTGATGGTGGATGTGACAGTCAAGTGAATTCATCTCGCTTATATTCACGCAAAAGGAGGAGACGTGTGTTTGATGCAAGTGGTCTGGACATAGAGCCATACCTAAAGAAACCGAAGATGTTGCTGACACCTATAATTCCCCTGGATGATCAAAGGAGAAGTTCAGTTCCCTCAAATTATGCACGCATCAAAACGTGCGATGTGCT
>QEPC01012457.1:48348-66113 GCA_003113815.1 Sphenodon punctatus
TATGGAATTGCCATAGAGAAGGCTGTGGAATGTCACCAGAGAACTATTCTATTCAGTAGTTCCAGGAGTGCAAAGATGGCTGTGAGAGAAGCATTCACTGAACAAAAGGACATGAGCATTCATGTAAGGGATGCAGCTTTTGCTCTGCGCAAGGAGATATTAGGCACTAACAGACACCCTCTCCCTGATACTTTGTCTCTGAAACATATTCTTGAAGGAGAGGCTGATGTTCCGGACTTACTGAAATCATTCTTCACACACCTTATTGCAGGGCCTGATCCAAGGAGAGGAAAGAATGAGGCCACCAAAAGGAAGATCAAATCATTCTCTCATGATGTATTATATGCAGTTACCAATGGAAAAGTGAAGCCTGCAAAGCATCTTCAGCTCGGTATGGCCATAAAGAGCATGACAGCAAGTCGAAAGGCCATTGAAGTTCTAAATAGACTGGGTCATTGTGTCAGTTATAATACAGTTGAAGAACTTTAGACAGAACTGATATTTTCATCAGCAAGTGAACAGTGGGTAGTTCCAGACGGAATGAAATGATCACCTCAGTTAGCCACAGGTATTGCATTTAACAACTATGACCAGTTTGTGGAAACACTGAGTGGGAAAAATACATTCCATGATACTGTAGGCATTGTAGATCAAGATGCTGGACAAGTTAATGATGTTGATGGTGGATGTGACAGTCAAGTGAATTCATCTCGCTTATATTCACGCAAAAGGAGGAGACGTGCGTTTGATGCAAGTGGTCTGGACATAGAGCCATACCTAAAGAAACCGAAGATGTTGCTGACACCTATAATTCCCCTGGATGATCAAAGGAGAAGTTCAGTTCCCTCAAATTATGCACGCATCAAAACGTGCGATGTGCTGTGGATGATGTCACTGGCACTTCTGATTAAAGAAACACCGATGTGGGTGGGATGGAATTCAAAAGTAGTCACTGACCATCTTCCCCAGCAGAAGATCTGGTACCTACCTCAGATCAACATCTCTCCAACATCTCTCTCTGTGGTTGCAACTGCACAATGCATTGCAGCTGAGTGTGGTCAGACCTACATAATGGTAACATATGTCCTTGCTATTGCAAAACTGGCTGTAACCATATGAGCAGAGGAAGGCCCACACTTTAACAATCTCTTCATCCTACTTGGAGGATTTCACATCAAAATGGCCTTCTACAGAGGTTTGGGGAAATACGTTGAGGAATCTGGAGGGCCCAATGTACTCATAGAATCTGGAGTACTTGCTGTAGGATCACTGAAAGGATTTATTTCAGGGGTACATTTCAACCGATGTAACCATCTACACCAAATTCTGTCAGTTGCCATGGGAATCTTGCATTCTGAAGAGTACTTAAAAAGTCGAGAAACTTTACCTGGTGTAGTCTTCACAGAGCTGACGGCTTTTCTTGATGCATCAACTTCATGGACAGAAGTGAGTGACTATTTCCCCAAACTGCAGGAGATTTTTGTGGGATATGAAGAAGCTATGCTACATGTAATAACCTGTGCTACTCATTCAGGAGTGTAAATGGAAAAGTTACTCAAAAGGAAGAGGAGTTACTAGAGAGCAGTCATGAAGAGGCTGACACATGTATGGTTTTCCACTTGCGTCAGATTTATCCTCCAAGAAATGTTGTGATTCGAACATCAGACACAGATGTGATGGTTATTCTTGGAAACATGGAGAAAATCCCTAGAGGCACAAATGTGTGGCTAGAAGTAGGGTTGCCATCTAAAAACACCTCCATTACATTGATATGACAGCTCTTGCAAGCCACTTGGGCTTGTCATTGTGCAAAGCCATTCCTGCTTTTCATGCATTTACTGGATGTGATTATACTGCCTCTTTTTCAAGAAAAACAAAGGTGAGGCCATTTACCGTGCTTGAAGGAAGTGTAAAGGCCCAGAAAGCCTTCGCCTCATTGGGTACAAAACAAGAAGTGGAAGAGAACGTACGTCTGGAGATTGAGAAGTTTGTCTGCACTATGTATGGTAACAAAACAAAATCATCTGTGAATGACCTCAGACTTGATACATTCTTAAAAAAGTACAAGCCCAAAGGAAATCATCCCATGACAGCCAGCAATCAAAGGGATCAATGGCAGTCACTTCCTCCATGTGCTTCCATTATACATTTGAAGATTCGGCGCACCAATCAAATTTGTGGAATTTGGAACAATGCAACTGAGAGCCGTCCACGAATTTTCCCTCTAGAACAAAATAGCTGGGAACTAGCTGATGGAAAGTATGTTCCTCGTTGGATTAAAGGAAAGCAAACCTCATCATCACTTGAGGACATTCTTCTTAGAGATGACATTGGAAGGTGTGTAAGTACTGCGGAGGAGGATGAGTGTAGTGACATGGAGATGGCAGATCCTGGGAGTGATGATGATGAAAATGCTGAATATGAAGATGATGTGTAACATGTTCAAGTGAATTGGTTGTGTGTGTTGTCAAGACACTGTCACAGATAACATTCTTTTTCGTTGTTCTACATAAAACCCCGAGGGTCTGTTTTGGCTGCTCAATAGAATGTATTTAACTTACTAATGTCATACATCATGTGTTCATTACACTGTTAGATCTGTAAGTGGCTTTTCAAATGGTTGACCACAAGTAATGAGTAAAAGTTGTTCACTAAATCTGTTTGCTTGACTTAAATGTCTTCATATATTTTGAATAAAACTGACAAAAAGATAATATAAGAGGAAGGGATCTGTCTCTGTGTGATAGATTAACTGAAGATGTGCAGTGCTGTGTAGGATATTCCCTACACATGCCTTTCAAATGTGGCCCCCAAATCATGTCAGATTGTCTGCACATAATGTGTCAGGGCATATTGCAATAAACAGTACCATTGGTTTCAGCTGTAAACCTTATGGTGTAAACTCATGATATTGGGGTGAGGTGGGGGACACTTAGAGAGCATCTGATTTTGGTATCATCCATTTTTAAATCTTGTTAGTCCTTAGGTGACAGAAAATGTTTTGACACAAAATGCATAGGTTTCCAATCATATACCTTATAAGGTGCACAAATAGCCTGATTGGGGAAGACCCCCCTTAAAAGGATGTCAGATTGAGGGGAAGACACCTCACCCCCCCCCAACAAAAAAAAAACCCCACTGGCAGTATTAAACTTTTATTATATTAGGCCAGATTTTTACACAAATTAGCATTGCTTTTTTTGGCATGAACCCAGTGATGTAAATGGACGGTATTTGGGGTGGGAGCACTTTGAGAGGGTCTGATTTGGGTTTAGCCCACAATAACTCTGTTAGATTTTATATTTTATGTATTAGGACACATTTCTGAACAAAATGGCACAAGTTTCAACCATGCACCTTATGATGTAAGTTGAAGGTCTTTTGGGGGTGTTTTGGGGTGCCCTATAGCCTAAACGCCCACAAGTTGCCTAATAAGGCAACTTTTCTGGTATATATGTACAAAAGCCCATCTGTGTCAATGGTTCGAAATTCTGTACCTTATGATGAGGGTAAACCCGTCACAGGCTCTTGCTCTATAAAGAGATGCACAAAATTGTAAAAGAACAAGGATAACAAAACACCAAAAACATCTAGGGATGAGTCAAGTTTTGGGCAAAGACTGTACATGAAAATTGAAGAGATTTTTTTCAAATTATTAATTTTTTTGTTTAGGTGAGTTGTTTAGTAAAACTCCCTATTTTCTACCCAAGAAACATGGGGACCTCTACGCTATGTCAAATGGGATGTGCTGGAAAACACAGCAACTATCTTTACCAGCAACAAGATTAGACAATCAAAACAGCCGCTGAGGGCATTAATATGCATAACTGCAGGAACAAATCAAGTTAGAAAAGCAGATTCTTTTAGCGGAAACACATTTGCAAAAGTATATGGACCATAGCCATCAAATTTCCATTTGAATGGGGCCTCATTCCTTCCATAATTATGAAATGCAGTAATTGTAGGGCTTTGGAGCTAGAAGTTCTAATTCCCTAATCCAATCAGGCTTCAGCAATTCTGTTTCATGTGATGTACACTAATTAATAATTTGCTGAAGTCTTTATGTTACATAACATCCATTGGACTGAAAATTTCCTTGTATCTGTCAAAAATTGCTTTCACAGATGAATACTTGAGCAGCTTATCTTTTGGAACTGTAATTATCACAGTATTTAATAGGCACACTGTTTAAACAGCCAGAGCTGGAGAAATATGCGGAGCATGATATGAACAATTTAAAAGACAAAAATCCACATTAAGACAAGAGTTGCTTTATCAACCCACACCTCAAAGAAATCAGAACTAGTCTGCTTTGTCCCATGATTATGTACATTCGGGGTAGGGAACCAAGGACCACTCTGAAAATTAGTAAAAGCTCCATGAACTGCACAGAAGTTGGGGGTAGGAGTGTTTAAGGAGTGGACTCCAGATTATGGATCTGTGCCTTGGATCTGTCCCCTATCCTTAGGTGCATGCTGTCATCTCTGCTTCGCTATCCTGAGATCAGCCTTTTCAGTTTTTGTGTATTTGAACTGGATCCAGGCCTGGGTAGGACTGAAACCATTTTTTGTGTTTTTCAATGAAAATCACAATTCTTGTTTCATTCTTGCAGATGAGAACAAGACGAGAAGGGCCCTCCGCTCCCTGCATAGGGGGCGGGGGGGGGTTGCCGCGCCCCGCTCTTCCCCGCACGGGAAATGGGCGCGAAAATGTGCACGGGGTTGGAAACCCCGTCTGTTCGGCCCATGCACCATTGATTGGTGACTCGGGCATCAGGTGTGCCCAGCAGGGACTCCTGATTGGACGGTGCGGGGGCAGCTCCTCCCCTTTGCATAGGAGGGGGAGGAGGAGCAACTGCCGCCCGTGCAGATCTCTGCTCATTCGCAGCAAAAATCCCAACAGTGAAGCAGCACCCACCCACCCATCCCTTTAATACTGCGGGTTTAACCGGTTGCCACAAGGGGGCCAGGAAGGAATTTTGGAGGGCACCTCAGCAATTACGAGATGACCTTTTGTTTTGCCTTCCTCGCAGTATGGGGAATAGATTAGAAATAAATAAATAATCATACGTTTTGACTTGATTGGAAACATAATTCTATAATTGGCATGAGAATTTAAAATAGTTTAAGTTAAGCATATAATTGGTACTAATATGACAGAGGCAATTCGGAATGATAATGTTAAGGTTTTTGAATGATTATAATCTCGTCGCACTCTTGCAGGGGTCCAGTATGGTTAATAGGATTATTTGGTAGGTAGGGGTAGGTTAGATAAAAGAGTCATCTCCATAAGAGATGGAGGGCTGATACCTGATGATAAGCAGGGCATGGCTACAGCAAGATCATCCCTCTGGGAGTGGTGTCAAAGAAGGGTAAGGGCAAGCATGGCCCTCAATTCTAATGACACCATCATCCTTACTCGTGCCCGAACGGGCATAATTTTCCCCTTCGGCCTTGGCCAGGGAGCTGTTCGAAGGGGATGTTTAATGTTCAATTTGGTGATGGCACAGGAGGGCATATCCAGGCCATACACCTGTTTGTTAATATGCTTCACGTTTTAGGTTTAAAATACTGGACCCAAAATTGCTTAGAAGCAATTCCACCAACTTCCATGATTTGTTGAATAAAGAGTGCGGCCAATTTAAAATCCATTTATGTCTCTGTGTCTCATTTCCTGGGGAGGGGGGGTGCGTCGGCAATCAGCTGGATTCTCAGCGAGAAACACAAGAATTTTGAAAAACAAAAATGGAAGGTGGGGAGTCCTTTCCATATGGGAAGTGAGAGCTGAAGGCAAGAAGGCGGTGGTGCGGCCCCTGCTCAAAAAGCCATCACTTTACATTGGCTTCCCTGCCAGTTATCAGCCAGTCTCTAACCTCCCCTTTTTAGGGAAGGTTACTGAGCGGGTTGTGGCTAAGCAGCTGCAGGATCATCTGGACTGTACCGGTTTACTTGATCCTTCGCAGTCCAGCTTTCATCTGGGTTACAGCACTGAGACTGCACTTGTGGCTTTAGTAGACAATCTTCACTGGGAATTGAACCAGGGTAAGTCAACCCTGTTAATTCTGTTAGACTTGTCAGCTGCTTTTGATACTGCTGACCATGGGACATTGGTGGCCTGCTTGAGGGAACATGCCAGGGTGGACGGAACTGTTCTTGAATGGTTCTGCTCTTTTGTGGCAGGGAAAACTCAGTGGGTGGTACTCGGGGATTGTTCTTCATCTCCCCAGGACATCTCATGTGGAGTCCTGAAAGGTTCTATCCTGTCCCCTCTCCTGTTCAATGTGTATATGCAGCCACTGGGTGAAGTTGTGAGATGGTTTGGAGTGCAGTGTCATCAGAATACTGATGACACCTAGCTCTGCCTCTCCTTTTCATCTGACCCAGACACAGCAGTCGTGTTGCTTACTCGGTGTTTGGTGGTTGTGGGGGATTGGGTTAGGGTGAGCCAACTGAAGCTAAATCCTGACAAGATGGAGGTGATGCTGGTGGGGAGGGCGGTGGGTGTGATGTCCCCCATCATTGATGGGGTTTGTCCCCTGCTGGTCTGCCTGGTTCATAGTCTGGGAGCTCTGCCTAGACCTTCAGGTGCGGGCTGTGGTGAGGAGTGCTTTTTGCCAGTTACATCTGGTGTGGCAACTTTGGCCATATGTCTCAGACTCCGACCTGGCCACTATCATCCATGCCTTCATCACCTCAAGACTGGACTATTGTGATGCTACCTTTGGCGCTCTATGTGGGGCTACCATGGTGTGGAGACTGCAGCTGGTGTAGAATGAGGCAGCCTGTCTCCTTATGGAGACAGGCCACCATGAGCACATTACACCAGTGCTCCATGTTCTGCACTGGCTGCCTATAGTTTTCCGTGTCCGATTCAAGGTGTTGGATGGTACTTACCTATAAAGCCCCAAATGGTCTAGGTCCCGCCTATCTGTGGGATCACCTCACTCTCCGTGCCCGGGATTGACCCCTGTGGTCTGTGGGGAGTGCCCTTCTTGATGTCCCCTGGGTGGTCCTGGGGAACTACGATGGAGGGGGCATTCTCGGTGGCTGTGCCTAGGCTGTGGAATTCCCTCCTGGCAGAGGCCTAGGTGGCCCCGGACCTTGTCTTGTTTTGACATCAGTGCAAGACCTGGCTGTTCCTTCAGGTTTTTGGTGAGGGAGATGGGTAAAGGGTGAGTGGGATGTGGGTCAGGGGGTAGGGTTTCTTTATTGTATTTTTATGCCATCCCCTTTGGTTTGTTTTATACATTTTATATATGTTATTTTTTATAGTTATTTTAAGTGCTATTTTAATGTTATATTTGTAAGGCACCTTGAGCTGCGTAAGCAGGAGAGGAGGGATAGAAATAATGGACACAAATAAATAAATAAATAAATAAATAAATAAAGAAAGAAAGAAAGAAAGAAAGAAAGAAAGAAAGAAAGAAAGAAAAAGAAAACGAGTCAGGCTCAGCACAGCTCTTCAGCATTCTATTGGCTGCTGACTCCTGCTAGCCAAAAGAATGCTGAATCTACCCTCTCCCTCCTGCCCGCCCCCTAACATTCCTGATAATTCTTGGGCCAGCTGTAGACAAGGTAAGACAAGGTAAGAGTACTGGGCAGGGGACAGCATGACTTCCTCCCTCTCTCCCCCCTCTTTTAATCTCTCCAGACTGGGAGACCAGTCTGCTCATGTTGGTGCAGAGGGGGAGGGGGGAAGGAGGAAAAGTGAGAAATCTTGCTAGATCTGAATCAGGGTTGAGATCTCTGCAAGATCTTGTCCCTGATGCTCGAATTTTGCAAAATGATTTTTTATTCTTGTTTCAGCCCTAATCCAGGGGCTAGATCCAAGAACTGGAAAGGAACCACATTTCGCCCCCAGACCTGAGGTTTACGTACATATTGCTCAGGTACCCATTAACCTTTGGGCAGCAATGGGGAAAAGACAGTCAACATGGATCTCTGCTATTGCCTAACAGATCAATAATGAGAGTCAAAGGCATACATTTTCCCCAGTCTTTGTGGGGGACGCTGTTCGGGCAACAAGCTCCCCTGACAACAAGCTTCCCCTGGGGGAAGGGTGCACCTGAAGGCTGTCCTCCCTGCAGCAAAGAGGCCATGCAACTGAGAACTCTCTTCCTGGCAGGAGGCTGAGCTGAGGCAGGGGAGTGTGGCTGTGAGGCAGCAGCTGAACAGTGGCTCTTCTACATGTTCTGCTGTGTGGGAAAAGTAAACCCTGGGCCCTTCCTCCCTGCCTCAGAGAGCAGGGAGGGAGCAGCCCTGATTAACTGAAAATTAGTGTGGAATGGGGCTATTGCCACGCCACCCCCACCCCCGTAACATTTAAAATTCCAGCCAGCTCACACCACAGCCTGGACCCTTGTTGACTCCTTGCAGGGTTCTACCCAGGGAAAGGGAGGGGAAGGATCAAAGACCCATCCTTGTTGCTTCTGGCCAGGTCTGTTCCAGTAGTACTTCCTCTGTCTTTTGCAACACACACCCTTCATTCTGATAATAAAGGCATCTGGCAGTCTTATTGTTGTGCCTAGTTTAAAGAAACCAGGAGCCTGTCTGATCTTCTTTCACATCAGGGCTTTAAAGCTAAAAGGCAGCTAGTGGACTCACTGTCAACACCCAGGGATTCTCAGCCTGGGGCTCAGGAGCACCAGAGTGCTCCTGGCAATGTGTGAAAGTGCTCCCCAACCCAGCTGTCAGTAGTGCTCAGGAGCACTTTAAAACAGTCTCCTTTGGATTGCATTAAATTGATTTGCAGAGGGGAGACAATCTATGCATATTTATGCAAATCATCCCTGAAAATTATGCAGTGTTCCCAAGTAGTCACTTGTCTATCTCCAGTGCTCGTGACTGGAAAAAGGTTGAGAACCCCCGTCTAGAGTAAAGGCACAAAGAGGACATGGGGTATTAATAAGCATGCAACTGGCATTCTGGTTAGGGATGGGTGAACGCAGTTCGGAAGTTCGGAGTTCAGACCGAACTCGACCAGTTCGGTCGACCGAACCGAACTTCCAAATCGAACTCGATTTTCAAACCAAACCCAATTCCGAACTCGGTTCTGTTCGCCCATCCCTATAAGATAATATTCCATTTAGTTCAATGGAATTTGAATTTCCGAACTCTGTTCAGAAGTTCAGAGTTCGGATCTAACTCGAATAGTTCAGTTGACCGAACTGAACTTCAAAACCGAACTCAATTTTCGAACCAAACCGAATTTACGAACTCAGTTCTGTTCGCCCATCCCTAATGTTGGTTACACATCCAAGGGAGGGGGCCTGAACTCTGGGCAGGTCAGGTCAGGGAACAGAATAAACGTTCTGGGAACAGAGAACCGATTAGGGGGGCACACATAGGTGGGAAGAGGCCTCCTCGATCCTCCCTCCCAATCAGAAAAAGTCAAGTGGGGAAGTTCCTTGCTCAGCTGAGTAGTGCGTGGGCTGGGGAGAAGCAGGGAGTAGCCAGGAATCTGGACCAGAGTAGCAGCAGTCCAGCCGGTAAGGTGAGTTAGCCTGGGGAGTTGGGTACTACTACTATTTATCATTTCTATAGCACTACTAGGCATATACAGTGTTTTACAATCACAGACTTTCAGAGGCAGGTCCCTGCCCAATGGGCTTAAAATCTAAGATGGGCAAGGGTGAGGGGAACACATGAAAAAATAGGCACACACATATTATGGCTGGGTAGCCCATCAGGTCACATTCGGGTACCAGATAGTGTCTGAACGCGACCGGGAGAAATTGAGCACCCCAAATTCTAACTCTAGTTAGAAGGCATGGACTTTCAGCCAAAAAAGAAGAACTCAGAACATGTTAGTCTGGCTTCCATAGTTCTCAAGTGTCCTGGATTATGCGGAACTTTATGGTGTCATCACGTTTTTTTATAAAGGTTTTGTTTTCATGGATTTCTTTTGTTAAATCCCCATTCAGACTCCCTTGCAGGAACAGATTTCTAATAGTTCTATCAGAAGTCTCTATTCAATTCAGTCACTCAGGGTGATAACAGACATGCCGAGGGCCTGCTATGGCCCGCTATGGTCCACCTGGTCAACTTCTGATTGTGGGCCTCCAGATGTGGGCCCGCTACTGATCCAGCCAGGGTAGGTAGCTGACCCAGAGGTGGTCCCCTGGATGAGTCCAGGCCCACAGCCCAGGCCAATGCAGCCTTAGCGGGCCAGCGTATTCGTTCCCACTACCATCTGCCGCCAGGAATCAGGGACTGCCATGGCCAGCCCATTATAATGGGGGCAGGGCACTGGGAGAATTCTGGGGGTGGGGCCAACTGGCCACATGTTTGTTCTCTTCCTCCACCGGGGATGGGCAGGGAAGGGCTCACCAGCCAGCCCAGTCAGGTGCACATCCATTCAGTGCCCCAACCTGATCTGGGTGGGGGCAGTGCCCTGGCTGTGTCGTCTGTGCATTGACTGCACATTTGTTTTTCCACCCTCAGTCCCTTTAAGACAATTCACATTTAACTAAGAATAGGAGTCAGTCTCAGATTTCAGTTGGCACAAGCTGGGAAAATGGAGGTAAATCAAATGATCAACAGCAATAGGGGAAGGCATCATTCTTGTCCGGGGGGCCACAAGAACTGTGTGCAGAACTGGCAAGAGAGGGACTGCTTTTAGCAGCTGCCATGCTCCTTGTATATAAACAATTCACCGCATTGGGTGAAAACAAACAAGACAGTAGCCTGTGAGTCACCTACTTGTCAGTTTGATGGCCACCAGCTGTTTGCCAATTTTCACTTCAGAGCGAGCGGCTACTAACAGATGTGTTGTCCGGAGAAGGTTGATGACATGGAGTGAGCTAAGACTCGCCCAGCCAGGCAAATCTGGGCTAATGTCTGCCCTCCCATCTGTTGGGCCCCATGAAGCCCAGATGTGAGGCAAAGTCCTCAGGCCTGGAGGAGCATGCTCACCTGGCCACCAAACAGCTGATTGGGAACACCCAGAGGGACATGCTCAGCTGGCCCACATGCCAAACAACTGATCAGGGGCAGAGAAGCGTGCTCCTCCCCCCCTCCCTCGATCAACTGTTTGGTGGCAGCTCCTCCCAGGGACCTGATCCTGCTGGGCAGTAGGTGTTCAGGAGTCTTGTCTCATGTGGACTCCCCGGCCAACCCAGGGTATGGAGGTACTTGTGAAGGTAGCCCCTTCCCCCCATCTGGATTCCCTTGTTTGAACTGCCCAAAGTGAGATAGCTGTGGTGGCCCTCCCTGGGGCGGCCAGCAGATCTGGCTCACCCCTGTCTCATTTGTTTTCTCCTATTGTATTTCTCTTTTAGTATCACAATTTCTCATTTCAGAGTCATAAGTATGCTGGTCCTGACCAGCTGGCAAAGATACTCAAGTATGTTCACTTTTTGAGATTTTCTTTTCTAGAGGAAACAAGAAAGGTCCATTGGGCAGCCTGAGTGTCACGGGGTAAGGGGTGAAGGGTCAAAAGGGATGGGGTAATTCCTTGGCAGGCACCTCTCCCCTGGGAGTGTACTGGGAGCGTAAGTAATTCCCTCAGGATCGTATTTGGGTGTTCCCTCCTGTATGGAGGGCAACCTGACTCATCACCGGGAGGGAGAGGACACCAATAGCCAGGAGCGGGGAGGGAATACAAATACTCACGAGGTAACATCCACTCAGACACCGCAGGGCCCAGGACACTGTGTGTACAAGCAGTGGAAAGGGGGGGGGGGAGTTGCACAGGGGCCAGGAGGGGCAGGGGTGGTGAACAGGGATGGGAAAAGGAGGGGAGGGAAGGTGAGGGAGTGGGAAGGAACTCTGAAGGCAGAGCAGGAGAAGGGTAAGGGTGTATCAGGAAGGGTATCTCCAGCCACTCATTCTCTCAAGGCCAATAACACAAATACAGAAGGAAAGGAAACAGAGGCACTCTCTCCAACTCACTACACCTCACTCTCACCAACAAGAACAAGATGCTAGAACCAGGAAGCACTCTCTCAAGGAAGGGGCCAGCCTCTCTGACGGTTAACGGTGGGGTTTCCTTGCCCTGCCAGTACCTTTTATAACTCTGTGCATGCTAAAGAGCCCTAAAGGACTGGGGCCTTCCCCCTATGCTCCCTGGCATCCCGCCAGGTGCGCACTGCACCTGGGTGACACCGTGATTAGCTGTGCCGGATCTGCCCCCCGGTTGCTATCGCCGGCCACTGCGGCGTCTCCTGGCATCATATCGGGTTGCCTAGCAACCTGCAGAACTGCGTGTCGTGCCAGCTTCTTCCACAGTGGCGTGACACTGAGTGAGTCAGTCAGTCCCAGTCTTATCTAGTAAAATGACTGAAGGACCGAGTACCTAGTTACCTTTGGCTTGGTTGCCTATCCCATAGGTTGATTCGGAGGCCAAGCTTCAGGGTTTGTTTCGGTGTGTGACTGACAATATACACAACATTTCTCACTCTGACACCCAGTTTGTGATTCTAGTTAAGAACATATTTACCATTTACAGTTAATTTTTAATATTATCCCTGTGAATAGCTGGCGGTTATGTTTTTTCCCTGTTCTTCTTTTCAAGCTGATTCATTTTCTTTTTCTGTCTCCATCAAACCCCTTACTCGTGTTAGACCAAGCAGTGCAGTCTCTTTTTATCTAGGTCAGACTTGATCCCATGTGCAAAACTGACTGTCTTTCTATGACATAATTAGCACGTTGTATGTATCCAGTTTGTGTTCCCTGTGGGGAACAAAAACTCTTCTCTTTGTTATTTTAGCTCTTCTTACAAACTGAATGATGAATGAGCTTAGTTAAATGCTTGCAGCCAGAAAAATGCTATTTTTATCTTACCAAAGGCTGAAAACAATTAAAGCAGCAGCTAGTATGTAATGGTGTCTCACTGCTGGTCTCCATATCTGTAGCAAGATAGATCTCTTTCCTCTTCCTCCTTGAGATGTCTATACCTTTACATCACCTACTTAAAAACTTTCTACTTCTGAAAATCAAGGGAAAGCATTATCAGACTATCAGAAAAAAAGGTGAACTTATAAAAAGCCTCAGAATACTTTTTGTCTTTTCCCATTAAAACATAAACATTACTCCTACTACACAAGAGTCATACCACTCTACAAAATATCAGCTTGAAAGTTGTGGTCAGAGTCAGCAAGATAATACTTTGGGAAACAACCACACTTAACTAACTTCAACTAAAGTGTATGTCTTTGTAGAGTTAGCTGGAGAAGTGAAACCCAGCTGCTCAAGTTGGGATTGGTGCATGAAAAGCGACGTTTCACAAATCTAGAGTCAATAGCCCAGACTGGATAGTGCACTGGTGGGGTGGCTGTGATGGTGATGTGAACATTTCCAGTCTTAACACCCCTCGCCGCAAAGTTACATCTCTCTTTTTAAAAAGCAGTTTTAAAATGTAAACTGTAAGCAATTAAGTCAATCATGCATATTTCCCAAGGTTCTGGGGACCTGTAGACGGATGCTCTCTCTCTCTCTCTCTCTCTCTCTCTGAGGTACCTAAGGAACAGTGACAAAATTAAGGAGGTAACTCTATGCTGGGGCTGAAACGAGAATCAAAATGATTCTTGTGAGAATCTCACAAGAATCAAGAACTGCCAGCAAGACCTCGAGAAAATCTCTCTAATGGTTCAAGATCTCATAAGATTCTAAATTTTTTTAATAATAATTAAACACCCTGTGAATGCGCAAAATGCCTACCATAGCCGTTCTGCGCATGCACAACCCTTTCCCAAGATAGCACAGGACGCATTGGCACCATGTTGGAAAAGGGCACCTGGTCTGCACATGTGCAGAACTGGCTAACCTTTGCCAAAATGGTACCAACACAGCCCACACCATCTTGGAAAAGCTCTTTGCATGTGCTGATCAGTCACAGTGGCCATTTTGCTCATACACCGTGTTTTCCCTTTCTTTTATTTTTTATTCAACCATCAAATAATAAATAATATTAAATAATAATGCACAGTGATTTTTTTCTGTGACTTCACTTCCCCCCATCCCCACGCAGACAAGCTGAGAGGGGAAAGAGAGGCCCAGTGGCTGGAGCAGTCCCAATGAGTACATGGCATACTGAGCTTTTTGCAAACCTAGACAGGGTTTGCAAAAGACCCTTCCCTGGTCTTTTGTGAGGGAAGACTGTGAGATTCTCACTTTTCTCAGCAAGAATCATTCTCAGCTTGTTCTCATTTGCCAGAACGAGCTGAGAAATCTGATTGCCGACTCACCGAAGGAGACAGGACACAAGTGCTGGGTTTTAACGGCCGCACTCTTTATTCAGATCAGATTACAATTAACATTGGGTGGAGGCAAATTGCCTAGTGCGATGCGGGTCCAGTACATGAACTTGACATTCCAACAGTAACCCAAAAAAACCAGGGATGGCTTCAATGTACCCTCAAATTACCACCCCAACTGAGAACATCACGTCTCCCCTCTCAGTGGCCCCAGCCACAGGTGAGAGGAACCCAAACCTTTGAACGCGAGTAAGGATAAAGGTGCCTACAGACAGGGGACCATACCTGTCCCTACCACCCTCGCTCGACACCCCTCCCAGGGAGGCTGCCCCGCCCCTTGCCGTACCCTGATTTTCCAGCAGATAGGCCTCCTCATCTCTTAAGGAAATTACTCTTACTTATGATCAATCTAACCTACTCTAACTTACAGTACTGGACACCTGCCAGAGTGCAACAATAATGAACGAGCACAACAACACCTTCTTTCTAGGGGATAACCACTTAGCCAAATAACCGCACTGCGAGGAAGGTGAAAAACGAGAACCCGTATTCTGACCTGATTAGGGTTCCCGCAAAAATTCCTTCCTGGTCCCGATTGGCAACTGGTAAGGACCCACAGTACAGAGGGAGGGCTGGGTGGGTGCTGTTCATTGCAGCTCCAGACCACTGAACAGTGAATTAAACAACAAAACTTCATAACAGTCAAAACAAATGCATGGGAGGCTACCACATATGTCCAGCAGCAAATGCAAAGTAATAGGGGCCTGCTGGTTTGGGGTCCTGCCCACCTCCCTGACCCAGCTCTCCAACAGGCACCTGGCGAAAAAACCCCGGTCGGGGGGGATGACCTGCGAGGTTGCTCGCAAAAGCCGAAGTGGACAGCTTCCCTGCTATAGTACCCGGCACCGCCCCCTCGCGCCTCAGATGCATGGCAAATTGGAGCACCTGGGGCTCCAGGATTGGAAAACATGGAGGCCAGCCCTGTGCCAACCAGTATTGCTGAAATTCCCGGTAGGCCCTATCGTAGGTCATCCTGGTATGAGGCGCCAGGGATCCCAAAATGGCTGTGTGCAGCTCTACGACCCAAGGTTCCAAACCGACAGTGGCAGCGGATCTGGGTTTGCCTGGGCCCAGGGTGCCAGCAAATGGAAATGCTCCATCTGGAAGTGAGAGAGGGCATCGGCTACACCGTTGTCCAGTCCAGGCATGTGCCTGGACTGAAAGAAGATGTTGAATTCCAAACAGGTGAGCATGAAATCCCTCACTAACTTCATGATCCTTGGAGACCTGGAGGACTGGGTGTTAATGATGTGAACAATGACTTGGTTGTCACACTAAAACAGTATCGAATGATTCACCAGCTCGTTGAGCCACAGATGGATGGCTAGCACTATGGGGAAGAGCTCAAGGAAGGTGAGGTCCCTGGTAATTCCTTGCTCGTACCATTCCAGGGGCCAGAGGGCCACCGCCCATCTGTCCCTGAACATTAAACCAAATCCTGCACCCCCAGCTGCATCAGAATGCACCTGGAGCTTGGCTTCCAGCAAAAGCCGGTCCCTGCAGAAACTGGTGCCATTAAAGTTTGCTAAGAAGGTGACCCAGATCTGGAGGTCTTCCTTCATCTCCTTGGTGACTCTGATGTGGTGGTGAGGAGACGGGTCGCCGGCCAGCTTGGTGTAGAGACATGACAGGAAGGCTCACCCCGGCACCACCACCTGGCATGCAAAATTAAGGCTCCCCAGTACCGACTGCAAGTGGCGCACAGTAACTTTTGCTGCCCCCAGGCACTCTTCGACCTTGGCTCGAAGGGAGAGCAACTTATCCCGGGGAAGTTGGGAAACAGCCGCCTCCATATCGAGCTCGATGCCGAGGTAGGTCAATCTGGTGGTTGGCCCCTCTGTCTTCTCAGGGCCCAGGGGGATGCCTAGTTCCTCTGCCACCACTTGGAAAGTCTGCATCAAGCTTGAGCAGTCCTCCGTGTTGGCATGGTTGATGAATAGGAAATCTTCTAGATATTCTGTGATTCCCCTGCTAGTGGTCCTTTGCTTGACAATCCATTCGACTAGGGTGCTGAACCGCTCGAATGCCGAGCAAGAGATCGAACACCCCATCGGCATGGCCTTATCAAAGTAATACATGCCGTCGAAATGGAAGTCAAGCAAAGGAAAACTCTCGGGGTGTACCGGAAGCAAACGAAAAGCAGACTTAATGTCACACTTCCCCAGGGTAGCACCTGGCCCGAAAGACCTAACTAGGGACATTGCCGAGTTGAACGACGCATACCTGACCAAAGAGAGCTCTTTGGGGATAGCGTCGTTGATTGAGCTGCCCCAGGAGTAAGACAGGTGGTGGATCAGTCTGAACTCCCCGGGGGCCTTCTTGGGTACCACACCTAAGGGGGAGATAACCATGTTGAGGAAAAGGGGGGGCAGGAATGGGCCGGCTACCCTCCCCTCAGCTCTCTCCTTTCCAATTTTTTCCCAGACCACTCTCGCCATCCCAACTACAGACTTCAAATTTGGTGCCACCGGGGCACCACTGGGCATGCGTGGGCAGTAAGTGCAGCTGCCGAGCGCTCCCAGCAACCTGGGCCAAAATGCTAGAAAAACAGCAACAAAAAGGACAGAAAAACTAGATCCATGGGTAGGAGTCTGCGGCGGAACCTGCCGGCCCCCAAACAGCCAAAAATCAAGACCCTCCCAGGTGCGATAAAAAGGCAGCAGCAGAAATAGTAAGCAGAGGGGGAGGGGAATGAAGCAACACTAGCCCCAAGATGGCCGCCGCAACTGCAGGGCAGCAAAAGAGCAGGAAGCAGAATAGTGTGGATGAGCAGATTGAAGGCCTCACACAAACAATACAAAAGCTATATGAAGATTCAAGGAGGCAATGGGAGGTACTGAATGAGGGTATCCTGAAGGTGAGCAGTGTAGTAGATACCCTTAATTAAAAAATTTGATGGTATCTCAGAGCGGTTGGCAGCTCTGGAAAATAAAAACTTGGAAAGAGAAGGAAGGGAGCAGAGATGGGAGGAAAGACTGCAGGAAGTGGAAAAGGCGATGGGGGGTGCCCTGCACAAGATAGAGGACTTGGAAAACAGAGGAAGGAGAAACAACCTTCGATTGCAGGGGATCCCTGAAGCTTCTGAGGCAACAAATAGCAGAGAGCTGATAAGTAAAATCTTGACAGCCATCTTCCCACAGGAGGAGTGGGCCACAAATATAGAAATAGAGAGGGCACACAGAACTCTGAGACCGTGACCCAAAGAGACAGAGCCCCCCCCCAGCTTTGATTTTCAGGTGTTTGAGATACCAAGATGAAGAAAGGATTCTATGGGAGGCCAGAAAGCATAAAGAATTAAAATATGAAGGTCACAGGATTAATATACAGCCTGACCTCGCACCTGCTATGCTGGCCAGTAGAAGAAAATGGTATCCATATCTGGATAAATTGGCTGCATATGGGATAAAGGCACAAATTCGATATCCAGCACTTCTCTCCTTCATGCACAAGGGCCGCAGAAGAAACTTCTCAGACATGCAGGCAGTAGAAAAGTACTTAACAGCAAAGATGC
>QEPC01012457.1:76572-155885 GCA_003113815.1 Sphenodon punctatus
ATCTGACACATTTGGTTCTGATTTACTGGGGCTGGGTGAAATTCTGTATGTATTCAGGGAGAAAAACATCTCCTCTGAACATTCTGGATCTGCAATTGCCATGCTGAATCTATACATTGCTCTGCATTGTTTGGGTTCAGAAACTCCTTGCCCAACCTGGCAGGGGATTTACTCTGACTCTCATCTAAGTGCCCTTTCATCACTGGGTCATAAGACCTCAGTCCAGCACCTTTAATGCCAGCATTTAGTTCTCCATGAAGTTCTCCAGATAGGAATTCATGCACTCCTGCACCCCCGCTAACTAGCTCCCCTATCCACTCTGAAATCCCTGTTTACGGGTCCCTCTGCTAGTCCTGTCACAGATAACATTGTTCTTCTTCACAGTGTCTTTATCTTTCAGTGCTTCTCTATTACAATTTATGCCTATGAATGCTGCTTTTTGACAGCACGATCCTCCAGGTAGAAGCACTTAAGGTGGGGGCAAGTCCATTCACTTTACTGTTACTTGTGCCTGTGCTAAGTGCTAGTGGTGGTGCTATCAGCCAAGATGATCACACCCTATAAATATACTGGCACATACAGGAGTATGATGAACTGAACTGAGGTTTGATGCTGATGTGTCTTAAGAGTCCTTCCACCTGCCCTGGAAGAAATGTCAGTGGGATCTCTGCAATTCAAGACTCACTGTAGTCCATACAAGGCTATTGGTGATGGCTGTGTTTCATAGTTGTCAGTGAGATTAGTGTACAGGGGTGAGGGTGTGGCTGAACAGAAGTCCTGAGATGAAATTTCATGGCTGAGGTAAGGAGACAGCTTTGTCTAAGCCTATGAAGCCTCTGTGGTTGCTACTGGTCTGTGTTTTTCTTCTCAACCGAGTTCAAAGGAAGCAGTTGAAAACATACCTGAATTTGAATGGCTGTAAACAATGATCTATGTTATAAATATGTAATCAGGTTTGTGCCACTATTAAATTTTATCTAATAATTAATCTTGTGTATTAATCTCCTTGTTTACATGGAGGAAATGTAGTGTGGTTTAACAGCATTGAGTAATCTACAAAGACAATAAACTAATGAGCACAGCCTTTTGATACCACCATTGTTTGTTCTTTCCTTCCCCAGTGACTCATTAAACAATATCTGAAAATTATCTTAAAATCAGTAGTAGAATAATGTTTACCTCCATATCATATTTTCAAAACCTAAACTTAACTCTAGGAGTTTGACCAGAAACAATTCCCAGCCAGCCAATCTGCTTGAAGTTTCTTTAATAGGGATGGGCGAACGCGGTTTTGAAGTTCGGAGTTCAACCTGAACTTGGCCTGTTCGGACGACAGAATCCGAACACGAACTGACCGAACCGAACTCAATTCTGAAAGTCGAAATGACTGAACAGTTCGATCAGTTCGGATCGCATTCGGGTGGCAAAAAAAGGGTCACTGGAAGGTCAAACGTGACAGGGAGGGGTAATCAGATGAGGAGCAGACTTCCAGGCACCAGGGGTGGAAAGGCTTGCAAGAAACAAAACTAGCTGCCTCCCCCCCTTCCCAACACCTTCTGAGCTAGTAGTCACTGTTCCTGAACAGCAGGCATTTCAGAAGGCTCCCTCTCCCAGCATTTCCCAGCTCCTAGAGTAGGATTATTAGATTGCTTTAAATTTCATTTCAGTTTTGTGTTGTTTGTGATTCCCCCATCCCATATATATATATGGGATGGGGGAATCACAAACAACACAAAACTGAAATGAAATTTAAAGCAATCTAATAATCCTACTCTAGGAGCTGGGAAATGCTGGGAGAGGGAGCCTTCTGAAATGCCTGCTGTTCAGGAACAGTGACTACTAGCTCAGAAGGTGTTGGGAAGGGGGGGAGGCAGCTAGTTTTGTTTCTTGCAAGCCTTTCCACCCCTGGTGCCTGGAAGTCTGCTCCTCATCTGATTACCCCTCCCTGTCACGTTTGACCTTCCAGTGACCCTTTTTTTGCCACCCGAATGCGATCCGAACTGATCGAACTGTTCAGTCATTTCGACTTTCAGAATTGAGTTCGGTTCGGTCAGTTCGTGTTCGGATTCTGTCGTCCGAACAGGCCAAGTTCAGGTTGAACTCCGAACTTCAAAACCGCGTTCGCCCATCCCTATTAAAGAAACTTCAAGCAGATTGGCTGGCTGGGAATTGTTTCTGGTCAAACTCCTAGAGTTAAGTTTAGGTTTTGAAAATATGATATGGAGGTAAACATTATTCTACTACTGATTTTAAGATAATTTTCAGATATTGTTTAATGAGTCACTGGGGAAGGAAAGAACAAACAATGGTGGTATCAAAAGGCTGTGCTCATTAGTTTATTGTCTTTGTAGATTACTCAATGCTGTTAAACCACACTACATTTCCTCCATGTAAACAAGGAGATTAATACACAAGATTAATTATTAGATAAAATTTAATAGTGGCACAAACCTGATTACATATTTATAACATAGATCATTGTTTACAGCCATTCAAATTCAGGTATGTTTTCAACTGCTTCCTTTGAACTCGGTTGAGAAGAAAAACACAGACCAGTAGCAACCACAGAGGCTTCATAGGCTTAGACAAAGATGTCTCCTTACCTCAGCCATGAAATTTCATCTCAGGACTTCTGTTCAGCCACACCCTCACCCCTGTACACTAATCTCACTGACAACTATGAAACACAGCCATCACCAATAGCCTTGTATGGACTACAGTGAGTCTTGAATTGCAGAGATCCAACTGACATTTCTTCCAGGGCAGGTGGAAGGACTCTTAAGACACATCAGCATCAAACCTCAGTTCAGTTCATCATACTCCTGTATGTGCCAGTATATTTATAGGGTGTGATCATCTTGGCTGATAGCACCACCACTAGCACTTAGCACAGGCACAAGTAACAGTAAAGTGAATGGACTTGCCCCCACCTTAAGTGCTTCTACCTGGAGGATCGTGCTGTCAAAAAGCAGCATTCATAGGCATAAATTGTAATAGAGAAGCACTGAAAGATAAAGACACTGTGAAGAAGAACAATGTTATCTGTGACAGGACTAGCAGAGGGACCCGTAAACAGGGATTTCAGAGTGGATAGGGGAGCTAGTTAGCGGGGGTGCAGGAGTGCATGAATTCCTATCTGGAGAACTTCATGGAGAACTAAATGCTGGCATTAAAGGTGCTGGACTGAGGTCTTATGACCCAGTGATGAAAGGGCACTTAGATGAGAGTCAGAGTAAATCCCCTGCCAGGTTGGGCAAGGAGTTTCTGAACCCAAACAATGCAGAGCAATGTATAGATTCAGCATGGCAATTGCAGATCCAGAATGTTCAGAGGAGATGTTTTTCTCCCTGAATACATACAGAATTTCACCCAGCCCCAGTAAATCAGAACCAAATGTGTCAGATGTGCATTTTTGCTTTATAAGTTCACATTTAACCATTCAATATACTTATTAGCTAATCTGTGCGCTAGGAGTAGATCAACTGGCCCCGTAATAAACATTATAGCCCCATGAAATGCATCCTCAACATGGTCATGTATCACTTGGACACCTGCTTCCCTAAGTCGTGAAACATACATGACTCCATCATCCCTTAAGACATCATGTTGGCATGTGAGCACATATGTCAGCGGTAAGCCTTGTAACTTTACATTGTCAACCAATAATGGTGCTGCTCTTGGATCCAGAAACCCTGGATATTTTTTTTCAAGCTTCGAGCTTCCATAAACTGGATTGGCATAAACATGACCCTCTTTAAACTTTTCAGGCAACAAATTACTCCAGTTTACAAACTTAAACAAATGGCTTGAGTCCTCAGAGATGTGTCTGTTAGAGGCCATAGCTTCATTAAGAGAGATGTCAGTTGTAAAGTATTCACTCCAGAATCTGACCATTAATGACTTGGGTAGTATTGGCTTGTCTGCATTGTCTCGATAAGATGGCAAATCCAGATCAAGAGTCTGAAGTGCTGGGTAAAGTAAAACTTGGATCTTCAGTTGAGCCTTGATTTCAAGGTCATCTAGTAGCTGTAAGAATTAAAATGTCATGTAATCAATTTCAAGTGTTTTCATTCCATGAGTCTAAATGAAAATCTTCACTTAGATCTTGATGATCTTCATGAAATTGTATTTGTATAACATTTGTATAATATTTTACAGTATAAGCAAAAAGAAATGTTTTAAAAATCAAACCACTTCATTAAAAATAGTTTAAACTCATTGGAAGGCTACCTAAAATATGCTGTATAAAAGTCCCGATCATCTT
Organism: Sphenodon punctatus; assembly: GCA_003113815.1. NCBI lineage: Eukaryota > Metazoa > Chordata > Lepidosauria > Sphenodontia > Sphenodontidae > Sphenodon > Sphenodon punctatus. The sequence continues at coordinate 80,837 of QEPC01012457.1, forward strand.
CAGCATTATGAATAGTTTTCTTATGTGATTGTTAAACAAAAAGTTCCATATCATCTTTTATGCTGAACAAAAATAATAAATCTAAAAGTGATCTTTTAAAAAAATAATTAATTAAAGTCATTGGTGTATTTCTAACTACTACAAAACTATAGGGGATAATTCCATGCAGCAAGTGGACTCATATGTATATTTGGGTATCACGATCTCAAGCAACAGCTCTTGGGAGAGGCACCAGAAGCTTATTGCCACAAAGGCCCTGGTGGCTGCAAATGGAATTCTAAGGCTAGCTGCAAAGGCGGAGGGGATTAAAGTCTCAACCATATTAGACCTTTACAAGGCTAAGGTACAATCCTTGCTATTTTTTGGCACTGAAATTATGACATCACAGTCCCTACATACCCTAGAGGTAGTGCAGAATAAGTTTCTGCATGGATTGCTGAGAGTACCAAGGGGGACTCCAGCGGCGGTACTAAGAGCAGAAACAGGGGTAATGCCCATTGCATATTATTTAGTCAAGCAAACGGGAATCAGATATTGGGCTAGGATTTGCCGGCAAGGGGAAGAGGATCTGCCGTCACTATGTTTGAAGGAAGAACTGGAACATGTAGGAGCTGTTCAATACCCATGGGTAAAGAAGGTTGCTGATGACCTGGGGAAACTCGGTCTGTCCTCCTTTTTCGGAGGGAAGGATATGGGACAGCAGAGGAAGATTGTAAGGGGCAGAATGAGGGACTTTACCAAACAAGAGGGTATGGCAGTGATCCCAACTTGGAAAGTAGCCCCCTGGCTGCAGCAGTTTAAACTGCAGCACGGTTTTGAGAACTACTTGGATAAATTGGGAGACCTCAATTCTAGGCGGAATTTTACATTGCTACGCTTCCACCTTTTTCCATCGGCCATGGTATCAGGGAGATATAATAATATCCCACAGAGATGACGATTTTGCCCCTGTGGGAATCGTGAAATAGAGGACCTAAGACAGGTCTTGCTAGATTGTCCATTGCACCAAGAAACAAGAGCTACATGGATAGATCCACTATTTGAGGCAAATGCTCAAGGGACAGAGGTGGGCAAATTGAGATTTATGCTCGCTACCAAGGAGGTAGGCACAATGAGAGCTGTCCTCATTTATTTTTTTAGCCATGAGGATGAGGGATAAGATGTTAGCAGAAGTCTGAGAAGCTAAGGACTGTGGGAAGATCTGTTTTAGAGGTATTAACTGCTGTTGGGGAGGAGGATGGGATGATCTGTTATCTAACTCAATATGAGTATTGTAGATATTTTTGGTAATTGCTCCTTTTGAATTGGGATAATTGTGGCTTTCTGATGCTTATTTTATATGTTGTTTTGTAATTGGTTTGGGTATGTGTTTTGGGGCCAAGGCGAGAGCTAGTGCCTTAACAATAAAATTCATTCATTCATTCATTCAACTACTACAAAATGCAGCTTTGAATCATCCATGATTTTGAAATACAGACTTTTGAGGCTTTATTAATTATTTCACACTACATCGACTACCCACTCTGTCTTACTTAAGCCACGGAGATATTTAGGGCACTAATAACTAGGCTTTCTTGCATCCTTAACACATGAGAAACAAAATGTGGGTGTAAAAAATGAATTAAACATCCTGGTTACTAAAACATCATCCTTTCATGAAATCCCATTCTTCCCCCTGCTGACTACAGTAACCAGTGCATTCATGCAAATTTGGTACATTTCCAGAGAAGCAACATACCAAAGTACAAATCACCTTTCCTCAAGTTAGTAACATCATCTTCTTCACTTCCGTGCCTAATACATTATTAACTAAGAATAAGCACCTGCTAGCTTAGTCATCTTTTGCTGTAGCACTTTAATCAAAATGGAGAAATGACTGCAGTCCTTTTTCACACAGAACTCCTATTACAGTCAACATTACAAGAGTTTTGCTTCAGTAAAGAGTGCTTGATCATCTGATCCTAAGTAAATGATCAAGTTGAGCTTTTTCCTTCAGGAGTATAATGATTCAGAAGGTGTGCCAAAAGCACATTTGGCCCAATCCACGCCTTGTGCATGCATTGTGATCAACGTATAAGGTGCACAAGTGTTGTGCATGCAATGTGCATGTGTTGAACAAGCCTTGACCCCTCATGCACAAAATGTTCATGAGGGCACAAGGCTTGCATATCACATGCATGAGGCTTGCACTCACACACCTTACACACAGTGGGTATAGGCACAGGAGACGTTACCATGATTTGGGGCGCCTTACCCCAAATTGGACATCATTGCCATGTGATATAGGGTGATTTCAGATGTGACGATATCACAGTGAACCACGCTCAATTCCACGTGGTGGCTGTGATAGCGTCACGTCTGTTGGGGGAAACAGATGTTTCCCCCCAGATGTTACCACGGCTGGGGATTGCATTCGACACGTGAGCAGCCGAAGCGGGGGACCGGAGGCCGCCGCGTGTCGAATGCAATCCCATGCCGGGGTGAACCCCGGCGTCACATCTGGTCGGGCGCCACGGCCCGGGATCACCGGCGGGACCCCGGGCCATGGCGAATCCGGCCCAACGCAGCGGCCTCATTGGCCACGCCGCCCGTCCATCTCCCCGGAGGGCGGGCGGCGGGAGCGTGGAGGGGGCGGGGCCGTGTGGCCGCACGTTGCGCCGCGCGGCCCCGCCCCCTCCCAGATTCCCCACTGGGATCCCCCCAGCACGTCTGTTGTGGTGTGACGGGATGACCCCGGCGGGGAATTATTATTATTATTATTAACAAATATTTATATAGCGCAAGCAGTGTACCTGGCACTTTACAAAGTAATAAAATAGACAGGGTCCCTGCCAATAGGGGGGAATGACTAGGGTGATTTCGGTATGGGGCCAACGGACCCCATTATGTCTGAAATCACCCATAGTGGTTTGTGTGACCGGTGGCCACCAGATGTTCACCCCACGCCAGGGTGGGGTGATTATTAATTATTATTATTATTATTATTATTATTATTATTATTATAGTACCAGCAGCAGTGTACCTGGCACTGTACAATCAATAGTTATAGACAGGCTACTACCACAAGGGGCTTACAATCTAAGGCCTCTTTTACACATGACAAAAATGGGTTCTTATAAGTTATAAGTGTTTGGGATAATATTGGGTGTTATAAATGCTAGAGTTCTGTTGTGTGTGAATGCACTATTCCCCACTTATACAGCAAGATCTCACAGTGCCTTTTTAAACAAGCAGGATTTCTCCCGCAGTTTAAACTGCAGCTGTGGGAAATCCCCACAGGGTGGTGGGGGTGTTTAGACACTCCTCCATGAACTGGACGTCACCTGGGTGCCATTAGAAACAGCAGCGCCTTGCAACTCCTGGGTGTTTTGAGACACAACATAGATAAGACTTTGATTATCGGGGTCTTACCTATGCTGCATCTCAAAACACCAGTGAGTTGCACAGCGCCGCTGTTTCTAATGGCACCTGGGCGACTTCTGGTTCACGGAGGAGCATCTAAAGCATCCCCCCCCCCCCCCGCAGTTTCCCAGAGTCACAGGTTTAAACTGAGGGAGAAATCCCACTTGTTTAAAAAGGTCCACAGCCTTGTAAGACCCACCAGATGTGAGTCTACAAGACTGCAAGATCTCGCTACATAAAAAGAGAATAGGCATTCACACATTACAAAACTCCAGCATTTATAACACCCGGTATTATCTTGAGCACTTATAAGAACCCATTTTTGTCATGTGTAAAAGTAGCTTACGAAAGAGAAGGAAGGGCGAGGTGAACATCAGGAGAGACAAAGATACATTTATAGAGTTGAGAAAATGCAGGTGCACATGCTTAACTTAGTTACAGGAAAGAGATTCTGAGGGATGGAAGGAAGAGGACGCAATTTCATTCATGATAAGCCAGGGAAAGCCTGACGGGAAAGACAGGTTTTCAGGAGGGATTTGAAAGTTGGGAGGGAAGGTGCAGAACTAATATATCCAGGGAGGGAGTTCCAGGCATGGGGGGAAGCAAGACGGCTGGAGACACAGGAAGTAGCAGCCTTACCCAATGTGGGGTAAGGGCCAGCGGGTCTAGGGGCGCTCCCTGGCTCAGGAGGGTGCTCCCTGGCTCAGTCAGGGGGCACTCCCCTCTGCCCATCTCCAAGTCCAGCAATTTGGGGGGCACTTACCCCATCCGTCGCTGTGGCGTCGCTGTCCTGGGCCCCGCGCTGGGTCTGCTCGCCGACTTCCTGCAATTGCATTAGGCTCGGGCTGGTGCAGCAGTGGTAGATTAAATTTGCTGCTGGGCCACCCACCGCCACCACCAGACATTGCCAGGAAATGTGGGAGATGTGGGACCTCTGCCTCTCCCTCACTCCATGGCCCCCTCCGCTGTCTGTCAATACTGGCAACGGGGAGTGAGAGAGAGGCATTCCTCCTGGCCAAGACTGACAGGCAGCAGGGGGTGGGGGGGCATGGAGTGAGGGAGAGGCAGGGCCTCTGCCTCACTCCCGCTGGCCTCCTTCACTGCCTGTCTTGGTCAGGGGGAATGAGGGAGAGGCAGAGGCCCTGCCTCTCCCACATTACCCCTGGCCGAGACTGATGGGCAGTGGAGGGGGGGCATGGAGTGAGGGAGAGGCAGGGCCTCTGCCTCTCCCTCACTCCTGCTGGCCTCCTCTGCTGCCTGTCTTGGACTCAGCCGAGGAAGTGAGAGGCAGAGGCCACGCCTCTCCCTCACTCCCTGGCCGAGACTCAGGGGGCCCCCGACTGTGGGGGGCCCCCAGGAGTGGGGCCCGGAGTGGCCATCCCAAGCCACCCTGCAGTAAGGCCAGCCCTGACCCTGCTCTCCATGGGGGCTATGAAATGTGCCAGCTGCGATTGCCTGTCCCAGGGCTAGCAAGGAATTGGTCCCACCTGGCTCGTGTGGTTTAACCCAATGTATATGGCAGGCATGGATTGGCCTCAATGTGGCATCATCTGCAGTCGCTATCAGTAAATAGTCGGATGTTATTAAGTGGCTGCATTAGTGGTAGTAATAAGTATGAAAGGGACATTTACTCCAGCAAAGACATTAAAAAGTCATACTTAAAGACCAGGAAATTGTGTACATAAACTGAAGGCACCAAAGCCTGCTTCATACCTTGCACTAGTAAAAAGAGAAATGAAAAATAATTCTGAGGTATATTTTTTTCTTTATTAAATAAAGGTGTAATATTAAAAAATCCTCGTAATAAAGTACTCCTCAGATTTCTTAATCTGTATAACACACACAACATACCTGCTGGGCTACTGATGCAGCTAAGTTACCTCCTGCACTATCTCCTGAAATACAGATCCGGGTTGGGTCTACTCCATATTGTTCAAGCACATTGTTTTGTAGGAAGTACTTCACGACCGTGTACACATCTTCATACTGAACTGGAAAATGGTATTTAGGAGCTAATCTGTACCTTTGGGAGAGAAAACAAAAATGTGTTATCTAATACAGCATCCATTTGTACAAAGCAAGTATATCTTGCTTCCTATTTTCAGCAGACACAAAGCACCCCGTAGCACTCTCTGATGACTATGGCTCATTTGTAACAGGAGCTGGGGTCTAACTGTGGCATGGGCCTTTGTAACAGTAGAGACTTGGTGTATGGAATTAGTTGTTTCCCAGCCTCTCTCCCCCTTTATTATGTATGTTGGAAGGGCAGAGATTTCTTGTATCCTCCTCCCTTTTAGTACATTCCTGGGCATGGGATAAGACTTTGCCATGAGTAGTGTAGCTGCTGTCTCTTTTTTAGTTCCCTGCCAAATTTAACTCTTCTGCCTTTCATTTTTCAACAAAATTTTAAAAATCGTTTTTAAAAGAGGGGGATAATCCTTCGGCTGCAGAATAACAGCCTGAAGTGCATCATTCTCTAGTCAGTAGTTGGGTTTGGTGCCTGGGAAATCTGGACTCTACATGTAAAAGGGATTAACCTGGGCTTTTACAATCTATTGGAGTGCCTACTGATTGAATGTTATTCTTACAAGACAACATAATTACTACAACAGAGTCAAGCATGCTAAGCCCATTCTCAGTACAAATGCTGCGGTGTTCGGCACCACACTCATGTGCTGGTGGTCGGCACCAGGAATATACCAGCATTTCTGTATGCAGATGACACCGTGTTGATTTCTCAATCATTACTGGGGTTAGACGATCCATGCAACATTTCGGGTCTTACTGCAGCAGAGAGACTCTATCAATAAATGTTGATAAGACAAAGGTAATGGTAGTGGGTGCATGGAGGGCTATAAATCTCATCGCTGGGTGATTGGTAGAAATTTGATTGAGCAGGTAACTGCTTTTAAGTATTTGGAGGTTATTCTATCCTCCTCAAACGATTGAAATTTACATCTAGAGGCGGTAAAGTGCCAAGCTCCGCGAACTGTGGCTGCAATAACAAATTACTATTTTAGCAACGAGGGTAAGCTATCTTCCCCAGCCCTTCGTTTATTCAAGGCCAAGGTAATCCCCCAGGCCTAATTTGCTTTTCCTGTATGGGGAACTTCCTTCTTATATAAGCTGGAAGTTATACAAAACAGGTTTTTGTGCTCAATTATGGGAGTCCCACTAGGTACCCCACAGGTGATACTTAGAGCTGAAACCCTGAGTCCTACAATTAGGCAGGTGGTCCTGCAGATGTTACTCAAATATTGGGTAAAAGTGTCTCTTTTCTCTCCTCAGGACAGGTCTCTTCTTAGCTTGGTAACAACTCATGGCCTGTTGGGTTCTTGGGAAAAAGCAGTTGAACTGGAAGTGGGTAAATTGAGTTTTTCCAAGGATAGTTTAAGGCCTTTAGGACCAGACTGTGCTTTGTCCCTTATTTGCAGAAGACTAGGTGACCAAGAGCTTCAGAGGGAGAATGCTCTTTTGAGCAAACAGAGGGTTGCTCCAGTTTATTTTCTCCCGGACCCTGCCAGAGTCGGGACTAGCTATCTTTTTGTCTGGGCGGTTTTTGGTGAGAGAACAATTTTCACCAAGCTCAGATGTAACATTTTTCCATCAGCTTTCTTGGACAGGCGGTATGCAGGGATCCCCCAGGAAAATCGTTTTTGTGTTTTTTGTGATCTTCAGGAACCAGATAGGGTTTGTCATATTCTTTTTCTCTGCCCTGTATTATCAGAACTGAGAAGTAAATATTTGTGTTTTGCATTTTTGACCGAGTATGGTCAACATCCAAATTTTCTTCTGCGGAAGTTTCTCAGTCCTACAGACTCTGGGCTATCTAGAGCGGTAGCATCCTTTGGTATTGTTGCTCCAAGTTTGAGACAAAATGTATCTTCTTAATTGTGACTTATTTTTTTATGAAACAGTTTGTGTACTTATTTTCTGTTGTGACGGATCCAAGTTAGGCTGATTTTATTTGAATTGAATTGAACTGTAGAGTTTATGTTGTGTTTATGTTGTGTAGTGTGTTATTTTGTAATGGCTACAGCTATACAATAAAATCTTAATATTGAAAAATCTTGAATTCTCAATACAAAGAGAATTTTATAGGAAAAATGACAATCCAACAAGCTAATTTAACAATAATTTTGGAAGTGCCTGCTACTACTAGTCTTTCGGTAGTTTATTCTTCCCATTTCTTATTAGGTGACTTTCTCAGCACTGCAGTGGCTTTGTAATACTAATCTTTTTATTGCAATTGAAAAAAATAATAATCCACAACTTTGAAGTTTAATAAGAAACTCCTTATGCGTAATCCTGTATACAGACTTTGGCTACTGCTGATACATCCTATATGCATTAGCACCACCTAAACCATTAAATATAAGCACACATAAGTAGACTATGGTTCCTATTCAAGTAGACTATGGTCCCTATTCAAGGCCCATGTGCAGACCAAATTTACACTTGTACACATGCACAAAGTGTGCGCACGAAGGTTACCCCCAGCAAAGTCCTCTGCCTCCCAACCATGCTACCACCTACTGCAGCCAATACAACTCCATCTCTCCCTCTCCCAGGTGACAGTGGGGTTGGACATGGGGGACTTTGCAGGGGACATCCTGCACATGCACACCGTGTACGCATGTGCAAGTGTCGCTTTGGTCCACGCATGGGCAGACCTTGGATCAGGGCCTGTGCTTGCCTTGCAATTGAACTTATTACACACAGATGGCTATTGTCTATCACAGTTTCCCAGGAATTCACACAGATACTGGCATGGCAACTGCACAGTGTGCACATGTGGGCCCATTCCCTTCCTGACCAGATGATGCTCCAGGGAAAGAGATTCCATTTTCTCTGATACTATAGGTCTTTTTTGGGAAGGAACTATGGCTGCAATTATAAACAAGCTGGCAAAGAGTCACCATGATATAAGTGTATCTGCAATAAACCTTGTGTTTCTGTTTATAAATATTCATTTCTGAATTTGTGCATGGTGTTGGCTTCTTTGTTTGCCTAAGTGTGATGATTTTCAAAAGGAAATCAAACTCTGTATTAAAATTTTCAGAAAAAAGTAAACTGAGCTAGAGTGGGGGAGCGGGGAGAGGAGAGAAGTTGACTACTTTCAGGTGCTCTTATTTTAATTTTTAAAATGACTTTAAAATTCTAAATAACTTTGTCCCCCTGACAACACACAGGCCTTTCAATATGCAAATGCATAATTAAAATACTGATTTAATAACTGCAAATCATCTTATTTCCCTCACACTAAGTAAACATATGGCCTGTAGGTGGTAAATCATCATTATCCTCTTTAGATTTATATCCTACCCAATCCACACAGCTCTGGGAGGCTTACGACATCTGAATAAAATACAAGTAAAACACAAATAAAACCCCATCCCACCTCCGCATCTCCACTCTCACGCCTCTCACACACAAGAGTACCTCCCCAACCTGTTCCCCCATCTCTCACCTGGGGGAGACCCCTTACTCCAATCCTTTAACCCTCCTTTCATGGGGGTGGGGGGAAAGGGGAGGTGTGGCTGTCTCAAAATCCCACCATCATATCCCTCCATAAAAATCCATATTATGGCATGAAATCAAATTTTGCAAAAGCCCGTGCTGTTCCCACCAAAGGTCAATATAAATCCTACCAAAACAAACAAGCAAATAAATAAATAAATAAATAAATAAAGCTAACACTAGAACAGCCAATTTTAATTGACATACTAGTTCTTGTGAATAAGGGCTGGAAGAGTTGGAAACGGTTGAGTAACCTTTGGTCATGACCAACACCTTCAGTCCACTGCTCACAAGAAATAGTCAGGCACCAGCACTGCACAATTCTCACCACTAAAATCTTTGTGGTTTCTCTTTACAATTGCCCCTTCGCCAGCTCTTGTGGTGGTGATGGCAGTTTTGCCATGCCCCCTCCCCCAGTAGAAAATGGGGCAGGACTGGGTATTGAGAGAGGGGTTTGGGATCCCTCCCCCCCCCCTTTGCTTCAGGATGCCTAGTCTCTGCGGGCGGGGTGGTTCCTCCTGTGGGGAGCGAGAGGGAAGCGGCCACTGGAACAGGAAATGGGTTGCTAGGCAACACTGGCCGGGTTGGGCGCAAAGAGCACATTAGATTATTGGAGCACCACCTGGAGAAGGCGGTGCTGTAGTGTGTTTTCACGACTGTGAAACTATGCGGTCACCAGGTAGCCTGGCAGGACAGTGCTGGGAGTTCGCGCGTGCAGGGGAAGTGCTCCTGCCCAGCGTGCAGATTTTGGCATTCCTGCCCCAGCTGTTCAGGTCACCACAATGCCGCAGCCTGCCCCAGAGCCAAGGCAGGGCCCAAAGGGGGGTCAGGGTGGCATGGGGCAACCAACCTCGGCATAGAGCCCCAACACCAATTAATGTGGATCGGCTGGCAGCAGCCCTCAAATCCCACCTGGACAGGGCAGAGGTAGCCTATACAGTTGAGGGTTTCTGGGGGGTGGGGGTTCATATTCCAGCAGCCACATAAAGACGCACCCAACTTAAAATTGGTGTTGGGGATGGATTCCGTTGTGAGGGATAAAATCAACAAGGAGTGAGCGGAGGGTAGGATAGCTGGTCCATTCTCTTCCCCACCTTTCCCTAACCTGATAGTGTCACCGCTAGGGGTGGTCCCTAAGAAGGCGCCTGGGGAGTTCAGGATGATACATCACCTTTCATGTCCAAATAGAGGGTCAGTGAATGATGCCATCCCCAAAGAACTGGCAACAGTCAGGTATGCGTCATTCGACATGGCAGTCGCCTTAGTGAAGCACCAGGGTACAGGGGCCATTCTGGTGAAGTGCGACATCAAGTCAGCTTTCCACCTTCTTCTAGTTCACTCGGATAGCTTCCACCTCCTCGGCTTCCATTTCCAAGGCTAGTTCTATTTTGATACGGCCATGCCCAGGGGCTGCTCAATTTCATGTTTGGCCTTCGAACGCTTCAGTTCGCTGGTCGAGTGGGTGGTCCGGTAGCGTAGTGATGGGGGGGAAATCACCAAATATTTGGATGATTCCTGTTCATTGGAGGCGCTGGTACCAATGAGTGCAAAAGGTTGATGGGGACCTTTCAGGAGGTGGCGGCCATGTTGGGTATTCCGCTAGCCCCAGAGAAATCAGTGGGTCCAGCCACAGCATTGCAGTATTTAGGGATAGAACTGGATACGGTGGTGGGGGTGTCCCGGCTCCTGGGGGGACAAACTTGAGGACATTAGATCAAAGATTGGGCAGTTCTTGGCAACTCGCAAGGTCACGGTGTGGTAGGGTGTATGAGAAACTGGCAGGTGCCCCTAACCTCACCATCACGTATGGGTAACCCGGGACATGAAGGATGACCTGCAAACATGGGCGTCGTTTCTCACTGAATTCAAAGGAGTGAGCTTATGGAGGGAGAGGCTCCTGATCGAAGCCGAGCTCCAGGTTCACTCTGATGTGGCTGGGGGAATGGGATTTGAGGTAGTTTTTAGGGACAGATGATGTGGGGCCCTATGGCCTCCAGAGTGGGTGGAGGACGGGGTGACCAGGGATCTGACCTTCTTGGAACTCTATCCCATTGTCCTGGCAGTGCAATTGTGGACAGAGGAGTTCGTGAACCATACGGTACTCTTCTGGTGTGACAACCAGGCAGTGGTGCATATTATCAACACCCAGTCATCGCGTTCCCCCAGGGTCATGGGGCTAGTTAGGGCATTTGTTCTCACCTGTTTGTGCCACAGCATATTATTCCAGGCTAAGTACATGCCGGGCGTGAATAACGGTGTGGCCAATGCCCTCTCTCACTTTCAGATGGAGCGGTTTCACTCGCTCACACCTGGAGCCAGACCGGACCTGAAGCCCTTACGTCGGTGGGCGTGGAGTCTTGGATCTTAGAGCTGTTCCACACCATCCAGGGATCCCTGGCACCTCGGATCAGGACTGCATATGGAAGGGCGTTCAGCAAGTTCCAGGGTTATCATTCCTTCCAAGGTTAGGATCTGGGTTTTCACATCCCAGAGCCCCAGATGCTTCAGTTCTTGCTTGACCTTAAGCACCAGGGGGAATCAGTGGGCACTATCAGGATTAGGATGGTGGTGTTAGTGTTTATGAGGCAGCTTGCCAACCACCCTCTGCCGGATAAGGGTTTTTTTGCTCAGCGACTGATGGAGGCATGGGTGAGAGAGCGGGGCACCCCCCGACACAAGGTCTCCCATAAAACCCCAGGTGCTGACAGATATGTGTGGAACCCTCCCCCGCATCTGTTCAACCGAGGGCAAGGCCAAGTTGTTTGCAGCAGTTTTCTTAGTGGCTTTTTTCGGGGCTTTCAGAGCTAGTGAGTTGGTAGCTGACTCTGCCAGGGATGAGTCCACAGGGGCACTGGCCATCGAGGACATCAGGCTAGGGAAACGGGAGGTTGCCCTTTGCCTGTGCTGCTGGTTGGTTAAGCGAATGTTTCCCGGGGTAAGGCTGGTGTGACTGAACTAGTGGAGCGGGTCTCGTGTGGTGAGGGGATTCCGTCACAAAAGATCAATAAGACCAGGAAAACCATCAATAGGGAGATAGGGCAGTGGCTGCAGGGACTGGGCGGTGCTATCATTGGCCACTTTGTCATATCGCACCGTAAGGTGGAGCTGTATAGGCAGGATGGGGTTCACCTGTCCCCAATTGGGAATAAGTGGTATCTGTTAGTGTTAAAAGAAAAGTTACAGGAAGCTTTGGGGAATGGACTTTAGGTGGAGGTTGGGTCCGTCCAGCAGGGACCAGCAGACCCTTAGTGGCAGAGGTCCAGTACCAGGGTTCAGGATAGCAGCAAGTTAGAATGAGGCATCTCCATAAAAGATGGGGAGGGGGGCAACACCAATTGCATTCACAGGGTATGGCAAGTGGTGGAGTCAATTCCCTGGGAGAAGTGACCGCGAGGGCAGTAGGGACACGTACTGTCCCCAACTCGATGGTACTACCCTCCTTCCTCTGGCTCAAAAGGGGCCTTGTCCCCCTCCCAATAGCCCATCATAAGGGAGGGGGAGATGTTTGAACAAGTGAATAGGAATTGGTACCTGATGGTATATCTGGCCAATACCTGAGTTAGTTATTGTTATGTGAGGCGCTGGACCCAAATCCCCTGAGTGATTGCCCCCACTGATTCCAATCCGAAGTTAATTTCAATCAGAATAAAGACTGCGGCCGTTTAAAATCCATTTGATGTGTCCTGTCTCATTGCGGGGGGAGGGGGGCGTCGGCAAGTAACTAGCATTAACCACATGGTCATACACTTCAATAAAAGATTTATTTATCCAAAATACCAACTCGATCTAAAAAAAGAGTGTATCTTACTCGACTGATATGACAACAGCATTTAGCCTCTGTGCAGTCCACCTTGACAGAAGGTCATAGGGCTCCATGGCTGAAACAAAAGGAGTCACTTAATACATAATTGATTGCACTTTAAAAACAAATACATAAACAATCTCTGTTTCTTTTGGCAGAAAATCTTTGGTCTCTTTCCAAAAAGCTCTACGTTTCAGTGCCTTTGCAGCAGTGAAATGCAATGGCTGCAAACATAGCTTTATCTACAAGCAAAAATTAAGCAAATGATTCCACGGTAACTTGAACACAATTCAAGAGAACACTGATGAAAAAACAATGTATTATTTAAACAAGGGAGTGTTGCACAATGCGAAGCTAAAATGAGCAGCTCATTGCAGAAAAAGAAGAAAACTACATCACAAGCCAGACTGCATTCTCAATAACCTGCTTGTGTATAACAGGAAAAGGAATTTGTTCCAAGGCTCTAGTAAACTACATGCCACCTTGTTCAAGGGCATGGAGAGTAGCGTGATATGAGCTACAGGGTGGCAATTAGGAGTTTAAAGCTGTGTATCTTATGACTGTGATGACTGTTTGGCTACTAATCCTAAAATGGCAATTTATAATAATTTAATTACAGTCATTAAAGTACATTAGGGAAACACAGAAAATGTGAGCAGCAAAGGAGAAAGTGAATCAGTGTAAGTACAAGAGAGGCAAGTATTCACACCAATGAAATAACAGCAGCACAAAAAGTTGGAAACATTTTAAACTGCTTTTCTGGAAACACTGTGGAAGGAACCAAACTAAGAGCCAAAGAGGGTAAGAATCTGGCAGCGCAAACTTAATCCCTCAGCCAACTGAAAAATACACTGTATTAATCCAGTATTCTCAATTAAGTCACAATTGGGGGGAAATAAATGTGATTGATTTGAAATTTTTACATAAAAATTAAATTTTATCAAGAGTTATTGTTTGCGGTACAGAAACTAAAGGTATTTGGGATCGATAGTACCCCAATGTTCCCAAAAATACAATACTGGAGGTTTAATTGATTGGGGGTTGAATTGAATATTTGGGATGAATATGACCCCCAGTACCTTAGGCATGTAGTGCTTTCAATTTTCCATTCATTACAATTGGGGTCAAATTTACCCCTAATACCGTTTCCTCAATTTAAAAATTTTTTACAACTGGGGATGGGGGGAATGAACCAGCACAGGGCAACTGACCCCATTACTGTTGAGTAGGAATGGAACTTTCGGTTTCAGAAAGAACCAAAAGTACCTGATAATGGCTATATCGGATTAATCCGATATTTTGGTTCTTTCTCGGTATTGACAGTATTGCATCTTTTGCATTGGCTTTTTTATCCAATTTTTAACATTGCAGTTTTACCCATTGAAGGAAATGGGGAAAACTGCAATGTTAAAAGTCCAATACCAAGAGAACCAAGAACCAAAAGAAGAACTGATACAATGAGAACCGAAACCAATATAAAACCGAAACTGAAATTTTGTCCAGAGTCCTACCCATACCGTTGAGGAATACATGGAGTATGAAGTGGTACAGGTTTGCTAAAAAAAGTTTTATTAATTTTTTGTACCCCTTTGGGGTCTGATTTACCCCAAAATTTGTCAGAAGGTTAAAACAAAAAAATGTACCTTTCCTTCCCTCTTTTCTAAAATGATGCACAGTTGAAAAAGATTTCCACTAAATGGCCAGCCCCCTTTTATATATTTCTTCCAGATTTGCTAAAATAACATAGCAGTAGAACCAATGAGAAAAATGTATAGTGCAAGTTGCAGCAAGTTAAGAAAAAAAATAAAAAAAAATTTTTCTAACACATTCTCCATGCCAATGTACAGACAGAAAACAGGAAAGGCTCTCACAGGGATGCCCTTACTACAGGGCAATCCAGGGTGACTGCAGCAGGAACCACTATTTTGTCTGCTTCTGGGGGGCCCCCACAGTGGCTCCCATTTTCACCAGGTTAAGGTTTGGGGCTCCCATTCCCTCCCAGTGGGGCCCCAAACACTGCTAGCTCTAGGCCCCCATGGAGGGAGCCCCCGAGGGTGCAGGGCTAAGGGAGGAACCAGGAGCTCCACATTTTACCTGCTCTCTGGGTCTTGCAAATTGTAAGTTCGACCCTGAGCTCTTGCTATGATATCTGCAAGCAAACATCTAAATTAATCCTTTCCTATATGCACAAGTCTAAAGTCAACCTGAATAGTGAAGGAAGCATGACTGTTTAAGGGTTTCGTCTTCATGTGTAGTTCTCCTAGCTCCTGGGGAAACCAATAATGTCCATTACATAACATACACTAGCTAAAAGCCAGCTTCCCCAGGAGGCATTCCAATTCTAATAGGAAAACCATAGGAATGGTCTAACAAACATCTCTCTACTGCATTCCTGGGATTTCTGCCAATTTTCTCTCCACGTTCATTTCTAGAATGCATGGGAAATCTTAGAATCTGAGTCAATCAAGATTACATGCTAAGTATGCAAGAAACAGCTGAGCTTGAGTGTGCAGGTCAGGGGAGATTGCTGGTGGTAGGTTTTCCTCTTGTCCTCCACAGAATTTTTGGGTGTTAACAGACGTCATGAAGACGTCTGTCCCACCCAGGGGAGGGGGGAGGACTTCCCTACGGGCAGGTGAGCTCCAACCACAAGAACATGGGGAGTGATGTGTGACTGCTAGGCCATCCCCCTGCACTGCTGCTGTCCCCCCACCCCCATGTCCCCCGTTCCCACCATGACAGGAAGCTATGGCTGCCTATTACAGGCAGCCATGGCTGGGCACCATGACAGCCCCCAACATCTGAAGGAGCCAGGGCCAGGAACAAACTTTCCCTCCTGGTTCCACCCACTTTGGTCCTGCTGGGCCCACTTTAATCCAGGTCCACATTTCTGGCCCAGCCACCACCCAGGCGGGACTTGTTCCAGGCCCGGAGCAAACTTACAGGCATCATGCTGGCCCAGTTGGACCAAAGCAGGCCGAACCAGGCAAGCATGATGTCTGTTAACACCCATTGTGAGAAAGCATCTTGTGACCTAAGTGTTCTTTTGTTGCTCGTCATATGCTCTCTCCCTCTGTTTTCCTGTGTACTGCTGATAACACACATTGATTATATCAATCTGGTACATAAAAACCTTTACCCTTTACTCAAAAAAACACAAGCCTCTATTACTTGAATTAAAGGGAAGCTGCTTGATATGGATTAGCAGCAAGTTACTCATCGTCCCTTACATGAGGGTCAATCACAACAAGAAGACAAAATCACTAGGGATGTGCGAACGCAGTTCAGAAATTCGGAGTTCGGACTGAACTCGACTAGTTCGGTC
Organism: Sphenodon punctatus; assembly: GCA_003113815.1. Classification (NCBI taxonomy): domain Eukaryota; kingdom Metazoa; phylum Chordata; class Lepidosauria; order Sphenodontia; family Sphenodontidae; genus Sphenodon; species Sphenodon punctatus. The sequence goes on from QEPC01012457.1 coordinate 96,886, forward strand.
GACCAAACTGAACTTCCGAAACGCACTTGAATTTGAGCAAATCCGAACCAGTTCGGAAGGCCAAAAACAGCTTAAAACTCCAATTTTGAATGTACAGACCTGGTTCAAAAGTTCGGAATTTGACCGACCTTGACTAGTTCGGTCGACCAAACTGAACTTCTGAAACGAATTTGAATTCGACCAAATCCGAACCAGTTCGGAAGGCCAAAAACAGCTTAAAACTCTGATTTTGAATGTACGGACCTGGTTCGAAAGTTCGGAATTTGACCGACCTTGACTAGTTCGGTCGACTGAACCGAACTACCGAACCGAACTTGATTTTTGAACTGAACTGAATTTCCGAACTCTGTTCTGTTCACACATCCCTAAAAATCACATCTTTCAGTATCGTACAATAGATAGTGACACCATTCATTCAAGACCCTCACTAGTGAAAAGACAATTAATACATGCTCACCTGAGCCTCCTACACACCAGCCTCCACCATGAATATAAATCACTGCCCTTTTCAACACATTAGACTGCTTTCTGGGTACATATAAGCGAACTGGAACACTATTAAATTCGATGTCTGCCACAGTGATGTTTTCATCTGATGTTGGTGCAGTGTATTCCATACTTGTGATCATCATCAGAACTTCCATGTAATGCATGAAGCCCAGCCTCTCAGCAATCTCTGCCTGTGGTCAAAAAAGGGGAAAAAACAAAAATCCATGTCAGTATCTGTACATTGTGCAAATCCAGGATGGGGAATCTCTGGCCCATGGGCCAAATACATTCCATCATCCTTTAAATATGGCCCTCCCATGACTTCTATAGATTGGTCCACTGTCAAATGTGTGCTAGTCTGGAGTGCTAGCCAGAGGGTTGGGCAGGAATCTCCTGGTTTCTGTTGGGTTGCAGCTTCAGCCCAGCCTCTTTCCAGTTAGGCAGAGGCTGGAGCTTGCATGGAAGCCAGGTGTGACTGTGTATGGAGGGTGTGCATGTGCGGGCAGGGGGACTGTTTCTTCTTGCCCTCCATTTGGTTGATGGGAAGCAGCAGAGTCCCTCCATCTACTTGTTCTTGTTGGTGGTGGTGCAGCCCTCTGGCCAATTTTAAATTGCCACTTTGGCCCCCAGTCAAAAACAGTGTCCCACCCCTGGTGTTAAGCCTAAATGACATTAGGGCCCAGCAAAGACCCCTTTCTGCTCCTCTTCAAACCAATGAAAGATAAAGCTCAATGCAGAAATGATTAATCCCTATCACAATCTTTTGGGGGAAGAGTACCATTTTACCATACTGTCCTGTACCATCCATTGCCCATTACCTTCCATTCTCTTTTGTGTTACGGTCCCCAGTAGCAGAACCACAAAAGAGTCTACAATTTAATGGAAGGTGGACAGTAAGGGGGCACCAGCACTCCATGCACGAGTTTGTTATCATTGAAATGGTTAATAGAACTTTAAGGAATCAGTCTATGGTTCTCAGCCTTCTGGCCTGTGTGACTCCATTTTGAGACTTCAGCATAATTTTACAACCTCAGGCAGCAACAAAGGGTGAAAACAGACATGACGCTAATCACCCTTTAACTACCCTTGCTGGTTATTTATGCATGTGGAAGGGCTGCATAGGGCACCAATACAGCCCTGCAACATGCATAAATAACCACCAAGGGTGGTTAAAGGGTGGTTAGTGTCATGTCTGTTTTCACCCAAAGACACATAAATTAGGGCAGATTCCCAGAGAGATTACATAGAGTGATTTCAGACATGACGGGGCACCTATTGGCCCCGTCACGGAATCACCTTTCTGATTACCAGCCGGAATCAGAACGGCCCGTCAACAGACGAGCCGGCTGATTTCGGCGGGGAATCTGGGGAGGGGCCGGGGCTGCGCGGTGCAACATGTGGCCACACAGCCCCGCCCCCCACGCTCCCCAGCAGCCCGCTCTCCTGGAGACAGGCGGGCGCAGCTGATTCCGGGCCGTGGTTCAATTAACCATGCTTTCGGGGATGGTGCACAGACCATCCTCGAAAGCATGGTTATTTTGCTCACCACCGGTGGTTCACCATGGTGAGCATCTGGCGACAAGCAACCAGACGTTACGGGACCATCCACCACCACAGGGGATTGTCCATGGTTGAGCATGATCTCGTAACGTCTGAAAATACCCATAGACTCTAGCCTATTGACAGAAGGAGACTGAGACAGGGGTGACTGCTTTATTTATCTGTAAATAATAGGACCAGAAAGCAGAGCTCTAGTTGGGATGAGTACAAAGCTGCCAAACGCCTTACAGGAACAGTAGATCACAGTATCAATTTAGAACCCCACATCATGTACATATAGCAGGATGGGCAAAGTTCCCAAGTTCACAGCCACAAACCCCTGTACCCACTGCAGAGACATTTCTTTATTTGGTTCCATAATACTAAAAAGAAAAAGACTGCCATCAGCCATTTTCTTAATATTCAGTGTTTATTCAGTAGAAAGCCTGAAGCAGCTATTGCTTATTATTAATAAAAATAAAATGTCAGAACCAAAAGTACATTCTAAAAGTGTCTCTGAAGTAGGAAGGCCAGAGATTAACATGTCTTCAGGACCTATTATCACCATCAAATTGCTGCTGTCATTGTAGGTTGCATTTTCTATGCAGCTAGAATACAAGGCTTGATGGAAGCCATTAATTTTAAATGAACTTGCACATGTCCCTGTATCTCTGTAATGCAGACTATTCCACACAAATAATGGTGACAGCCAGGTCTAAAGTAAATGGCAGAATTAGTTGGGGAAAGATTCCAGAATGGGAAAAAATGCATTACTGCATTATGTAGTATGGTGCTGAATTTCCATATATAAGCATGTAAATCTACCCAAATACTAATAAAATGCAGAGGGAGAAGACTGAGGCATATATCTCTGAATAATCATTTTATTTAGATTTGGAATATGTTAACACTTTTCTAGCTCCTGTATGGGAATTCTTAATGGCCATAGATGAGTACTCCGCAGCTGGGGCTACAAACTGTTGGCCTGGAAAAATCTAATGAGATTGTTTTATCTCCCCATGTGTAGAAGAACTAAGGTCTCATTAATAAATTTGCCACAACAATAATAAGGTCACCCTGTCAGATTTGAATACTGTGAAGCCTTCCCGTAGGAAAGGCAGTGCTTGCTCCTACAGAGCAACTTCAATAGACCCACATCACAGTTATTTCAGACAATATACCGCTTGTTCATGTATGTCATTACTTTGCCATTTTATTGGCTTGCCTATGGTTGAATGAGTGATACACAGCTGAAATTATAAGCAAATACAATAGCAGAAGAGCTAGACCGGCCATTTAGAGATCTACAACACAGTTTTTTAAAAGTTCACAAGCTTAATTTTATGGTAGGCAAAATAGAATGAGGCTACTTTGACAGAACTCTATATGGGAAGCTACTGAGTGATATACTTCTTTGCTGTAATACCAACATTTATATTGTAAAATGAAACACCTTTCTGGACTTTTAGTGACAGTATTAACAATGTATTTTTACCCTCTAAGCTATGAGCAAAAACACTGCAACTGTAATTATCATTTCATAGGTAGTTTCAGGCACGCCTTTTAGAAGATTATATGTGACATCAAAAGAACCACATGAAAGCCTGGACTCTGAGAGCACCAGAGGTGGACACAATGAGAATTTTAGGGTTGGTCTCTCCATAATCATCTTTGAAGTTGAGGCAGTTTCACTGAATGCATTTATTTTAAAAGATTGAGAGATGATATCCCTTGATCCTGTGACTAGATAGCCACAGACTGTTAATACAATTAAAAGACAGAGTATGCAGCAACGGATATAATATAAAGTTTGCCTGCTAGGTTTGTAGCTAGCCACACACCAAAATGAAGAATGCTTTCAGTCACTATGAGGCTCAGGAGTGGTCCTGAATGGATAATATCTGACCATTTGTCAGACATACTGAGGACAAGCACTGTGAATTCACTGAGTAGATAAATTTAATCTGAAATCTGGCCAAACTCTCTGGAAGCATGCCCAGACCCTGCACCGGCCTGTTCCGCAGTGCCACACTGCTGATATTTTAAGGAACTCTCTGCAAGAGAACCAGTGTGGTGTAATTGCTAAGTGTGCTGGACCCCAGTCCTAGGCTTGCCTTAGCCAGAAACTCACTGGGTGACAGTGGGCCAGTCACAATATTCTCTCAGCCTAACCTACCTCACAGGGGTGTTGTAAGGATTAAAAGTTGTGTTATGTGTAAAGTGCTGTGAGTGCCATGGCAGGGGAGAGCTATATAAAAATAAAGATCATGATGATGCAAAATGGTGGGTGTAATATTTAGCCTCATTTGCAGAGTGGGAGAATTCCATAAGAAACAAGGAAATTGTTAATTTGCTCTTCAAATGGTGGCAACATTTTAACAAGAGGCTATAACAAGGCCCAAAGTTCTCACCTTTTCCCTGCTCTCCCTACCGCCAACCCATATGTATCTACACAGAGAAACTTAGTACAAAAGAAAGAATACTTACATCAATGATGTAACAACGTTTACATCAATCAGAGCTCCTGAGCTCCTTGACCACAAGCAGTATGGGTTCGTCATCAGATACTTACGTGATCACATGGAAAAGGGTAGCATGTGACTTTATTTTTAATTTTCCTTTGTGTGGAACAGAAGTATATTTCAAATATGCAGGATTATTTTTAAAACATTTTTTTTAAAGTCTGGGGACAATTTTGTTTCTTGTGTTACCTGCTTACTTAGCTGCACAAATCCATTTTTTAATAATTTTTTTTTTTTAATTAACTTCTTGGCACATATTTCTAGGATGGTGGTTTTTTTTTAAACACACACACACACACACACACACACACACACACACACACAAAATAACAGCTTTTTGACTGATGATTTTTGGATGAGGCTTAACTTAAAAATGACAAACAAAAAAGTAATGATAGTGGTCGTGTGTTAACCCAGTTAAAGGAGATGGGGAAGGAGAGAAAGAAAACAAGGTTCTAAGCTAAGGCAGGGATGGGGAACTTCAGGCCCATGGGCCAAATGTGGCCCACAGTGAGTTTTTATGGGCCCTTTCCAGTTCCTGGATCTCATCGCTGGATCCAGTTCCTACCCACAAACATTGAAAGACTGAGCTCGGAGTAAGGGAATGGAAATGAGGGCAGGCACGCAAGGATTGGGGACAGATTCATGACACAGATCCATGGTCCAGACCCACCTCTTCGTGAGGGCACCCCTTAAACTCTCCCACCCCTAACTTCTATGTGGCCCTCGAAGCTTGTACTCATTTTCAAAGTGGCTCCTGGGCAGGAAAACGTTTCCTGGGCCTAATCTAAGTAATGTCTTCTTCCAAGTAGGCCCTTTTCACACAGACACTCTAACACTCTGACACTGATAAAATGGGTGTTACATTTTATTATACATGTTGCAGGGAACCCATAGAGCACATCTGCAGCCCTGCCTTGGGGTTCTATTGTTGTTTTTATATTGTTATTTATCATAATTTACATTGGATATGTTTTATTACATATTTTTATATGTTTTTAAATGTTGTATGCTGCCCCAACCTGCTGTGGCAGGAGGAGGTGGCAAATAAATCAAGTGAAATAAATAAATAAATTTAGATCCTCCCTCTGCTCCCTCTGACTTTGGGCCCAAGTGTTAACCCAGTCCTGTGTGTAAGAAATATTGGGTTAGATACAAAGGTGTCATCTCCAGTGGAGTCTGTGTGTTGCCTGAAATAAAGCAGCTGAAAATCTGACCCATTATCCATTAGACGTAGGGTGATTTCAGACGATATGCGTCTGACATTCACCCCGGCTGAACCACAGTCAAACATGGGCTGCGTTTGACTGTGGTGAACGTCTGTTGTGCACCAGATGTGCACCGCCAGATGTGCACCACAGTCAAACGTGGCTCGTGTTTGCATGCAACACACTTCTGGACGCGAGGAGGTCAAGAAGTGTGGTGAAAGGCCACCATGGCCGTGGTGAACAGAAAGTAACGTCTGTGTACTTACTTACCGTTCACCGCGGTCACTGGATTCCACCCCCACCTGTGGTAGCAGCAGAGGCCGGATTGGCCGCTGCCATTGCCTGTCGGGAGGGGTGAGGGCCACCAGGGAACGCAGGGGGAGGGGCTGTGTGGCAGCACGCTGTGCCACGCATCCTCACCCCCTCCGGGGGTGTGTGCCACTTTAGACGTGACGGGAGGCCGCTTTCACCACGGGCCGTGGAGTGGTTCAGACCACGGCTGGGGGCAATGGGGTGCACATCTGTTGGCGTGCCCCTTCACCCCTGGCCATGGTCCAAACCACCCTACGGCCTGTGGTGAAAGCAGCCATCACATCTGAAATCACCCAGAGACATCCCAAGTTTCCAACATTTACCTAGATTGGTTTGCTTAGGGGCACTCCTGACTCTTCTCATTACCATCCAAATTCTGTGTTTAAAAGCTATGACAAGCTTTCACGCAAACTCAAAAGCTTTCATCATCTGTATGTTGATAACAGCCCCCAGACAGCGACAAGATTTCTGCAGTGCTTATTAACCTCAAACTAAAGATAAAAGAAAAGAATTATATTGGTCTTGATTTAGCTCCACTACCCTCTTCTGAATTTGGAACATTGCCTCACTTGCAGACATGAACAGAATTTGGGGTAAAAAACCAAAACATTTTCTCCTTTTGTTTTTCCTCTAAGCTTGCTAAGAGCTGTCATTGCTACCAGTATTTGAGGGTGTTAACAAACAAGAAGATAGCCCAGGTTCAGTCTGTGCAGTAACCTAACCACTCACATGTTTAGCGTGTAGAGCAGGGGTGGGGATCCTCAGGCACGGGGCCCAAATATGGGCCTTGGCAAGTTTTTATGTGGCCCCTTTCTAGTTTCTGGATCTGGTCCCTGGATCCATTCTCAACTCCCAAGCACTGAAAAACTGAACTCCAGATAATGGAGCAGAGAGGAGGCATGCAAACAAGGGTAGGGGACAGATCCATGATCTGGGCCCTCCTTTTCTTGAATAAACCCGTTAAGCATCCCCACCCCCATGTGGCCCATATGTGGCCCTCAGAGCTTGTACTAATATTCAGTGTGGCCCCCAGGATAGAAAAGGTTCCCCATTCCTGGTGTAGAGCCTAATAAACCGGCAGCCTCCTGTATGTGCTTCTTGTGTGGGGGGGCAGTCCCCACTCATAGGTTTAGTGTGACAAGTCTAATAGATGGGCAGGTGTTCTTACCTGCCATGTTCCATCCACCAACCCCGCCCCTCTTCTCAGTATCCTGCCCCCTGTCATGACTCACAGCCGTGATGAACCATGGGAACAAGAATGTCACTCGGATGAACCTAGAATTTCTCAGAAATTCCTATACCATGCTGATTCTCGGGCGGGGACAAGCAGGAGGGATCTCCGCCAGTTGCCACAGATTCCATGGTGGGAGGGGAAATGGCTGCACCAGAAGTGGTTGCAGTGGGAGCAGACAGAGGGGAGACTATATTCATCCACTTCTGCCCCCTGACTAGTGCTGAATTGAGCAATCACAGCAAAAGCTGTTTCTGTCGCAAACGGACTATTTGCCTGTGCTTGCATGATGAGGAAACCTAACAGTTTTTTCACTATTTTCTCTAGTTCCTATTCCAGTAATTCTTCCTAGGCAGGAGCAGGCACACACCACATAATTAACATTCCTTACATGCTGCTATGTTTCCTGATGTACGATTGCAAGTTTTCTATGTAACCTTCATCATTTCCCATATTGGTCCCTTCTTAATTTTATTACTGTATCTGGTCTGGCTTTGTATTATACATTTTCTTTTGCTATGGCGATATCGCCACACTAATAAAATAAACTGAAATTGAAACTGATATTGGTCCCTGATTTGGCTCCTTGTAAACTGTGTTTTGATTGGTGTATTTGAGGGACTAGCCCCTGTTTTCTGCATTCTGATGTGAGAAACTGACATAAAGTGCTGAAAACTGATGAAAATACCATAAATGAACAGATGGAAAATACTGTAAACTAATGAAATTACCGTAAACTAACGAAAATGGCAGAAAATATGAAAAACGAACAAAAATGATGGCCAATCATAGTCACCAATCTCAGCAACAGCGGAAGCATGGTTTTAGAGGATAATGAGGAAATACCAATGAACAATTGTAAGCACTCCTAAAGGTAGGTATTTCCCGATAGTACAGGAACAGTTGTTCTCTCAGCACTACCCCTGGAAAAGGCGCAGCCATACAGCCATACAGGCAGGGTGTAACAATGGGACATTTTTAAACCTGATGGGGCTGACTGGCCCCGGCACAGAAAAAACCCTTTGATTCCCTGCCGGGGCCACCACATCACAGGCTAACAGACACGGTGGTCGATCCCGGCGGGGAATCTGGGGAGGGGGCGGGGCTGCGTGGTGCAACGTGCGGCCGCACAGCCCCACCCCCCATGCTTCCCCGGTGCCCGCCCTCTGGGGAGACGGGCGGGCAGTGGGNCACAGAAAAAACCCTTTGATTCCCTGCCGGGGCCACCACATCACAGGCTAACAGACACGGTGGTCGATCCCGGCGGGGAATCTGGGGAGGGGGCGAGGCTGCATGGCACAGCCTGTGCCCGCACAGCCCCACCCCCCATGCTTCCCCGGTCGCCCGCCCTCCAGGAGACAGGCAGGTGCCGCGGCCAATGTGGCCACAGCGCCCAGCCGCCCCCCCCCCCCCTGGCATTGACCACAGCCTTGAATCCTGCCGCAGATTCTGGGCCGTGGTCAGGGGACAGACGTTACTCTCCCTTCATCATGGGGGAGGGGGGAATCTCATTCACCACGCGATCGGGGATGGTCCGGCCAGGACCTCCGATCGCGTGGTGAATCTGATTCCCTGCTGCGATTGACTGTGGCAAACATCTCGGAGGGAACTTCCGGTTCCCCAACAGATGTTACAAGGCCATTCCCCAACACAAGGTATTGACTGTAGTTGAGCGTGGTCTCGTAACGTCTGAAAATACCCATAGGCTCCATCCATGCATAGGATCTGGTTCAGGAGCTCATAGTACAGAGAAATCTGCCTCCTATGGCAAGAGGCAAAGTTGTTGTTTCAGATCTCCTTGTAACCGCTCCTCAATTCCTTGACTTGTTGCTGGCACTGGTTCAAGTCCCGGGTGTTGCCCTGCTGTGCCATTTGGATAGAGATTTCCTAGAACACTGCCTCATCCCTGTAGCACTTCACCATGGCATATTGAACCTTTTGCTTCCTCCACAGAGAGATGAAGGCCTTGGTCTTTTCCTCAGTCCAGGGAATGTGGTGTTGGCAATCAGATCGGTAGTCCTCTGACTGCGATTGCACGGTGGTTGTAGGAGTGCTGGTTGTCTGGCTGTTGGTATTAGCCAAGGCTCTGGCAGCAATGGTAATCCTCCAGAAGTCATTTATGAGGAAGCAACAGCTCAGAAAGAGCAAGTGTCGGGCATGTGCTGCAAAACAGGCTGATCTGGGAGAACATGGTGCAGTGGGCTTTGTTTTAAGGCTGAAATTACGCGTCTCTCAGTGAGAGCAAGAGCAGAGAGAGGGACTAGAAGTGGTCACTCCTTGGAATGTTCTAGGCTCTTCATACATGACTCTATGGTGCTGGTAGACCTGTAGGTAACATAACCTAATTGATGGGACACAGACACATGGGCGCACATTAGCCTGCATTTGCCTGCATGGCGGGCTCTGCATGCTCCAGTACTCTGCTGTGAGAGGGGCTGCATGTCCGGTGGGTGGTAGCCATGTGGCCAGTGGGGGCAAACACCTAATAAACGGGCAGGTGGATACCCACCTGATGTGGTCTACCATCTCATTTAACACCCTAAGCCACCTGCGCAAGTTTTAATTTCTCTGACTGCTTACTCTTTGCCCCTGAGGGAGAGCTGGATTACCCACTACTTTCCCTTTCCATCAGAAGCAGCACCTTTACACAGCTCCAGTTACACTCACATTCTGTATAGGGCTGTCTGAAAACACAAAGGAAAGACAAACAGGAGTTCAGTTCCAATTTGTTGTAGCCAAATGATCTTGAATAAACCTTCAAGTAACCCAACCGGACATGCTCCTGTTTTGTTTGTATGAACTGGGTATAACAAAAATAACTTTCCCCTGTACAGAATCCAGAGAACGAGGAGACTATATGCCATGATCTAATTATCTATCCCGTCAAGGCCATTGTCTGAGCACTCTGTTTCTGCTGTGTCAGTCACGTGTTGTGTGCATTCATTCTTCTCCCCAGCCCTGCAGAGAAGCACAGACTGAATTCTCCACCCATGGTGCTGATTCAATGATGCCTGTGGTGTAATGCTCTCTTTGACTGATTTAAGCAGTCTGCCATCCGCAGAGCATGAATAATAAGATCCCAAATGTCTCTGATATACCTTTAGAGCCCATACGTGCTCTTTCCCCATTATTCTATTGCTTTTGCAACTCTGACTAGAATAATGAAGGGACCAGATACTTAGTATTCTATTCCACCTCTTCAGAAGGTGATAAGATAATTTAGTTTCCATTTTTATAATACAGCTCAATGGATTTTGATAAAAAGAGCCAGACAAAAGGGTTATTTCCCATTTCTCTATAAAAGAACCGCTGAATTGCCACACTAATTGCATAGAAGAAATTAGATTTAAGATTTTATCTAGGGATTAAAACCAATAACAGTGTAACCATACTCCCTTTCCTCTTTCCATTGCACTACAGTGTAGGAGCCTGGGTCCGAGTGATTCTAGAATGATCTGCCCAATGAATCCAATCATGAAACCATTTGTTTGCATGTCGTTTCATCGACTTCAGAGGGACTACTCATGAGTAAGTGGTTTTAGGAACTGTGATCATTACAACTATAATTGTAAATGTTTGCTCTTTATTTTCTGACATTGTTCAGTTATGTTAAATACTTGGTGATATTTTTTTAAAAAAGTTTCTGTAACTGAACTGGTTTATGACTAGCTCCTGAGAGTTCATGTATCTTGGTAGCAGTTTTAAAATATGTTTGCTGCTAAAGTACAATAAAATCTCAGTTCAGAAGCTGTAGGTTTCCCAAATAATCTTCAAAATATTTGTTTAGATCAAAACAATAACATTCCTTATGGTATTTGTTCTTAATTGTGTTTATGATACACACCCTAAAACCAATTTTTCCAAAAGGGGAAATAGATGTATTAGCACTCATGTATGAATGTAAACAAAGAGGATACACAAACTGCATTTATTTAAGCATGCTTTTCCTGGAGTGTTTCTTCATATAAACGCTTGAGGTTGTTTGTTTGTTTTAACTCTCTACCTTCTTTCCAGTGGAACCCTTGATTTTAAAAATATTGAGACATAATCCTTGTGTTATTTTAAAATGTTGAGCAAAATCATCAGGAAAGTATTATACACTGGAATGATAGAGCAATTGTACAACACTTGACAAGCGCATAAGGGCTTCAGATTCTACAAGCTGAAAAATTATACACATGCTTCACAATTAGGCACTACCTAAACTTGATCATCATGAAAGATATATGGACTCTTTCTGATATTGCGAAGCTGAAGGGGAAACACGGAGTCTGATTCTTATCTTAGTTGTCCAGAATAACTACATCATGAAGTATCTGTTTCATGTGTGTTGTCCCAGTGAGAGATATGCATGTGTTGACACTGCGTGTTAATATACTTGCAGGTGGCATGCTGGCTACACATTCTGGGGGGCGGGGGCGGAGGGCAGCATCCCCGGCCAGGTCAAGTCAGGGAACTGAACAAACATTCACCCAGATTTACCCAACCAAGGAGGGGGGCGGGAAGTAACATGAGGCCATCTGGCCCTGACCCCAAGCTGCACCTGGTACCCCGCCCCATGCCATGACAGGCAGCCAAGGCTGTCAATAATGGGCTCCCATGGTGACTCCCACATCGGGCCTGGAAAGGCGGCATAACAAATGTGTTCACTCGCTGTGGCCCATCTGGGTAATTCTTGGGCCCAGACTGTGGGCCCAGTTCCTTCCGGGTGCACGTTCCTGGGCAGCTGCCTACCTGGTTGGGAACTGTAGCAGCCCCACATCTGGCAGTCTGCCAACAGACATGTAGGATAGGCTCCTACATAGCAGGCCCTAACAGGCCAACATCATGTATGTTAACACCCAATAAGCTACTAACTTTTTCTTTCATTTCCAAAATGGGAGTACAGCATAGAGCACACAGGCAGCCATTCTCATCAGCTGAACCATCTTTTGTAGTTCTAACCTCTATAGAAATGACTGGTGAAAACTTTGTTGTGAAAGCTTCTTAAATAATCTTTGGGGGAAAAACTAGAGAAACACCAATTAACTACTTCTTGGTACATGGAAGTAACAGGATTTGCAGCTTATTGTGAAAGACTAATATTTACTCTGGGAGATAACTCAGAAATTCTATTGGCCACTCCATCTTGATATAGGGTTTTTTTGCCACCAGAGATTTGGCTCTGCAGTTCTACAAACAATGGTGTGTATCGCACAGTTGCTTCTTTTTTAGATTTTAGTTCTGGGGTTTCTTTTTTTTCCTGGTTCCTTTTTTCACCTTTTTCAGTATGGTTAATGCAATGACTGAATATACCCTTCTGTAAAACTGACAGTTCATCTTTTCTACTACGGTATCTATATTTATTTTTACTCTTTATTCTGATTACCATAGGCCAGATTTCCCTCTGTCATAAGTCCATAAGTGGAACGAAATCTGCAGAGGATGGTCAAATGTCATTTTAGACAATTTGTATATCTAATTTATATCATTTTGCCAACAAAAACACATATAAAGAAGAATGTGAATGTTAAGTGCATATTTTTCCCAGTGATCTTTTCCCCAAAAGAATATTCTCCAGCATCATCTTTTTAAAATTCAGAAGTGTTTATTTTAGGTTAAAAACTTGGGACTATATGAATCTATTTGGAATGGATGACTAAAGTATAGCGGGGAAAGATGCACGTGAAACTCAAAGACCCATGCTAGAAAATTACTTGTACAAGCAGAATTCAAAAGGATTGTTCATTAGTCTCATTTACATTTCTAGTATCTAATATTAGCATCACACGTTCTTTAATGGCTGTGAACGAGTAACGCTGTACTAACCCCATTTAACTCTAGAGAGAAGGTGGTCGCCAGGTTGTTTCTAAACATAAGCAATAGAGGGTGTTTTTAGACAAGCGCCTCCCCACCCATTACCCACCAATCACCCACCCAAATATGCATGTTGTAGGACTGCTTAGGGTGCCAATGCAGCCCAGCAGCATGCATGATGGGTGGGTGATAAGTGGGTAATGGATCGGCAGGCACTTGTCTAAAGTCACCCAGGGACACAGTAGTTCAAATGACATCTTTTATAGGGCCAACTTCTATTGGTGACATTGGGTATTTTCACATGGATGCGGGGGTGCTCCCCCATGTCTTCTCACTTGCAGCTGGGCATTGATCCATTTCAAATGGACCTGGTGGCTGTACAGGGCAACACCTGGCCAAGAGCAGGACTGCAGTGGCGTCCACCAAGCAGACGGATGGCTGTCCTGCCTCGGCCGCTGCCCCAAGGTTGGGTTGCCCGCTTTGCTGGTGGTGTTCCAGGATGTTCCAGTTGAAGGACTACAGGCAGCGTAGCCTCAGACCAGGGAAAGCCTGCCCCACCTCTGCTCTGCCTGTACATCTTGTGGGCCACCTTTAAACAGACAGTCCACTTGAGTGTGAGGCAGAACAGAGGCAGGGCAGCTGTCCATGTGAACACACCCATTATGCAAGCTTTGGAGCCACATGATCAGGGCCTTCATCAGGCATGTAAGAAGTCAGAGCTATAGACTAAACAAATGCAGGGCAGGTTTATATAAGAAGGCAGTGAGGCCAATCCCAAGCCCTGCATGTGGTCTTGTGCACACGCACACATGCGCTGCTCTGTGGTTTGCACTCACTAGGCTCTGTTCTCGGGGTATGCACGTGCTGCGTGCGCCCAGATTGGCCTGTGGGGGTAGGCATTGGTCCAGGATGTGTCTCCGAACGTCTCTGGAGGATGCATCCCATAGTAGTCAGATGGTTGCCCCAGGGCATATAACTGACGGTGATGGAACAAATGCGCTAGTGAGTCCTTGACCAAAGTGGACCAATGCAGGCCACTGTCACATCTGTTTTCACCCAGTGTTGTTGCAATAAAGACTAAAAGACTAAACAGGAACCATATTCAATTTGGATAATTAAGATAGCTCAGCACTTGCCAGGGTCATTAATTAATACATCAGGTTGATTTCAGTGGCTCAGATAACCTCAGAATCTGTCCCATACTCTCTGCTCTTTTCTCCTGTTATCTGTTTATCAGCTTGATGTTTATCATTTAACATTTCTATAGTAGTAAGACCTAAAAGTTTCATTATAATTAAGATCCCATTACACTGTGACATATCAAGGGCAGGCCCACAGCAGAGCACTGCAGAGATTCTGAGAGGCAGTGGCAACCTTGGGAGACTGCTGTACCATAGATTGGACCCCAAGGATATCTGAAATTCTGCCCACAGCTGCTCCAGCACCTGGAAGAAAACTGGGAGCATGCCAAGGTGAATTACAGCCACAACAGCTCCCCTTACACTTGCACTTTGCCTCTTAGAAGCATACAACAGAATCTTACCTGTTGTAAGAAATAGCCCTTGCTAAGAGCCTTAGGGCTGAAATGAGATTCCCATTAATATCCCGGTTCTTGATACTGTCTCAGTCAAATTGAGAACTTCTTGGTATTCAATAATATCTCAATTGACATCTTGTTTCTTGATTTACCAACTTTCTGCTTACTGGAATCCTGTTTACCGCTTTGCCATCTATTTCAAATCTCGAGAAGTAATCCTGATGCAATACCACATTTCTTGCACTCCACTTTCCCTTGCACTTCATTGTCACTCATTGGCTGGTATGCAGATTCTTTTACTAATCTACAATCCAGTTTGCAGATTGGTCAAAGCACAGGGAACAAACATAGAACAACAATTCTGCTTGGAGGCAGTGGAATGAAGGTTAAGTGGCACTGGGGGAGAATAAAGGGTGGACTATTTGCACAGTGATTGGCTCAGTTATGCAGTACAATAAACAGATAGAAACCTGGAAGTAAAATGGTACCTTTGGCAATGCTGTAAGCAGTAAATGAATGGTATGCAGCAAACAGTAAGAGGAAAGTTGGTAACTCAGGACGGTATCTTGCTGTATTGTGAGAATCAAGAAATTGCATCGGTATTGGGAAATCATCAGGAAATCGATCCCGGTTTCTGAGATGGCAAAATTTCTTGTGAGCAGCAATTTAGCTGCTTGTTTCACCCCTATTTAGAAAGTAAGTAGCCATAGCAAGCAGATAGTAATAGACATTCAACATGCAAGCAAACCTTGCTTCTCCAGCCAGCTCACTCTACCACTGCTGACATAAGATGCATTTTTGCACCCTGTCTTCCCTTTGGCAATAACTTCAGGCTCAGACAGGATGGGCTCAGGAGAAGCTACAAAGCATTTCCAAAGACCAACTCCTAGAAGGATATCCAGGTGGAAGCCTTCATGGCTGGTCCATGTATTCTGAACCTTTAGCGTCCTCTGATAGCTCTGGGCCACTTTTGTCATTCTTGGGAAAGAATGCTCCTTTAGGGAGTTTTCTGGGATTGAGATAAGAGGCCTTCGGGGCCAATCCCTGACTGTTGCAATGTCCTATGACAACTCCATGTCATTCTATTCCCCATTTTAGGGATAGTTTCCATCATTTCTTCTTGAGGGAGAGTGCGGGAGAACCTCATGGCAGGTTCTTGCTCCACCTTCCAATAGTTCTTGGAGAATCCACGTCATTTTTATCAACATCTACAGTAGTCTTATTATTAGACTATGACACACACCCATTAGTCTTTCACATCTCTCTCAGAGCATTAGTGAAAATTGTGAATTAATGGTTAGCACTTTACACTCTTTGAAGAATAAGGGCAATTATTATTTTATCCATCAATATTTGATTTAATTCATTTATTTATTTATTACATTTTTCCTCCGCCCTTCTCCAGAGACTCAGGGTGACTAGGGTGCAAAGCCAAGCAGGGAAATCTACAGTAATATGAAATAAAACTGGCCTGAGATATGTGTCTAAATATGGATTTGGGCACATAATTGAAAACACAGGTGTTAAAATTTGGCTAGAGGGTAAAAAGTGTGCAAGAGGGTAAAATTAATTTCACTATACTTTGGCCTCTATTTTTTCTTCAAACTCATTAAATATTGCCCATTAATCATTTACACTGAGTTTTCCAGGTCCCCTGACATGGTTTATTTTAATGGTTCTACATTATGGAATCATGGGACTGCAAGGAACCTCAAAGCTAATCGAGTCTAATCACCTCCACTAAGGCAAAATTAGCAATACCTAAACCTTTCCCAGCATATATTTACCCAGCCTCCTCTTAAAAAACCTCCAGTGAAGGAGATTCCACAACCTCCTTCTGTACTGCCTCCCTTTGTTCCCTTGCCTAAATGTTTTTACAGTCAGGAAGTTATTCTTTATATTTAACATAAATCCCCAACAAATTGTTATGAAAGGATATATGGTAAAGTTTTACTGGGGAGATCTCACACACGGATGGGTAAAATCTCAGGGTTTGACATCAGTGGAAGTCACACAACAAGTACCGCACAATAGTTTTGAAGATGTGCTCCTTACCAGAACAAATGAACATAAATAAGGTTGTAACATGCTTAATTAAGCAGAGTGTTGGAAGTCATCACACTAATAATTTTAGAGAATAAGACTGTTTCTGAAACAGTCTTCTATTTTCCTCTCTAGAATGTCAGTTCTCCCTGCGTTGTGTATGCATAAGGTTAATAAGAACTTAATGACTGAAGTGGAACTCGACTTTCATACCTCCCAGTAGTACTAGTCCCAGGTTTTTCAGGACTGTCCCATTTAAACCCAGAAAATCTGTTGCCCCAGGTTAAGAGAACAGCATTCCAAACCCCAAAAAGCATCAGAGACCCCAGCTGGACTGCGCCAGCAGGAGATCAGAGCTACTGTTCCACCCCGTAGGCACATAATATATATACACTCCTTGAGGTACAGTAGTTTATTAAATGAAATTCACTCGTGGTGCAACTCCATTTCATTTTTCCAGAATGAAGAAAAGTCGGTTGAGGAATACGAGAGACGAGATAACATGCTTGAGAACGCTTCTTACTTTCAAGGCTCGAAACTTTTTATTTCTTCTGGATGCAAGTGTTAACCCCAAATTGTGTTTTGCCTTTTTTACTGATTTATCAGCTTGGCACCTCGAGTTTGAGAGAACATTACTAATGAAAAGTTAGACATTTACCAGAACATTCACAAGGTCATAACTATAACAGGGACAAGGAGTACAGCTGCACCAGCAGGGCCCACAAACTGGGGGGGCTGCCCAGGCTCCCTTCCCACTGGGAGAAGAGAATGGGGAGGCATTTTTTTCAACCCATTTCAACCTAGCTGCTACAGTCTGATTCTGTATCTTTTACTATTGCAAGTAAAACCAAGTATTTCAATGATCCTTTTGACCTGGGCCTGGGAGGAGCTGTGGTGTGGGGGGGATTGGTGGAGGCCACAGCACGTGTGTGATGTGTAGGCGGCCTGTCACACAGACGCCCACCCACCTCCGTGCACCTCCACCCATCTCCATGCATGGAGGAACCTCTGTTTTCCCCAGTGCCTCCATGCGTGGGGGATCAGTGGAGATGGGTGGAGGTGGATGAAGTGAAGGAGCACACAAGCACCCCCACCCATCCTCACCAGCGGTCACACAGACACCCACCTCCCTCGCCCACCCAGTCGCACACATGGGTGTGGGTCTATTTTTAAAGGGCCTATATTTGACAAATTTCAGAAAATTTCAGTCCTTTTTCCCCAGTTCTTTTTACTGTTGGAGTAGACACTTTTGGAATAGACACTTCTGTTTAATCATTCATCCATTCCTTTTTCTTAGATGTCCCTTCCATAGGACAAGAGAAAAGAGAAACATATTTAGAAATAGAAAACTAATTGAAAAACCACTCAAGATAGGTGGATGTAGTACCTAAAACTACTTCTCTCCCCGCCCCCCCTTTATCTTCAATTGACAAGATTTAAAGTCAATGATATCACTGTAAGACAGATTCCCCAACTGTGGATAAGAACCCCAAATGGGGTCATGCCATCTACAGATGGATTCACACAATCAGATACTTTGGGGAAATAGTTTGCATGACTTTCTTTATGTCTGAGGTCATGGGATTATATTTAAGTCTGAAATTGTGGTCACACAGGCAAAAAGGGTTTGTGAACTACTCCTGTAAGCAGTGTCATTTATACCAGAGGGGAAATATACCAGATAAGGAATCTGGTATTTATATTTATTTATTTATTTATTTATTTATTTGATTTATACCCCGCCCCTCCTGAACACAGCTCGGGACGGCTTCCAACAATAAAATCAATAAAACAGTTTAAAACATATAAAAAATACAATCTCACATATAAAACAGGGCCCGAGATACATAAATAAATCAGTCAAACAATCATTAGGGCAGGGAAAAAAAAAATCCCCTAGACCCTCCCTCCCTCCCCAAAGGCCTGGGTGAACAGCCAGGTTTTACACTGTCATCGAAAAACCAAAAGGCTTGGGGCCAGGCGAGCTTCCTCCGGTAGGGAGTTCCAAAGGTGTGGCCCGGCCACCGAGAATGCCCTCTCCATTGTGCCCCCCCGCTTTACACAGGGGACCTCCAAGAAGGCACCCCCGGCAGACCGAAGGGTCCGCTCCAAGCCGCGGAGGGTGAGGCGGTCCCTGAGTTATGAGGGGCCGAGACTGTGAAGGGCTTTATAAGTCAGTACCAACACCTTGAACCTGACTCGGCACGCTATCAGCAACCAGTACAGAGCCCGGAGCACTCCCGACTTGCTCCTGACGACCCATCCCCGAAAGGAGCAGGGCCGCCGCATTCTGCACTAGCTGCAGCCTCCGAACCAGGCACAGGGGCAGCCCCATGTAGAGTGCGTTGCAGTAGTCCAGCCTCGAGGTGACGAAGGCATGGATGAGGGAGGCCAGGTCCAGGCCGGAGACAAACAGACGCAGCCTCCGCACCAGATGCAACTGGCGAAAGGCAGCCTTTGCGACTGCCTCCACCTGCTGCTCCAGGCGGAGGTCCGCGTCCAGCACCACCGCCAGACTCCGGACCTGTTGAGCTACGGGTGGGTGAAACCCCCCAATCAGGGGGGTCGACACCTCCCTCGCTCTCCACCACCATCACCTCCGTCTTATCGGGGTTGAGCTTCAGTCTGCTCTGCCACATCCATTCCGCCACGGCCTCCAAACACTGGGATAGCACCGAGATAGCAGGGTCTGGGTCTGTTGAAAAAGAGAAGTACAGCTGAGTAACATCAGCATATTGGTGACAACGCACCCCGAACCCTCTCACGACCTCCCCCAAGGGCTGCATATATACATTAAATAATAGTGGAGACAGAATGGAACCCTGCGGAATGCCGCATGATAAGGTGCGGGGGCAAGATGTTTCCTCCCCCATCACCACCCGCTGGCTTCTCCCCGAGAGGAATGAACAAAACCATTCAAGAACAGTCCCATCCAGACCCCCCAGGTGACGCAGCCATCTCAACAGCAGCCCATGGTCCACGGTATCAAAAACGGCTGAGAGATCTAGCAGGATGAGAAATGTTGAAGAAACAAGAATTGCAAGACCTGCAAGGTAATAAAACATTTAACAAGAGGGGAATTACTCAAGAAACAAAGAAACTCCCATTGGGAAAACATTTTAAAAATAACTTACGTTCTACCCACACACTAATTTACCATGTATACACATATCCTGTGTTTTATTGAGAGAAAAGTACACAACAAAGAATTCTATGCATCCAGGCAGCCTGCTTTGCTTTCCAGTTTGTTAGCAGAGTTCTCACCCCAGCCCACATATAAAATATCTTTCAGCTAGAAAAACATTCTTGTTCTTTGCATATCAATGAGCAAACCAAGGCCCCCATTCTTCAGTTGGGTCCAGGGAAGTACAATCCTATGACCATGCAGAGTCCTACTGAAGTCAGCAGAGCCCTCTTCAGAAAATATATTTCTTCTTAGGTGGATCCAGTTGCAACACTGGTGCCTACTGCTTGCTTACTTCTCTCAGTTTGGTTCGGAATTCTTGAATCCAAATTTGTCCAATTTATTTATTGAATGGTGAGCGTCATGGACAAACGAGACATTAGCCCACTTTTGCTAACATTATCCCCCATTAAACCACACCATTTATTAGGTGTTCACCAGATGTTTGCCCCCACTGGACACGGGATCACCACCAACCATACCTGCAGCCCCTATTCACAGTGTGGTCTCACAGAATGTGGAGCCTGTCGTGTGGGCAAATGCTAGCTAATGCAGGCTAATGTGCACCTATGTGTCCATGTCCCATAAATTAAGTTGCATGCAGCCTCACACACATAGAATTGCAGGCAAAAGCCCAGAGCATCCAAGGAGCAACCACTGTTCTCTGTCGTAGACAAGGGAGGAGCGAGTGCAGCAAGGAAGAACACCTGCCTGTCTGTGAGGTTCGTTGTGCTAAAAATGTGAGTTTGGGCTGCACAGACCAAACACAGACTCCAGCAGCCTATTGTCTTGTTTGTTTTTACCCTTAGACTTCAATTAAGGTGAAAAACCCACACTCACTGCAATTTAATTGGAGCTGTGATCATTTACACCCCCTGTAGATCTGTCCCATGAATGACAAAGTCAGAAAAGTCTCTATTCATTTCCAAGTTGGGAAGCATATAAAGCAGATAGTGCAACCACTGAGGAAAAGAGAAAGCACTAAAGTTTACTGTTTCAAAGCTGGTTCACTCTTCTATCTTAGTTTTTAAAATCAAAACATAATGTTGGAGAATATGAAGCAAGATTGTTGCTAATAAACTTAGCAGCAATGTAGAGCCTGTAGAGCTTAGTCAATAAAGTGCTGGACTTGGACCTGGAAGAGCAAGGTTTATATCCCAGCTTAGTTATGAACTCACTGGGCTGCCGTGGGCAAGTCCTTGTCCCTTTTTAAATGGGCCATGGCTGAGGGGGCGGTCCATGGCTGTGCCGCTGAGGGGGGCAGGTGCACATGCATGCAGCCTATCTCCCCCCGCCCCCGCATCCGACCGCATCTACACACACATAGTAACTTGCATTGTCACAGGTTGCTTTGTGTGGTGGTGATGGTGGGGTTCCTGGAGATGCTTGGGTCACAGGAGTGCGCACCCACGCACTCCAAAATTTACATGGGATGTTCATGTAAATGAGTATCTTCCTGCCTGGGAGAACTCAGCATGTGATTCTGGGAGACTGTTCCTCATCTCCCCGGGATCTCACCTGTGGTGTCCCGCAAGGTTCTAGTCTGTCCTGTTCAATGTATATATGCAGCCACTGGGTGAGTTTGTGAGAGGGTTTGGAGTTCGTTGTCATCAATATGCTGATGACACCCAACTCTACCTCTCTTTTTCAGTGGACCCAGGTCTGGCAGTCTCGTTGCTTACCCGGTGTTTGACAGCTGTGGGGGACTGGATGAGGGCGAGCCGTCTGAAGCTGAATCCCAACAAGACGGAGGTGATGCTGGTGGGGAGGGTTTGGGGTGGGAGGTGAAAGGGTTTGCCCTCCCTGGTTCCTCAGGTTCATAATTTGGGGATGCTCGACTTGCAGCTCCACCTGGATGTCCAGGATGTGGTGGCTATGGTGAGGAGTGCCTTTGGCCAGTTACATCTAGTATGGCAACTTCAGCAATATATTTTGGTCTCGGATCTAGCCACTATCGTCCATGCATTCATCACCTATAGATTGGACTACTGAAACACGCTCTACGTGGGGCTACCCTGGGTTACAGACTGGAGACTGCAGCTGGTGTAGAATGCGACAGCCTGCCTCCTTATGGGGACGGGTCGCTGTGAGCATATAACACCTGTAATTCGCTTGCTCCACTGGCTGCCTATAATCTTCCAGGCTCATTTCAAAGCGTTGGTTCTTACCTTTAAAACAGTAAACAGTATGGGCCCAGCCTATCTGCGGGACTGCCTCACTCCCCGGGTCCTGAGTCAACCCCTGCAATCATCTGGGGACACCCTGTTGGAGGTCCCGCTGATGCAACGGGGGGGGGTCACATTTAAGAGGACATTCTTGGTGGCGGCACCGCATCTGTGGAACTCTTATTTTGTGGAATTATCTGTGGAATTATTTGTGGAATTATCTGTGGAATTATTATTTTGTTGTGAGCTGCCCCAAGCTGCCAGAGGCAGGAAGAGGCAGCATAGAAATTAAAGTATAAATAAATAAATAAATAAATAAATAATTGGACGATGGGTATCCGTGAATGGGAGCATGTTGCGTAAAAAGGACCACTGTCTCTCAGCATCAGTTCCCCATCTGTAAAATGGAAATGCATGTCTCCTTGACTCCCCTTCCTTGTCCATCATAGATAGTCCCTTGAGGCAGAGAACTTTCTTTAATTTCAAATACTCAGCTGCAGGCAAATTTGTGGCACTAGATAAGTAATAAATAACGGCAATAACTTTATTTATAATGAACAAAAACAAAAACAAAAGACTGTTTAGTACTCGCCAGTTCATTGCAGTTTGGCCAAACATGACATTCCTGCATGCAGTTCACCAAATTTAGACGACCAAAATACTCCAATAGTAGACACTTCTTTGGACACATTGTTTATCAGTAAGTGGATAAGAGACCCATAAATCCATAAGAGACAAGTGTACAAATTGCAAAGGTTGCTCAGACTTATTACAAGTGGTAACTTTGCTGGCAGTCTCATCAAACATTGACTAGGCATGAAAATTAAAATCCCCTCTGGCTTTTGGAGACTGGCCTTCGAGGAAAGGCTTGACACTCATTAGGCCATGTTCTGATCTCATTTATACAGATACAAATCCAGAGATTCATTCTCAATGGATTCATTCCAAGGGTGGAAAAAACAACAACAGATGAGCAGTTAGCCTGCGGGAGCCCATGTTCAATCTGTGCAGCCCCACTCCCCCACAGCTGTCAGGCACATGTTTAGCGTGTCCAGCAGGATAAATGGGCAGACTTCTGTCTGCATTCCATGTGCTTGCTGCAGCCTCCATGCAGTGGCGCTAGTGATCTCCCTCCCATCCCCACTCGCACTAGCAATCTCCCTCACCCAAGGGTCCACCTATCAGTTGGGCGCTGTGCTAACCATCTCCCTCACCCCTGGGCCTGCCTGGCAGCTGGGCAGCAGTGCTAGCAATCTCCCTCCCCCGGGACCTGCCTGTCAGCTGTGCAGCCCCACTAGGGAACTCCCTTTCCCCAAGCCAAGAAGCATCTCTCACTTGCTCTCCTCTTGCCTTGTTAGTTGCTGCCATAGTCAAAAACAGGAGACTGACACCGTTTTTAGACAAGGTGCTGGAAAGTGCCTCCCGAGCCGAGCATTAAGAGAGAAGCCACGCCGCGCTGGTGGAAGTGACATTCTCCCGGTTGCCGGTAACGGTGGCGACTGGAGACACGGCACTTTGCAGAGGCGCGTTCTAGAGACCTCAATTTTCAGGCCTCTGCACAGCACCACGTCTCCAGCCTCCGCCGTTGCCAGCAATGGGGAGAATGCCACTTCTGGCAGCGCGGCGCAGCTTCTCTCTTAAAGCGCAGCTCGGGACCAGCACCTCGTCTAAAAACGGTGTGAGTCAGACAGGTGCACTCAGCCTGACTCTGTGCTGGAGGACCTGGATGTGGATGAGGTTGCAGTTGAACCTGACAGACAGGCCATGGGCATTAGCCCAGGTTAGCCTGCGCGGTGTGTCCATGATCTCCTCAAAAACACTGAGAGTATTCGGTGGGTGGTAGCTGCATGGCAGGTGCAAGCTAATATCTGGTGGCCAACTAATAAGTGAACAGATGAACATGTGGGTGAAAGCTTATGTGGGCTAATGTCTCATTTGTTTTCACTGTAAATTTATTCTGGACAACTGAAATTATAATCTAATCAGCTGAGAAAACAGTAATAGGGAAATCTATACCAGTTCTGTGAATAGAAAGTTTCACTCCTACGTGTAGTTAATACAAAACTCTGCATGCATACTAGTGCTCCAGTGCTGGGGAATAATGCATGTTCATTCTTCTGCACACTAAGGGTCTGACCCTGCACTGTGGACATCAATAATAGTTTTGTCATGGACTTCAAATCAAAGGAGCATCAGGCACCAGACATACACACAAATCCTAATGAGATTAGAAGAACTAACCCATGTGCACAGACATTATTATTCCTGCTATTATTTAGCTGCATTGCAGCAAGGCCTGAGCACTATTATCATTACTCAGAGCCCCATTGTTCCAGACACAGTATAATAAACACATATCAAAAAGAAGATTCTTGTCCCAAAGAATTTACAGTGCAAGTGCCAACTGTTCTCATGAGAATAGACAAGACCCAGTTGTTATGATGGATGCTTTCCAATGTGCATTAAAGTGTACTTATGAGTTTAGGTGGCGGGATGCATGTGCAAATTAGGTGCGGCTTTAATAACGTCGGAAAGGCGCACCACGCATGATTGAAGGTTTTTGACGCACTGACAAATGCACTTGAGCAAGCTGCAAAATCCAGGTTGGTCAAGTGCACTCGTCAGTGCACCGAAAAGCTTCAATCATGAGCCTTTCCAACATTATTAAAGCCACACTTGATTTGCATGCACATGTCGCCACCCGAACTCATACGTACACTTTAATGCACGTTGGAAAGCATCCTGTGCTTTCCCTAAAGAAGAGTACATTACTTGGGCTAGTACAGATAATGAAGCAGGGGATGTCAGGCAAATGTTACCACCTTAGCAATATCCACCCCTAGTGTGATGCTCGGTTACTGTGCCCTGCTAGGTTATGTACTGTTTCATTCTTTTAGAGCTCTGTAATTATAACTGAATCCTAGTAAAGACATCTTTGTAAAGACATTTCCCCAGCCCAGACTTAAGCATACTCCCCAGATGCTCCTCATTCTGTTTAGCATGAAAATGGGTAGAGGGCCAGGAACACATAGCACATACCATGTCTTGGGTAGCCTTACCCCACTCCAGGCAGCCTTACCACATGATGTGGCTGCCAGATATACCGCCCTCCACATGGCAAGGTGGGCAGTTGGCTGCTATGCACTGTGTCCTTGGGAAAAGGCCAGGGACACAGAATGTAGCAGCTCTATTCAAAGTGGGGCAAGGCTGTCCAAGGCACAGTAGCACGCCACCACTCATGTGCCCAGTTCCCGTCTGCCCCACAGCATGGTGAGGTCCACTGTCAGGGTTTGAGCAGCAGGCACTAGCTCCAGTCCCGCATGGTTATGGCCTGGGGCAGTATAGTTGGTGGACCAGGGGAAGAGGTGGGGCTGGGCCAGTATCCGGTCATGTGCCCGGCACCTCAGCCCACCATGGGGCATGATGGAATGGCTGACAGCTGTCCTCCTGACTGCCCCATGTGGGGGGGGGAAACCGTCTGTCATGCTCCCCCACCATCTGGCATGACGGGATGGCTAACAGTTGTCCTCTTGGCTGTCCCGTGGGGCGGGGGGGCAACCATCTGTCATGCTCCCCGCAATGGCCCCAAAGAATGGCAGCAGTGATGGCCCACCACGGAACATGTGGGAATCAAGCCCACTGCAGCTTGGGTGGAAGCACCCACTGTTACCCACCAATCCCCTCATCTAACCACAAAAAACACATACCCACAAGTTCTAGACATACAATTTACTGGCCCTGACTTTAGAACCATGCAGTTGGCATGGCAAAGACATTTGGGACAAGTGAAGGTAGAATAGTATCACACGTGGGATTATTGGTCTCAGAGTCAGGAAAGGATCCAATCTAATTACTTTTCAGGGGGTTGTTGATGGTGTGCCTAAAGGAGCCCTGCATGCCACATTGGCCCTTTTTACACAGACACTCTAACACCCATAAAATGGACCATAAAACGGACGCCACTGCCGGTTGCTCTGTGGGTGGGTGTGGGTGGAGATGGGTGTTGTCCGGGAGCAAACACTCACCAACACCCACCGAAAGTGGCCTTTACACAGACACCCCCACCCATCTCCACCCAGGGAAATGCTCCCCACCCACCGGCCAACACCCATCTCCAGTGGAGGCATCATGTTTGCACAGGGTCCATGGTGATTGGCTGCAGTGTTGTCCTGCAACATGTATAATAAAATGTAACACCCATTTTATGGGTGTTAGAGTGTTTGTGTAAAAAGGGCCAATGTGTGTGTAATTATACACTAATGTCTTGAATTGTATTACAATTGTGCTCCACACTGAGCTCCTAATAGCTACAAAATGGTTTTAAAAATTCATGCTACTCACTCATTAATAATCTTCTTTTCCCTGGTTGATATAAAATGTTCTATGTATTGCATACCAGATACGTTCTATAAGTTATTCAGAGTGACTGAATAAAAAGATTCCTTTTGAAAAGGACATTTTGTCATCTTTCCTGGATAATAATTATATACCTGTAATTAGCACCCTGGATCTTCAGAGTGCTGTGCAAAATTTAACTCATTGATGCAACCAGTACCCATGAGAAACAGACCCTTGTACAGACAGGCAAACTGAGGCAATGAGAGATTAGTCTGTGATTTGGTCAAGGCAAAGCCACATACAAGGTTGACAATATTACATGTTCAAGAATCTTGAGATTGGCTTATAAATCATGGGATTTTTTTAAAATGTTGAGTTCTAGAGAGACCTAAAAGCTTAAACTAAAATCCTGAAATCATTTATTTATGTGTTAATCCCACTAACATCAGGTTCGGAAGCACAAAAAGAAAAAGGTGGGGGAAAGGTTGGAAGGAAGGGGGAGAATGAGCAGCAAATCTTCATCTATGCAATACTGGATAGATAACTTACAAATCAATAACAAGTTTGCACATTCTCATTTATACTCAAGTCAACGTATCTTTCTTTTTTCTATGATTATAAATATATAGGTGTAGAATCATGCCTGAATGTTTCATTTCCCTCTAATAGTTTAATTGTGATCAGGTTACAACTGATTGCCTGGTTTCAAGTAGGTATAATTTAGGGTTCCCCAACAAGTCACTAATTAAGTCACTAATTATTTAAAGATTTATGTGTTTTCTTTTTTTCTCTGATCGCCACATTTATGCGTCGTTTCAACTCTGTCTCACACAGAAATATACAAAGCACAAATCCGATAGGTCTAAAACCAGCTCATGTAAGCAGAACCAGTTTTAAGGAGAGCAACCAGGACCAATGCCTCTAATACCTTCAGTTCCAAGCCCCGAGATCCTATAGGGCAGGGGTTCTCAAACTTTTCCCAGTCATGAGCACTGGGGTGATGTATGTGACTACTTGGGAGCACTGCATAATTTGCATGAATGATTTGCATAAATATGCATAGATTAAGGTCCTTTTTACACAGGCGACACCCACTCATCAACACCCAGGAATCTGGGCGTTCATGAGTGGGTGAGTCCCGTGTGAAGGACCCGGTGGGTACGTGATGCGTGGTGGTGCGTGCCCACTCCCACCAAACACGCATCCCGACTCACCCCAACTCATGCACAGAGCAACCCGCAACAATGGAGGTTGCTGTGTGTGTGTTAATGAGTGGGGGGTGCGTAGGGATGCATGTGCACCCCTATGCACGCCCCCCCAACCACTACGCAAGCACCAGCATGCCCACAGATCACCCCACTCTACCCAGCGGGGCCGTGTAAAAATGGCCTACGTCTCCCTTCTGCGATTCAATTCAGTTCAATTTACTTATTCCACTTACAGCAGCAGTTTATGACTGGAGGCCTCACATGTGTGAAAGCACTACTGACACAGCTGGCACTTTCACACATTGCCCGAGCACTCTAGTGCTCCCAAGCACCAGGTTGAGAATCCCTGCTATAGGGCTAAGTTTAGTTTTAGCTTTAGAATAGTGAAAAAAGTGTAAATTCTGTGCAAAAATTCATAGTAGTACAGCAAGTATTATCTTAACGTGGCATAGTCTAGTTTAGGACACTGTTTAATTTTGTAACAATTGTTAATGTGAAATGATATCATTTGTTTTTATCAGCTTCATAGCAATAGTTAGCTACATTAATTTTATAGTCCATAATTTGTACCTCCATGTACCTCCATGTCCATAAATTCTAGAACCTGATGTTGACCACAGTTTATTTAAAGACATAACAACGTGCAGGGTAAAACATCCAGTATTAGGTGGGAGAACAGACAGGGTAACAGAACTAACACTGTCACTTCTTACGAGCATCAGTTTAGCATTCCACACTATTTCCTGGAATTGGTGGATAAAATAATAAACTACAAGAAGAGAAACAATCAGAACATACAGTCAGTGAGACTTATGAACTTAAGTCTTAAGTCTTTTGTTGTTGCTTTTTGAGAAAGCTGAGATAATCACAATTTTATTGCAAGTCTTGTGACTTTAGACTTTAAGTTATCCTTAAACTTGTGAGGCTCATGATAAAGTCCATCATGCAAAGAGTAACTGAGCCAGCTTTAGAACTCACATTTCCTCAAGCACAGTTCCATGGGCACAGTTCTTTTAAAGTTTCATTATGTCTTGTTCATTCATATTCAAGATATAGGCTGAGTTATCCAAATTATTCATGTCAAATTATGTAATCATCTTTCTTACAAAGAACTCCTTGAAAATACTTACAAAATGCATCTCAACAAAGCTGCCTTCCTCTGGAAAGGTTTTCTTTTTAAATGGTATGAATGAACTGAAGAAAAAAGGCTAACGGGGGACATGATATCAGTTTTATGTTATCTAAAGGATTGCTAAAGGCCAGATAGAGTATAGTATTTTCCACTATCACAGAAGAAAGGACAAAAGAACTGTGGGAGTTCAATATTAGGAGAAACTTCCTAACTACAAGAACAACTGGGCAATGGAACAGGTTGCCTAGGGAAGTTGTGGGATTTCCTTCAATAGAGGTTTTGAAAAATCAGGTGGACAAGCTAAAGGTATAAGGTATCCCACCTAGAGCTGAAATGGATAGTTAATTCCGTTACCAGACTAATAACCAAAACTCCAGAGAGCTAATCGGCCAACTGGTCAGTAATAGCATATCGCGGAGGTTAACCAGTTAATCAAAATACTGTTTAATACAGTTTTACGGTTACCACATAAACAATTTATCATTTTTCTGCCTTCTGTCATTTCCAGGTTACTTCTGGACCAATAGCAAAGCTACACCCAGCAGATTTGAACCAGGCATCCTTGAAACCTCAAGATAAACAAGAGATGAATGATGGCAAAATGGAATTAGCCAGTAACAGTGCATCAGACTCAAGCCTTGAATTCACAGCCTAAGATTCCCAAAGCAGCAACCGGCCTGCCTGGGTCATTGCTTCAGCCTGCCTCAAGCCCACCCACATGCTCCCAAAAGGCATCCCTACTCTTCCCTAACCACACCCCACCTCAAGTCCATCTCCAGCCTGTTCTGCCTCCCAGCCTCTAGGCTGCCTGATAGTCAGCAGATAAGGCTTGGTGGTAACACAAGGAAGTTGGGCAGAACAACACATTCTCAGTCCCACCTTCTTGGCCCCCTGCTCTGATTCTTTGTTGTGCTCCCAGTTTTGCAGACCCAAAAATGACAATGCAATAACACGGAAACTGGAACAAACTGGTTAACTGGGTTAACCAATCAAAAATAAATAGATACTACTCGGTAACTGATGATTATCCGAACAGATCAATTATCACAAATCCAACCTAACATTGCGTTCTCGATGTATTCTTGAATTAAAATTCCCATTATGTCAGTTTGCTGTTTTCAGTCAAATCTGTATTAATAATAATGATGATGGCAGTGAAATACAACTAAAATTGCAATGTCTACTTGACAAAGCCCATGAGAGAGGTGAGACATAATAGCTAATATGATACTTTTTACTGGACCAACTCTGCCCTTCTCATTCCTGCCTGAAGAAGAGTTCTGTGCAACCGAAAAGCATACAGACCCTCACCAACATAAAATGGTCCAATAAAGGCATCATATCTTAATGACTTTGTCCGCAATCCCATTACCCGCGGAGTCTATGCATGCAATTTCCACACGGCACAATTTGTCGGCAATAGTGGTGGATTAATGGGGAATGGGATCACGTTCTTTGTCTCTTGTCTCTCTCATATTTGGGGGAAATATGGTAACTGAACTCTAACAAGATTCATGACAGAAACCCATGAAAAATGCTGGGTTATAATAATAACAACAACCATAAAGTCAACGTAGTGGTTCCATATATTATGCTTCCTACAGACTACAGCCTATGCATCTTACTATACTAAATATAGACAGCACAGCAATACACAAAAACAAGATAAAGGCCCTAGTCTTAGTTTTTTAGAATGAGCTGCATTATATTTTCCTTCATAGTCTTATTCTGTTCCCAACTTTCTTAGGTGCAAGAAAGTTTGTAAGAACGTTTTCTAATAGTAAATCTGGAGACTCAGTCTTATGTCTTTCTTCCCCTCTCACAGAACAATCATTCACTATTAAAGTCAATAGGGATTTTGCCATTGACTTTAATGGCAAAGGATTGCACCCTTAGTCTGCACCAATCAGTCGTCAAGATTATTTGTCAGCGCATCCCAGAATGAGACAAGGGCAATAGTAATGTGGGTTTTAAGGGCTGCACTCTTTATTCAAATTCCAATAAACTGGGTGGGGTAAATTGCCCACACAATTTTACTGCAATTTTACAACAATCATAAACGATAACTGTCAGGGGAACTGGCCCTGATGCACCCTCAAATACCAGCCCCCCGATTCTTAATAACTGTGCCTCCCTTCTAGCGCACACCACATGACGTGGGCAGGGGAGGGGGATGTTATTCCTTAAGGACCAGAGTAAGGCATCAGATGAATCCATACAGGAGGCAGCATCTCCCCCTTACTGCCCTGAAGATTTCACCCTTCCTAGGAACACGACCCCAGTGCTTGCCGCACCCCGCTACTGTGATTGGTGTCATTTCCCCATCTCCTAAGGAGATGATTCATTATTTTCTATATAAATCAGTAAGTGCAACTGCATAACAGTACTAGACCTCTGCAAAGAGTGCAACAATTTTAAATACACCTATGGAACAGGCCAACTAAGTCAAATTCAGATAGCACTATGAAGAAGGCAAAAACTAGGAATCCCAGGACCATTCCAGGATTCCAATACAAATTCCGTCCTGTCTCCAAATAGGCAACCAGCTTACGCTCAGTGTTGCATAAGGGTGGGCGGGTGGGTTTCCTCCTGTTCGTCACTGGATTGAGGGAGCTCTGAGGGGGATGGGCTTAAATACTGACCCCCTCAAATCTCACCTCACAAGACAAATTTAGTGCCTTACTGCCTTTACTGCAAGTTGCCCCAGCAACCCTGGCTGGGGCACAGTCTTTTTCATGCCAGAGTGAGACATGGTCCCACTGCAGCACTATGCTGAGGCCCCACTCCTTGCTCCCTCTCCTTTGGGGAGCCTGACAAAGGACCCCTTGCCACAGATAGTGGCAGGCAAGGGGGGTATTATTAAAATTCACAATGAAATCATGAAATAACAGCTGCTTTAAGTTTACACTGTTTTTAAGCCATGACATTTATTCCCTTCTAATTTCAGGGTAGATGGAAATCAGCTCAGGGTAAATGTTACTCCTTATTTATTAATTTATTTATTTATTTATTTATATGCCGCCCCCTCCTGCCTCAGGCATCTCGGGGCGGCTCAAAATATATTAAAACATTTATTTTTTTTAATGTATTTTTATTATTTTTCTTAAGTCTCGGTAACTCACATAACAAACCGACAATAAATGATATGGACCAAGGCAAAATGCCCTTACAGCGATGGTCCAACCCTACAAAAGTAAGTTACCCCTTTTATTTTTAAACTAAATTTTTGTTAAACATAACAATACATTTTCCTTGTCCAAGTTCAACTGTTTTTGCAATAATTATATATTAAAACATTTAAAACATTAAAATAAACCATATTAATTTCAGTTAAAACAATATAAAACCCCATCCTCAACCCTACCCTAACCCAACCCACCCACCCCATCTCCCTCAGGAAAGGCCTGGCGGAACAGCCAGGTCTACATTGTCTGTGGAAAGAGGGGAGGTCAGCAGCCAAGTGGATTTCCAGCAGGAGAGAGCTCCACAGCCACGATGCAGCCACGGAGAATGCCCTCCTCATAGTAGACACCCGGGAAACCCAGGGAAACCTGAGGAGGGCACCCCCAGCTGACCGCAGGGGCCACTCCAGACCTTGGAGGGTGAGGCGATCCTGCAAATAGGTGGGGCCCAAGCCATTTAGGGCTTTAAAGGTCAGCACCAACACCTTGAATTGAGCCTGGAAACTTACCCACAGCCAGTGCAGAGAGCGAAGCACCGGTGTTATATGCTCACATCGGCCCGTCCCCGTTAAGAGACGGGCTGCTGCATTCTGCACCAGCTGCAGTTTCTGAACCAATACCAAGGGTAGCCCCATGTAGGGAGGATGTCTACTCATTTAAATTAAAGTAAGAACTCCAGGCCCCAAACCAAATGACTGCTATCTTGCAAGCTCTTTGGAGATTTGTAATAGGTCAGACAAACAAACATTAGGCAAATGGGGCACATAAAACACCACAAAAATGTAGTACCCGCTATGCATCAGCCGGTCCAATGTTTATAACTAAGACACACACATTGGCTTTCCCCTGTCAAACCCCCCAAACAAGTTTCCAACTAACATGAATGTAGTAGGGATGGGAAGATCATTATCAGAGCAATACGATTTGCCTGATTTGGGAGCAAATAGGGAGAATTGTATTGATCCGATGTAATGGTGGGGGATCTGATGGGGACATCGGATCCCCTGGGAAGGATAAAGCTGGGCAGCGGCAGCACCGTTTTGGAAAATGGCATCTGGTCTATGCATGCTCAGTCTGGATGCCATTTTCCAAAATGGCGCTGACACTGCCCAGCACCATTTTGGAAAATGGCCACACAAGTGCAGAACAGCTATGTCAGTCATTTTGTGCATGTCCAGTGCTTTTTTGCTTTATTTCTTCCCAATCCTAAGGAGGTTGTGCCAGGCACTGTGGGTCGCTGGAACCTATGGGGGGGGGGAGTAAGCAAACTACCCAACCTCTCCACCCCTGTGTGGCCCGTCTATCTCCTTCCCCATCCCTGCACAGCCCCTCTACCCACAGATCTGCCTCCCCCAGACCCCTTCCTGGCACCCAGACCAGACAGGGGCCCAGGGGGAGACAGAGTTGGGGGAAGACATATGGATTAAGACCGTATTGCTCAGAATTGATACTGAGTCCGATTAATACAATTTAAACCTGAATTTAACTTGGGGAGGTCCGATACTGAACCGATTTTCAAAACTATTTTCTATCCCTAGAATATAGCAGAATGCTTCTGCAATCAAAATTAATTTTTCAAAGCCAAAACATTCAAAAATTACAGTAGCTTCCTTTCAGTTCTCTAGTACAGAGGCTGAATTTAGTGAGAGATTATGGCCCTTTTCACACAGACACTCTAACACTGATAAAATGGGTGTTACATTTTATTAAACATGTTGCAGGGCTGCAGGTGTGCGCCATGGGTGCCCTGCAACATGTATAATAAAATGTAACACCCATTTTATCAGTGTTAGAGTGTCTGTGAAAAGGGCCTACATTCATATTTCAGTTTGTAATTCAGCAATTACTATTCCAGTTCCTTCAAACCTCAAGTGTGAATCTTGTGGAGAACTTTGTAGCTGAAAGCATTTAAAGTCTGAGTGCGCATGGGGGGAACCAGTGGGAGCTGGAACTCAGAAGGAGTAGGACAGTGGAGTTATGAGGGTTGGCACTGCTGGAGGGAGCGGAGAAGTAGCATTTAAATGTTCTCAAATGGTTCTATTCCTTCCTGGCTGGGAGAACTCAACATGTGGTGCTAGGTGATTGTTCATCATCTCCCCGGGACCTCACGTGTGGAATCCCGCAAGGTTCTAGTCTATCCCCTCTCCTGTTCAACATGCAGTCGTCGGGTGAGGTCGTCAGGAGGTTGGTTGTTCAGTGTCATCAATATGACAATGACACCCAACTGTACCTCTCTTTTTCAGCTGACCCAGGCCTCGTAGTCTCAATGCTTACCTGGTGTTTGGCAGCTGTGGGGGACTGGATGAGGGAAAGCCGCCTGAGGCTGAATCTCAACAAGATGAAGGTGATGTTGGTGGGAAGGACTGAGGGAATGATGGCACCCATCATTGATGGGGTCGACCCTCCATTGGTCCCTCAGGTTTGTAGTCTGGGGGTGCTCCTGGACCTGTAGCTCCATTTAGATGTGCAGGTGGCAGCTGTGGTGAAGGGCACATTTCATCCACTACATCTGGTGCATCAGCTTAGGCTGTATGTCTCAGACTCAGACCTAGCCACCATCGTCCATGCTTTTATCACCTCAAGACTGAACTAATGCAACATGCTCTACGTGGGGCTACCCTTGGTGACAGTCCAGAGACTGCAGCTATCGCAGAATGTAGAGGCCCATCTCCTTATGAGGACAGATCGCCACGAGCACATTACACCAGTGCTCCATTCTCTACACTGGCTGCCTATAGTCTTCTGGGCCCAATTCAAGGTGTTGGTTTTGACCTATAAAACCCTAAATGGCTAGGGCCCTGCCTATCTACAGAATCTGCAGAATGCCAGGAATGAGCAGGTGTTCACCCAGATAGCCACGGAGATGGGGGAGGCTGGATATGACAGAACGCCCACACAGTGCCGGACTAAAATAAAGGAGCTGAAAATGGGGTTCAAGGACATCACAGACAACAACCGGTGCTCTGGGAGGGTGACACATGCGTCCCCCTACCTGGACGCGCTGAGTCGGGTGCTGCACCGCAAGGGCTCCATAGTGGCCCGGCGCCCAGTAGGAGGGGGTGCCCGGGAGGAGCGACCCATGGAGGAGGGGCCCCCCTTGCAGCCGGAGATCTCTGAGCAAGCCCCGGCACCGGGCACAGAAACCACAGAGGAGATGCCAGGGACCTCGGGCACACGTGCCAGACACATCCCCAGTCCTACCTCTGGCAAGGCCACACATGTCCCAGCAGACTCCGAGGAGGTAGAGGGGGAGGAGGAGACCATCACCCTGAACCTCACGGCCTGCCAACACAGGGAGCAGGCAGACACCAGCCCCAGCAACCGCCCAGACTCTGAAGGAATGGACACTGACGGAGAAGGTAAAAGCAAGGCAGGGCACACGGATGGACCCCAAGGGGAGGGGGGGCCAAGGCAGTGGAAGGGGATGGCATCTGTATGTCCCCCACAGCCCCAAAGGCAGGGATGGGTCACGGGCAGAGGGAGCAGCGCAGGAGGCGGGAGGTGTCCATGCCAGGGGGAAGGAGTGCCCAGAGCATGGAGACAGGAGGCGGACTGGGGAATGGCACCCCACATGAGGAACTGACCCCTATATCACTCCACAGAGCCACACCAAGCACGGGAGGGCCGTAGCTGGGGGCCGCCAGTACCACCGGGCCAGAGGATGCGGGATCACTGAGCGCGGGCATGCAGGCGCAGGGAGGACCTTGCGCAGGAGCTTGTGGCCACCAGCACATGGCAGATGGAGGACATGCTGGTGGCAGTAAACTGGCTGGAGGAGGGGACAACGAGGGCACTGCAACTGGTGGAGGGGAGGGACCGGGCGCTGGTGGCAGAGATGAGGAAGGAGCAGTGGCTGCTGAGGCGGGACATGAATCACCAACTGGAGGCACTCCAGGACCACTCGGACCGGCTGCGGACCTCAGATAGAAACTAGACTGCTCCCTGGAGCAGGGCACATCCCTCCTCCGCAGGCTGGGGCCCTGAGTGCCTTCATCATGGCAGCAGCCCCGCTGGGTGCCGTGCCAGCTCCTGGATACGTGCCCCATCCACCCCCACCGGCTGCACCACAGACCCTGCCAGTGCCGCAACCCCCACCTCCCCAACAGCATCAGGGATCGCGGATCTGGGGACCCGTTCCTCCACAGCAGAGACGCCAGCAGCCGGACTGCCAGGCCCTGATACGGCCACAGGCGGTGCAGGGGGGAGGGGATGGGGACAGGGGGCAGGTCTCCCGGCCCTGCCGGCTGACAGCACCTCCTCCTCCACCTTGGACGAGGGGGGGGTCGGTAGCCTCGGCCATCCTGGTTGTCAGGGGGAGGGGCCAGCCAAGGGGCACCGGGGAAGGGGGAGGGGCAGGGCAGCATAGGGGATGGGAAGGGAGGGGGCACCCACCAAAACTGACAGAGGTGGGAGGGGGGATGGACACAAGGGCACATGGGTGTACCAGGGTATGGGGTGGGACTGGGGGAGCACAATAAATGGTCATATACACACCTAAACCTGTCCAAGGGCTTTATTTCATACAGGTTCAGGGCTACATCAGCCTCAGTGTGGATGCGGTCGTGGTGCAGGTCCAGTTGGGAGGGACGACACGGACCATGTGCTCAAGGTGACGAGCCAGAGCTGCCCTGATGCGCTTGGCATAGCGGTACTCGTGGGGTTTGGGCACATCAGCATACAGTGGTACCGGGCCAGGCAGGCGGTGTGAGGTGGGGTTCTCCAGAGCGGCCCCATCGATCTCGCATATGTTGTGGAAGACACAGCAGGCTCCAATGACAAGGGAGGAGGTCTCCACCATATACTTCAGCCGGCCGGCTAGACATCACCAACGCTGCTTGAGGGCACCGATGGACCTCTCAACCATGGTGCGTGCAGTGCTGAGGCGAGTGTTGTAATGCTGCTGAGCTGGGGTGATGGCCACAGGGAAAGCCTTCATCAGTCATCACTTCAGGGGATATGCCGGGTCTCCTATGATGCATGGGGGCATTATCATCCCCTCTATCCGGGTCATTCGCATGTCAGCGAAGTCCCCCCTGTACATGCGGGCAAACAGCGGGGAGATGGTGAGGATGTAGGTGTCATGAATGTGGTCCGAGTGCCCGGTGAAGATGTCCGTGAAGTGCCCCCAGTGGTCCACCAGGCCCTGGAGTTGTAGCGACGGGTACCCATGTTGGTTGATGTACTCGGCCGCATCGGTGTCCGGGGGCCACAGGATCTCTATATGGGTGCCATCGATCACCCCCAGGCAATTGGGGAAGCCCAGGTCCCGGAAACCCGCCATAACGGTGTCCTGATCAACCAGCTGGATAAAGCGCTCCATGAGCACCCCCTCCACAGCCTCACAGAAGTCCCGCACCAGGTACGCCATGGTTTTGAGCCGCACCCCAAAGTGCTGTGCAATGGACCGGCAGGAGTCTGGAGTGGCCATGGCCCACACAGTGATGGCGATCCGCTGTGGCACAGGAATGGGGTCTCACATATTGGTCCTGAGGGGCTTAAGCCACTCCCACAGCCGCTCTGCCAGGCGCATGAGGGTGCGCTGGTCCTTTCAGAAATGTCTGACCCAGGTGACATCGTCCCACCATGCCAGTAACCTCTGCCACCACTGATGAGCCCTCGGCATGGCCCACGTGCACCTCTGGATGGGCATGGCAAGCTGCAGTGCTAGGTACCTGACAGCCCTCTCCCACGCACTCCTGGACAGCAGACCCCTGATGCCGGCTGGTAGGTTGTTGGCTCGTAACAGCGGCCTGCTGTAGGCCAGTCCCAGCCACCATGCCGTCCTCAGTGCTAGGAGCCATCTGGTCCTGCTAGTTGCGTGATGGGTGCGCACCCCCACCCTTGCCATGTACCACTGTTCCACATGGATCCCATCCAGCTCCTCTGTGATGAGCCTCAGCAGCACCACGTACCCAGAGAACCACTCCGTTACTGCCTGCAGAAGGGCTAGGCGAGCTCCCAGCTGGACGCGTTTCATCCCTGCGAGTGTGGCCACTCTGTTGGTCTGGGCCACGGCTGGTGAACCGTGCACTCGCTACTGCCCCTGACCACGCACCTGTGCCACATATGTGCACACTTCCCCCCCCCAGGGACCTATGGGTGAGCACTGGTGGCTGCACACCCCCTTTCAGTCAGGCTTTCAGCCCAGGAGCTCCATCTCCTTCATGGGGTGTCAGCCGGCGGTGGTGGTGAAGGCGTGAGGGGAGTGCCCCGGGGCCCTGCCGTGCTCCCTCCAGTGCTGGCTGTGGTCCAACATTGGGGGTACCTTGTGCGGCTCCCCGGGGCTGGGGCCTTGGCCCCCGGATCGCTGCTTCTCCCTGTGCATGCGTGTGCTGTCATTTGTATCTCCACTAGCAGGTGTGTATGCGTGGGGCTGTCTGGCCTTGCATGTTGACAGCTGTGCGCTGCCCACTCCCTTTGCATCCCTTCACAGCATCGCCATTGTTCTCATCCTGCCGTTATCTGTCGGCCTTGGCAGCCCTGTCTGCCTGTCCATCCCCCCGACCCCGCATCCCATACTTCCCCACGGCCTCTGCGGCTCAGACCCTCCAGGAGCTGTACCATGGCAGCTGCATCTCAGCCCAAGGTCCCGCTCAGAGGCTCTGGGGACTCTGTCCAAGCCTGGACCGCCCAGGAGAGCATGGCCCTTTGCGACCTGTGGCGTTCACCCATTGTTCAGCACTGCCTGCGCTCCTTGCCCACTTGGCCAGATGCGTATCGATGCCTGAGCTTTGGTATGCTGCGCTTTGGCTATGTCGCGACCGCTGGCGACTGCCACATGCACTGTGAGGAGCTGGGGCTCACCCCCTTCCCTGAGGGGCGCTTACCAGACATGCTGGAGGGCCTTGTGGCATGGAGTCCTGCTGAGATGGCCTCCGCTCTCTGTGTGTGTGCCTTCACGGTCTGGGCCCCTCATACCACAGGGACCACCTTGCCCTCCGCACCCCAGAGTGGCTCCTTTGGTCTGCCAGGGGTGCCTTCTTGGAGGTCCCCTGTGTTAAGTGGGGGGCCACAATGGAGAGGGCATTCTCGGTGGCCAGGCCGCGCCTTTGGAACTCCCTTCCGGAGGAAGCCCACCTGGCCCCAGCCTGTTGAAATTTCGGTGAAGTTGTAAAACCTGGCTGTTCACCCAGGCCTTTGGGGAGGGGGGGAGGGGGGCCAAAGGGTTTTAGCTCCCCTACCTTATTTATTGTTGTAAGTGAGGTCCCGGGCCCTGTTTTAATATGTTGAAATTATATTGATGATTAGTTTTTAAATGGTCTTATATATATTGTATATGTTTTTATTGTTGGAAGCCACCCCGAGCTGTTTGTAGGAGGGGCAGGGTATAAATCTTTCAAATAAATAAATAAATATGCAACCTGCCTGTGTGAGGGTGGCCCTGCCATGTCCGTGTCCTACTTCATCAGCGTGCAGGGTGCCCGTGGGTATCCGTGCTCCTGTGGGACTGCCTGCTACCATCTTTTGGAGCTGTCCCACCTGCCCTGGCCCCCTGCGGCTGATTATGGCTTCCCCCCCCGCCCCTCTGGGCCGGAGCTGGTGGCCCTGTCGGAGGTGTGCAGCCACTCTGATGTGCAATTCAGGATGAGCTGTGCAGATCCCTTCAAGGCCTTCTACCTGATCTGCTTCCACATGGCCGGGCGCGGCTTCTGCTGGGCGCTGTGGCAATGGCCCCGCTATGTTCACCTGCTGTCGTTACCACCCCCTTCACCTGATGGGAGCCCCTGCAGCTGGCTGTAGGGTGCTCTGGGCCCATCTGACATCCGGATGCCTCCTCAGCACCTTCCTGCCGCCTGTGGCCTGGGTGCTCGCACCAATGCCTGCTGCCTCTTTGGGACGGTTGGACCCCCTGTGACCCGCCTCGCCCGCCTGCCTGTCGCCCTCTTGCCTGGGACCTGCTGACACCACCACGGAGCCCTCTGTGTGGTCTCCTGAGAACGTGTCACTGACAGCCCTCTGTCTCCGTGAGCTGCCTCCCCCACCCCTGTGCCCCACTCTCCTGCCCCTGGCCTGGGGGCCCCTGTTCCGCAGGACTGGGGCTGCTCCCCTGCCTTGGTGGCCCTCGATCGTGGCCCTGCCTTCCACCGGCCCCCTGGCTGCCTTGGGGAGTGTATCTGGGGGGCCCCCATGCCCTTCCTCCCCCGTGCGGGCAGGGGCGGCTTTCTGTGCCTTCATCCGGTGACTCCCCTCGGGCACTGGGTGTGCTTCTCCATCAGACCCTGGCTCCATGGTGGGCCATTGTGCTAGTTCCCCCCCTCCCATACTGGGCCCCATGCCCCCCTTGCTGCTTCCCTGTCTCCTGCGCCCTGGCCCTGCGTGCTCCCACGCTGTATGTCTCTGCACCGGGATGGTGCTGTTTGTGTCCTCAATAAACTCCTGTTGTGCTTCACTGTGCCTTGTGTTGCCTCTTGTCTCCTTGGGCTGCTGGGTCCCCCTTCCCCATGCCAGCTGGGTTCCTGCCTCCTCCCCCTCCTGGTGGGCTGTCTATGCCAGCCCCTCGCCACCCCCCTCGTCCGGTGCATCCGACCGACTGGGGGTTCCCTCTCCCCCCCAAGTGTGTGCCTCCCTCTGCCCCCCTGCTCGGCTCCCCTTTGTTGTGTGGGTGTGCTGCTTCATTTGTGTGTGTGCGCTTCTCGTTTTGAAGTGCACGTGTCTTCTGTGTGGCCACTGTTTGTGAGTGCTGCTCGCGCTGAAGCTCCCTCCTCCCCCTCCCTTCAGTTTCCCTTCCCTGGGCGGGGCCCTCCACCGTCTTTGGCTTCATTTGCCCTTTGGCAGCCATGTGTGCATCCATGTAACCGTGGTGCCTTGTGGGGCTCCCACCACAGTTCTCACCACCACGTCACGTCTGTTGGGTTCCCCCAGCCCATGTTCTCTCCGGTTGGCCCTGGGCGGTGGTGCCGCCCCTGTCACATCTGTTGGGGCTGCGCGTCTCACCACGGCCCACGGTGAAGCCATTCACACCGGGGTGAGATTCACTGTGGTGGATTTCACCATATCACATCTGAAATCACCCAGTGAGACCTGGTTGTTCTGCCAGCCTTTTGGCGAGGGAGACGGGTGAGGAGTGGAGGGGTTGGGTTGGGGGTTAGCTCTGCCTTAGGGTTTTATTGTTGTTTTTATGATGTTATTTATTGCTCTTTATATTAGATATGTTTCTTATACTTTTATATGTTATAAAATGTTGTAAGTCACCCCGAGCTACTGTGGTAGGAGGGGATGGCAAATAAATCAAAGAATAGATAAATAAATAAATAAATAAATGTCCATAAGCTGAGAGGTGAATGCATAACTTATGAACAGATCGAAGCCAAGTTAACTGAACTCACAACCATAATATATTTATATCATACATTGCAGAGATTTACATATTAAAAGACGTACTTCAGTATACCTTGTTTATCTATTATAGTAACACTGCTATACCACTTCATTACTGGGATACATGACTCAGTGCTTCTCAGCTAGTCACTTATTTTTGTATCACACAAGATTACAATTAGAAACTGAATCAGTGTTCAGGAAAAGTGATGAGAAAATTCTAAGAGCCTTAGACCTTGATTGACTACCTTAGCACTTCTATAATTAGCTTTGCTTATTTATAAGCACATGCATGCAGTGCATGGGAGTATGTAATGTAATTCTTTCATGTTGCCAAGTATTTAAATTTACCACCACATTTCCTTCCTCCAGCATATGATACTGTATTTCTATCCCCACATTACAGGTTCAGAAGAAAGAAAGAAAGAAAAAGAACCAGCAATACTTCAGATGTGCAAGATGTTAAATAACAAATCGGTAACAAGTCCCATTTGCATTCAGTTTAGCATTTCATCATTCTGTCTCTTTCTAAAAGATTATACGTAGTTATAGAATCATGTTTGCATGCTTCATTTCCCTCTAATAGTTTATTCAGCATCATGGTTAGGTTACACTTTATTGCCTGGTTTCAGGTATTGTTAGCTATAATTTTGGCTATACCTTTACAAGTCACTATTATTGTTCTGTATTTCTCTCTTGCTTTGATTGCCA
Source organism: Sphenodon punctatus (assembly GCA_003113815.1). Classification (NCBI taxonomy): domain Eukaryota; kingdom Metazoa; phylum Chordata; class Lepidosauria; order Sphenodontia; family Sphenodontidae; genus Sphenodon; species Sphenodon punctatus. Next base: position 138,801 of record QEPC01012457.1, read on the forward strand.
CAGAAATGCATCATTTGAAGTCAGTATCACACAGCAATACCTGGAGCAAATAAAATTGTAAACTTACCACATGTCCTACAGTTCTAAAGCCAGCACTTATGAGCATCAGTTTCCAGCGTTCCTCAATGTTCTCTGGAATGGGTGTATAAATATAATGAGCTACCAGAACAAAAGCAATCAGAAGGCACAGTGATTTCGTTCCCATGTTTTACTATCCACTTCTTTCAAGACTGATTAGAGTAAACGTTCTCACTGACTTAGCAATTGAAAGTCAGCACACGCTGATAGGGCAAAGTTAATCTGCTGTTATGTTTGGATCACGCCCAGGAGGTGAATTCTGATCAGATTCTCCTAAACAAAGGTTATTTTGCTACACTGAGAGAAAACGTGTGGTTCATTAACAAGCATTTAGCTACTCAGAATTGACAGAGTTGTTATTTAGATGTAAGATTAAATCTCAAAGCAAATATGTTGATATTACCCTGGCTCTGCTGTGAGGATCTGATATCTAAAGGGCTCTTCCAGCCAGAATTCTAGCTCTGAAAGACTTGAGTGGAAAACACAGTTTCACAATTAAGAACAGAATGCAGCAAGTTAAGAACTGCAGCTAAGTGGTGGTCATAGACAAAAATAAGCCTCTTAAAATCAAGGTATTTGGTAAGATGATTCTTCCATCACAGTGAAGGGTGATACTAAATTAAACATAAGCACTTGTCTGACTGATAAGAAAAACACAGGATTTATTTTAGCTGAGCACACCGTAGGTCCGTCTAGTTCACTATCCTGTCTCTGACAGAAGTCAATACTTCAGGAATATTAGTTATTCCCCTCCCCCTCCCCAAAATAAAGTGCCTAGCAATTTATGCAATGCTTCACTTGGAAAAAAATTGTGGAGTCCTTGACAAGATTAGATTAAATTTCTGAATCATTATTTTAGTTGGAAAGTTACATGGCCCCAAATATCATCAGTAGGCAGAAATCTATCCAAAACTTGTCTGGGTTGTTTTACTTTTTTATGTTGGAGTCTTGTCTGGCAAACATTTTTTTAAAAAGCTCCCCTAAAAAACTCAATATCCTCATCTTCTCAACTGAAGAGTGAAAGTACTACAGAATAGGATTCTGGCTATCCGGTTTCCATTCTTCTGTCAGTCCTCCAGTGAGATTAAAACATTCATACTTTAAAAATCCAGCTCCAGTCTTCAGTGAAATAGTTTCTTAGGGTGCCTTATGAGTAGGGATGGGTGAACAGATCACGGTTCGGCCGTTTGGTTCGGTCCGGTTTGTCCGTTCAGTTCATTCATCGCATTCGGGTTTGGCCGTTGGTTCAGTCCTGTTTCGTTTGGGCGTTCGGAAAAAGGGTCTCTGTGCAAGGAATGACGGACCCAGACCCATGATGGTGGGTCTTGGGGCTAGAGTGGCAGCTTCTAGATATTGGCCACAACCCTCCCTGCCAGTAACTTGGCCCCAGAACCCTGACGGTGGGTCCTGGGGCTGAAGTGGCTGTTTCTTGATGCGGTGGAATGACATCGCCTCCATGCGAGGAATGATGGTCCAAGACCAATGATGCTGGGTCCTGGGGCTACAGTGGCAGCTTCTAGATATTGCCCACAGCCCTCCCTACCTGTAACCTGGCCCCAGAACCCTGGCAGTGGGTCCTGGGGCTGAAGTGGCTGTTTCATGATGCGGTGGAAAGACATCGCCTCCGTACGAGGAATTATGACCCCAGACCCATGACGGTGGGTCCTGGGGCTAGAGTGGCAGCTTCTGGATATTGGCCACAGCTCTTCCTGCCTGTATCATGGCCCCAGAACCCTGGCGGTGGGTCCTGGGGATGGAGTGGCTGTTTCTTGATGCTTTAGAAAATTGGATCTCTGTGCGAGGAATGATGGCCCCAGACCCAGGACGGTGGGTCCTGGGGCTAGAGTGGCAGCTCCTAGGTACATATTGGCCACAGCCCTCCCTGCATGTAACTTGGCCCCAGACCCCTGACAGCGGGTCCTGGGACTGGAGTGGCTGTTTTTTGGTGCGCTGGAATGACATCGCCTCTGTGCGAGGAATGATGAACCCAGACCCATGACGGTGGGTCCTGGGGCTAGACTGGCAGCTTCTAGGTACATATTGGCCACAGTCCTCCTTTCCTGTAACTTGGCCCCAGAACCCTGACAGCGGGTCCTGGGACTGGAGTGGCTGTTTTTTGGTGTGCTGGAATGACATCGCCTCTGTGCGAGTAATGATGGCCCTAGACCCATGACGGTGGGTCCTGGGGCCAGTGTGGCAGCTTCTAGATACATATTGGCCACAGGCCTCCCTGTCAGTAATGTAGGCCCCAGAACCCTAACTGTGGGTCCTGGACCTGGAGTGGCTGTTTCTTTTTATATATATATATATCTACACTAAATCTAACTGCTATTAACTCTTCTAAAACCTATTGAACTAAATGGAATATCCTAATCATTAACTACAAAGACCTTGTCCTACAAACACAATGTATCTCTATCTATCTCTATAACTAAACTAACTATTATGTATATCTATCTAGTAACCATCTATCTAATAACTACCTATCTATATATACAATATTACACAGGGAGAAACACAAAGAACACAGGGAGGGGTACAAAACTGAAATGAAAATCAATCTAATAATATTCCTTCTCTAAATAAATCCAAAATTTAAAACAGGGGAAGGGAATAATCAGGGATGGAATAAGAGGGAGAGGGGAAAAGAATTAATGGAGGGGGGAGGGAGGAAGGAAGATTGAACACAGGGAACACAGGGAGGGGTAAAAACAAAAAACAACACCTAAATCTATCTAATATTATCTAAATAAATGATAATATGGAGGTAAATGGGTTGGATGGGTGAAATAGGAGGAGGATGGCAAGGATTACGAATAGGAAGGAACAAAAACTGCTGGGAGAGAGGGAGCCTTCTGAAACGCCTGCTGTTCAGGAACAGTGACTATCTCGGAAGGTGTTGGGAAGTGGGGAGGCAATCAGTTTTGTTTCTTGCTGCGCCCGCCTCACCGCAAACCCCATTGGCTCCATGCAGCCTAGCCCATGGCCAATCACAGACTGAAAAGTCAGTGGTCTGAGGCGAAAATGGATGGTGATTGGGCAGGCTGGCTACTGCTCCAAGCCTCTCCACCCCTAGTGCCTGGAAGTTTGCTCCTCAGCTGACTCCGCCTGCCTGTCACGTTTTGCCTTCTGAACCATGTTTGCCCATCCCTATTTATTAGGGGTGGGACATCAGGCTAAATACCGGCTACTGGTTTTACCGGTTACTGGTTTACAAAAAAACGGATTACCGGATTAAAACCGGATTACCGGTGCCGGATTTATTGCATTGATTTCAATGGGGAACTGTCCCCATTGAAATCAATGGAAGAAAAAAAACCTCCCACCTCCCCCTCCCAGGCTGTGTGGGTGGAAGGGGGGGCACCCCCCACCCACCCTGCCCAGTCTGGATTTTTTTTAAAAACATTTTTTTACCCTAAGTCCCTACTAGTGTGGGCTCCGGGCCGCCGCCGGCAACCCAGAGCCCGCACGAGCAGGTACTAGTTTCCCCAGAAGGCCTAGAAAGCGCTGAAGCCAGCAGCCACAGCCAGCACTGAAGCCCCCGGACCGCCGCTGCCGCTGCCGCCTGGAGCGCCAAAGGTAGGCGATCCCTGGGTGGGGAGGTAGGGTGATCCCTGGTGTGGGGGGTGTGTTAAACCACCCCCCACCCCAGGGATCACCCTAGTACCACAGTACCCACCTGCTGGTGCGGGTTCTGGGTCGCCGGCAGCGGCCCGGAGCCCGCACTAGCAGCTGGACTTTGGGGAAAACATTTTTTTAAAAAAATCCAGGCTGGGCAAGGTGGGTGGGGGGTGTCCGCCCTTCCACCCGCGCAGCCTGGACTGGAGAGTGAAAGTGTTTTGTTTTGTTGTTTTTTTGTTTTTTTACATTGCGGGCGCGGCCATTCATTTCAATGGCTGCAATGTAAAAAGATCCGGTACCGGTACCCCTCAAATACCGGAGTAATCCGATACTGCCGGTACACCAAAATACCGGCAGTATCAGATACCGTAAGATCCAAACTTCCCACCCCTACTATTTATGAGATGACTCCACGCATGCCCCCCCCCCATCCATGTGGAAAGCCACTCATTTGAACATGGTGCATGGGGAGGAAATCCAGACTACCCTTTGTGGGGACTGAGTGGCCGGTGAGTGAACAGGGCAGACATGCAGGGATCCGCCTGTGTGAAGCGCTCCCCACATACTTCCTCTGTGTGAACACCAAGCCCCTCACACACTGACCATGGACTCCCCTCCCTGTTGTGCTCATTTGTAAACACCCTTCCTGCAGTAAGATCCTAAGGAAGCTATTGAGAAATATAAACATTTGTAAACACAAAATCACAAAGCTACTGAATAATCATGTGTTAAAAAAAACAAAAACAAACCCCAAACACTTCCTTATGAGAGGGTAAACTTTAGCGATGGCTAAATGAAAGTGTTGGCAGCTGGAATAAAAACTGAGGTGTGTTGACTGAACAACAAGAAAACGCCCTTTTAAATGATAATCATGAAACAAACCATCATAAATGTGAGTTTGGCTACCTGTAGATTATTTAAGACATATAAAGAGTTACCCAAAGGGCATTGTTACTGGTTTTCATACACTAGGAGAATCAGTCCTGATTTTTCCCAGAACACCTTTTGTAGGACTACAGAATAAGTGTGATTTTAACCTTGCCAGAGAAAGAAATCTGGACGGCAACATCTCAGACTTCAAATCAGAAGGTTGAAACCCATTATAATGATCCCCCACCCTTCACCGCAAAGATGTCTAGAGCTTCAACAACAGGAGGAACTAAAGCTGTCTGCCTTGGGCAGCCACAACCAGCATGCATTAAGTTCACAGTGACCTGTGTGGTCTAAATCCTCAGGAACTACCATAGAGCTGAATTAAATAGCAAAATAATTATCTGCAGTTAATATCCTCTGTTCCAAATAGCTCTGTGGTTATCCAGTCACAAACCATTACCACGGAAGCTAATCAGCAAACCAAATAACTGGCTAATACCACAAAAATTAAATGGTTTACCATAAACCAATACTGGATTATTACGTGACTGTGTAACCGAATGTTTCTGTTATTAATGTAAAACCAGATCTGGCTGGATACAGAATCGTGGTGGTTACCTGTTTCACTCTAACCTACCACTCTGGGTTGTTTTACTTTTTTATGTTGAAGTCTTCCCTGGCAAACATTTGAAAAAGGCTCCCTGTAAACTCAGCATCCTCATCTTATTAACTGAGAGCTGAGAGTACTACAGAATAGGCTTCCGACTATGAGGTCTCCATTCTTGTCAGTCCTCCAGTGAGATTAAAACTTGATAGTCTTTTATAGTAAAAATGGGGAAACACTTCTTGAGGCTCACTTTATAACTTTTACCAAGCAATACTATGCACAAATAGGAAATAATTTTTCCATTTTGCAGTTTACCAATCATGTTATCTGTCCCCCACCAAAATAAAAAAGAAAGCACAGGTGCCAACTCACCTACACTGAGCTGAGGGGAGCTTTATCCGCCTCTTACAACTCAGGCTGGGGACCACTTTGTCCCTCACATTGCACTGGTTATTTGCAGGAGATGAGAAGGAAAAAACAGTGTTTACTTTACAACTATTGAGGAGAAGGATCTACATTCTGGAGGAGAGGAATGAGAACAAAGAATCATCAGACCCTGCTTACTCACCAGTCAGCTGCTCTATCTACAGAGTACATCTCTGCAAAAGCACCTCGTGCTGTCCTAACAAGAAGTAGCCTCTGCAAGATAAAAAAAATGTGGTTGCTGGAGGCAAAAGGAGAACTGAAGACTCTCTAGGCACAAAAAAAAAAAAAAAACCCTGAGTGCTGACCCATTCCCTTGCCAGTACCCGTAATGAATAGTTAACTCTTGTCCATGGTTACATTAACTCTTGCCCATGGCTCAGTGTAGGTGAGTTGGTATCTCTGCTACCTTTTCTATTTTGGTGGGGGACAGATAACATGATTGGTTATCTTTTTCATCCAGCCCAGGCCCTACAGTCTCCATGCTTTCCCGATGTTTGGCAGCTGTGGGGGACTGGATGAGGGTTAGCTGATTGAAGCTACATCCTGACAAGACAGTTTATCTTTGTTGGCGATGCTGGTGATCTGGACGATGGGGGGTTACCTGTCGTTGACCGGGTCTGTCCCTTGTCATCTCAGGTGTGGAGCCTGGGTGTGCTCCTGGACTTGTAGCTGTGTCTGGATCTTCAGGTGGTGGCTGTGGCACCAATTACATCTGGTGAGGCTGCTCCTTCCTTACATCTCATACTCTGACCTCGCTACTGTCATCCATGCATTTGTCACCTCAAAGTTGGACTACGTAATGTGCTCTATGTGGGGCTGCCCATGGTGACAGTCTGAAGACTGCAGCTGGTGCAGAATACGGCAGCTTGTCTGCTGATTGGGACAGGCCACCAGGAGCACATTACTCTGGTGCTCTGAACGCTGCACTGGCTGCCTATAGTCTTCTGAGTCCGATTCCAGGTGCTGGTTTTGACCTATAAAGTCCTGAATAGTCTGGGCCCTAGCTACCTGAAGGATAACCTCACTTCCTGGGCCGCTGGGTGGCTCCTTCCGTCATCTGGGAGTGCCCTCCTTGAGACTCCACATTATCGTTGAGTGGCGACTGATAGGTTGGTTTTCTCGGTGGCTGCTCCAGCATTGTTAAACTCGCTCCTGGTGGGTGTCCACCTCAGCCCGGACCTTCTCACTTTCAGGTGCCAGTATAAGGCATGGTTCTTCTGTCAGGTATTTGGTGACAGGGAGGGTTAGGAGGAGGAAGAGGGATTTTATTTTCTGTGCATTTTATAGTTGTTATTATTTATTGAAGTGTTTTTACTGTTTTGATATCTTATTGCTTTTATTGTATGAGGAAATTTTATTATTATTGTTATTTGTGAGCCAACCTGAGCTGCCGGAAGCAGGAGGGGTGGGGTATAAATAAAAATATAAATAAATATAAATACAATTATATTGAATGCAAACAGTGTAAGATTTTACAAGTAAACGGTGTTTACCATGTATCCCTGAAAAACAGGAATATCCCTGATTTTTATGCCAACTCTTGGGATTTTATGGTGTATCTTGAAATATATGCTGTTTGTCTTAAAACCCTGGTTGTTAGAGCCATGGATTTTAGCTTTCATTCAAGAGAAAATGTAAGTTTCCCTTGCCGATGCCATTTGTTTTTTGCAGCCTGAGCATGAGGATAAAATTAGTGAGGTATGAAGCAGTCTGTTTCTTAATTTCGGCCTTTGAAGATCCCTTTGGCAGCAGCATAGCAGTCACTGCAGCAGCTGCATAGGTCTGAAAGTAAAAAGGGGCTGCCCTCAGTTACCCTGTTCCCCATTTGCATCTGAATATCTCTGCATTTTGGAGCAGGCCTATAGAGAGTCAAATGGAAAGAACTGTCTCCTCCTCCATTTGGACTGTTCTTACTCCACTGAGCTTGAGTCATGGACTAGTTTTAGACGAGTCACTATCATGCAGGTACACTGCAAGCATCCAAACACCCGTCTGAAGGTGGTGTGGGTAGTTACATGCTCCCGTGACCCACACAACACCCACCCATGGCAGGATCCCACCTCACAGATCAGCGGAGAAAAAGTCAGGATGCTAAATGTGGGGGCAAGCAAATCCGTGTGTGGGGAGGACACCACACACATCCCTGACCCATGTGAATCAGGAGGCACACCCACTCAAGGGACAAGTCTGCCAGTACCATGGAGAAACAGTGATATGATGGCCAGAGTGGCACAGCAGCCACTCGTGAACTGGTTGATCCACCCCCTCTCCATTCTGCCCACAACCTGGCTGGGAGACCATCCTCTTCGTGGGCCACAGCTGCACAGGCTACACCACCCACAGGGTCTGCACCCAAGGGGATGCTCTGGACTCAGGAAGAGACCAGGACCCTCATCTGTCTGTGGGGGGAGTCAAAACGCAAGATAAACTTGTGAGATGCTACTGATATGAATCAGTATAGCACCACGCACGGAGCAATGGACGCCACTGCCGGTTGCTCCGTGGGTGGGTGGGGGTGGAGATGGGTGTTGGCCGAGAGCAAACACTCACCAACACCCACCGAAAGTGATGTTTACACAGATGCCCCCACCCATCTCCACCCAGGGAAATGCTCCCCACCCACCGACCAACACCCATTTCCACCCAGAGGAACTGGGTGGAGGCATCATGTGTGCACAGGGCCCGTGGTGATTGGCTGCAGTGGTGCCCTGCAACATGTATAATAAAATGTAACACCCATTTTATGGGTGTTAGAGCTAGGGATGGGTGAACAGATCGCGGTTCGGGTTTGGCCGTTCGGTTCGGCTGCGTTCGGTCGGTTCGGATTCGTTCGGTTCGTTCATTTGGTTCGTTTGTTCGGTTCATTCATGGAGTTCGGGTTCAGCTCTTCGGTTCGGTCGTCCGAACAGGCCATTCGGTTAGGCCGTTCGGCTGTTCTGTTCGGCTGTTCGGTTCGGCTATTCGGCCATTCGGGAAGTGTTGTTATGGGTTTTTTTTTGTTTTTTATATGGTTTTTTGGTTTTTTATTGGGTTTTCTTTTGTTCTTTATTTGTTTTTTTGGTTTCTATATGGGGTTTTCTTATTTTTTTATCTAATATTATATATATCTGTCTACACTAAATCTAACTGCTATTAACTATTCTAAATGCTATGAAGTAAATGGATTATATAATAAGTACACAGACCTACTCCTACAAACACTAAAACTAAATCACTAACTCTATCTCTATCACTAAGGTAACTCCTACAACTGTCTTCATCTATCTATCTATCTATCTATCTATCTATCTATCTATCTATCTATCCCCCCCATCCCATATCCATATATATCCATATATATATATGGATATGGAGATATATATATATACATACCGAACAAACCGAACACCGAACAGCAAAATGGCCATATATATTGGATGTATATATATCCATATATATGGATATATGGATGTATATATATCCATATATATATACATATATATATGGATATATATACATCCAATATATATGGGATGGGGGGAATCTTCACAAATAGAAGAGGAGTCTGTAGTGAAATACATACATTACATACTAAATGAGTCTGTACAGTGCATAACACAAGGTTTCAGTTTATGGTTTAAGTTTCATTTCATTACAAAAGTGAAATGAAACTTAAAGCAATCTAAAAATCCTACTCAACACCTGCTGTTCAGGAACAGTGACTAGCTCAGAAGGTGTTGGGAAGTGGGGAGGCAGATAATTAGTTTCGTTTCTTGCAAGCCTCTCCACCCCTGGTGCCTGGAAGTCTGCTCCTCAGTGACTGACACCTCCCTGTAATGTTTGACCTTCCAGTGGACCTTTTTTTGCCACCCAAACTCATCCGAACGTGATCCGAACTGACCGAACTGTTCGGCCATTTCGCCGTTCGGTGTTCGGTATGTTCGCGTTCGGGTTCGGATTCGAGTTCGGTCATCCGAACAGTTCGAGTTTGGGCCGAACTCCGAAATTCCGGACCGCGTTCGCCCATCCCTAGTTAGAGCATCTGTGTAAAAAGGGCCTAACTATTGTGGTGCAGAATCCATTACCCCATTCCGTTGTCATTTGGTGAATACAACATTTTATTATCTAATGTGCTGTCCATGTGTGTTTCCCTGGGTTTTTTCTCCCTTCCTCAGCCAGGGATGGGGTTCTGATGCCATCCCTGTGAATGAAGCCCCCCCCAATGGAACCAGGTGTTCTTGTATCACCGAGGGACCAAGGTTACTGTGTGCAATAAGCTCTCTGGGGAGAGGTCTCCCAGCATTCCTGGGGGTGGGGTCTGGGATTCCATTATCTGACAGCATTGGGGCACAGCTGCATCTGGTTTCAGACACCCTGTTGATCTTATATTGGCCTCCCATCCCCACGGGGCAGTCAGTATGTGCTGTGGCCATTACATGTCAGACATGTCCTGGGTTTGCACCCCTCCATCATGTGGTTGGGCAGATACAGCGATTTAGGATGTCTGTGACCATGACCTTAGGTGATCTAAGGTCCCCACTGGACCGGACCCAAGGGATCATGAGTAGCCGGCCCCTATTTCCATCTTCCCCTCCCCCGGTTGGAGGAGGGGGCAGGGCCGACGCTCAGCACTCAGTGGCAAATTTCCAGCCTGGCGGGGCCAAAAGTGGCTGGTGGCACATGGGGCACATTCCATCTGCCACCACCACCCCTCTGCAGACCTGAGAGCATTGGTGGCAGCAGCAGCAGCAGAGCAGAGACCCCACCGTACTGGACCTGAGGGATCATGAGTAGCCAGCCCCTGTTTCCATCTCCCCCTCCCCCAGTTGGAGGAGGAGGAGGGGCCGACACTCAGCGCTTAGCGGCAAACGTCTGGCCCGACAGGGCCCAAAGTAGCTGGTGGCCTGACTGTGCTGCAGGCGCGTCCCGCAGGCAGCATACCAAGGGCCGCTTGGGTGTGGCCCTTGGTGGGGTTAGGGTCGGTGGGGTTGGTAATGCTGGTGGGGGTGTAGAATGAAGATATGGGGGATGGGAATGTGATTTTTAGACAGGGAGGAGGGGGAGTGGGGATGGGTTGGGAGGAATTTATGTGGTGGGGGAGGGTATGGGGGTTGGTCTTTGGGGTACCCCTTGGTGGCAGGGAGGGGCTTTGGACAGGTGAGTAGGGGTGGGATTCGGATAGAGAGGGTAGGGCAGCACCCCTCGGTGTGAGGTGGGGGGAATGGGGGTGGGGTGGGGTAGGGATCTCTCTTGTGGCCTTGGCTGGACAGCTGGGGAGGGGGGTTGGGGGCAGCCAGGAGGTAGGCGCAGCTATTGGGGTCATGATGGGCCAGGGGAGATATGGTCTCAGGGGGAGGAGAGTGGGTGGTAAGGCAGGATAGATGCTTAGTGCATGTTCCGCTTACTCCTCCCCCAGCAGATGAACAAGTGGATCTTGGTCAGGGGGCCCTTGGCCCAGTTTTGGTGCTGTTAAACGTGAGGTTGGTGGTGAATAAGGCAACAACAGTTCAGGAGGTAATCCTGGACTGTGCCGCCGATCTCACGTGTATCACAGAAACCTGGCTGGACAATGAATCGGGGCCTATCTTGGCTGATCTTGTTCCAGCTGGGTATTCCATGCAGCACCAGCTGCAGCACCACACCTGTTGGAGGGACGGGTGTGGTGGGGTGGTGTAGCTATGATTTTTAAGGAGGGGTGGTCTGTGAGGAGGTACCCAGTGCGGACCATGTTAGGCATTGAAGGCCTCCACCTTGTGTTTGATTTGGCAGGGGACAGTTTGGGAGTGCTGCTGGTATACCGTGCACCTACGAGTACAGCAGCCTCCCTGCAATCTCTGGCAGAGGCTGTGTCGGAGGTGGTGTTGCAGTTGTCCAGGACGATAGTCTTGGGGGACCTCAGCATTCACGCTGACGCGGTGCTCAGGGGAGCCTACCATGAGTTCATGACCGCCATGGCAACCATGGGCCTGTCCCAGAGGGTCAACGGCCCAACGCTTCTTGGTGGACATACCTTGGACCTCATGTTTTGCACTGGCCTTGAGGTGGGTGCTCCGTTAATGGGGGAGGTATTAACTGTGACCTTGTCATGGACGGATCACTACCTCCTACAGACTTCCCTTCTAGCACATGTCTGCTCCCGGCAGGGTGCAGAGCCTAGTAGGATGGTCCACCCCCGGAGGCTGATGGACCTGGTGCGGTCTCTAGGTGCTCTAGGGGAGTTACCCTCTGACCTCGACGACCGTCTCATCGATGACCTCGTCAAGCTATGGAACATCTTGCTGATGGAGGCCATCGATCAAATGGCGCCCAGGCGTCCATTGCCCAGGTGGCAACCCTGCAGGCCCCCTTGGTTCTCTGAGGAGCTGTGGGTCCTGAAGCAAGAAGGGCGATGTTTGGAGCAACAGTGGCATCGATCTCAAGCTGAAGCCGACAGATTGTGAGATAGAGCTAGTTTACGAGCCTATGCTGACAATGTCATAGCTATGCGGACAGCAAAGAGGGAGTTCTTTGCTGCCCTCATAGCATCCGCAAAATCCCATCCAGCAGAGCTGTTCTGGGTTGTATGGGGGCTGCTCAGTTCGGGTTGAGACATCTTCCATCTGCTGTGACCTTTTTGCGGATTATTTTGCAGAGAAAATCACTCTTATTCACCAAGACCTCGATGTCACACTTAATGCAGTGGAGGACGTAGAGGTTGTGGAAGCTCCGGCTTGTCCGATTTTGTGGGATCACTTTCAGTCGGTGACACCCACTGACGTGGTGGGGGTGCTTGAGACTGTTAGAGCCACCTCTTGCTAATTAGATCTGTGCCTGTCCTGGCTGGTTAAGAGCTGCTGGGAGACAATAGGGGCATGGCTGGCTGGGGTGGTCAATGCCTCCCTGCGGGAGGGCAGAGTGCCGGGCTGTCTCAAAGAGGCGGTGGGGCAGCCTCTGTTCAAGAAGCAATCACTTGATGCTGACTCCCCTGCCAGCTATCGGCCTGTCTCTAACATTCCCTTTTTAGTGCAGGTTATTGAACAGGTAGTGGCTCAGCAGCTCCAGGGGCATCTCGACCACATCGGTTATCTTGATCCTTCACAGTCTGGCTTCCATCTGGGTCATGACACTGAGACAGCACTTGTGGCCCTGGTGGATGATCTTTGCCGGGAAGAGGACTGAGGTCGTTTGACCCTATTGGTCCTTTTAGATCTGTCAGCAGCATTTGATACAGTTGACCATGAGATGTTGGTGACACACCAGCGGGACAGTGCAGGGGTGGGCGGGATCATTCTTAAATGGTTCCACTCATTCCTGACTGAAGAACTCAGCGGGTAGTACTCGGTGATTGCTTTTCATCTTACCGAGACCTCCTGTGTGGGGTCCCGCAGGGTTTGGTTTTTCCACTCTCCTGTTCAACGTGTATATGCAGCCGCTTGGCAAGGTGATCAGAGAGTTCGCGGTGAGTTGTCATCAGTATGCAGATGACACACAACTGTATCTCTCATTTTCAACCAACCCAGGCCCGGCTGTCTCGGTGCTTACCCAGGGTTTGGCAGCTGTGGAGGACTGGATGAGGGCTAACCGACTGTGACTGAATCCTGACAAGATGGAGGTGATGTTAGTGGGTAAGTCGGTGGAGTTAACGGCCCGGTTGATTGATGGGGTCTGCCCTCCATTGACTTCCCAGGTGTGGAACCTGGGGTGTTCCTCGATGTGCAGTTCCACCTGAATCTCCAGGTGGAGGCTGTGGCAAGGAGTTCCTTCCACCAGCTACATCTGGTATGGTGGCTTTGGCTGCTGGTTTTGGTTCCTGACCTGGCCATGATCATCAATGCTTTTATTGCCTCTCGGTTAGACTACTGAAACGTGCTCTATGTGGGGCTACCTATGGTGACTGCTCGGAAGCTGCAGCTGGTGAAGAATGTGGCAGCCTGGCTCTTGGTGGGGCTGGGCTGCCGGGAGCACATTACACCAGTGCTCCGATCTCTGCACTGGCTGCCAATAGTCTTCCGGGCCTGATTCAAAGTGTTGGTTTTAACCTATAAAGCCTTACACAGTCTGGGCCCTGCATATTTGCAAGACCGCCTCACTCTCTGGGTTCTAGATTGGCCCCTGTGGTCATCTGGGGGTGCCCGGGTCCCCCGGGTTTCCCGGGGGGCCACGGAGAATACGGTGTTCTTGGTGGCCACACTGCGCTTTTGGAATTCCCAACCGGTGGGGGCCCATCTGGCCCCGGACCTCCCGGCCTTCCGTAAGAACTGTAAGACCTGGCTGTTCCGTCAGGCATTTGGCAAGGGAAAGGGGTACGGGTGGATGGGGATGGGTGTGGGTGGAGTGGAGTGGGTTTTTCCCCCCTGTTTTTGATTATTATGTTTTAAAGTGTTTTTAAATTGTTTTATATTATATTTATATTTTTTTATTGTTGTTAGCCATTCTGGGCTGCCTGTGGCAGGAAGAGCGGGGTACAAATTTTGTTAAATAAATAAATAAGTAACTCTGACTTAGAGATGATGTACAGCTGCTGCTGGCCAATCCCTTGTCCATGTGTGATGTTTATGACTTTCTGTTGCAAAGCCTGTTGCTCCTGGGATATCGTGTGTGCAGCTGTGATTGCCAGTAGAGGGCAAGCGAGTTGGGGTTCCGTGTTCTGGAGCCCACTGGGGATGGGTCCGGGTGGGAATGCTGATAGCATGGAAGGTAAATGAGAGTGTTTCTTTGTAGGAGATTTGTAGCCTCCCAGAGTTTCGCCTGTGCCTACTGGAGGGGGGTCCCATCCCCATCGGAGGGGGTCCCATCCCTCCCTCCTGATGGGTCCCATCCCTCCCTCCTCATCACCTTTGTGACCATTGTGATGTGTACCAGGGTTGTCAGAGACAGTGGGCAGAGTGTTGGGATCACATGCGTGATCTGTGGTTGCTCACGGCCCCACCTGGGGGTTCCTACCTGATCGTGGAGCCTCCAGCAGCAGAGATGGATGTCGTGTATGAGATCTGGACCTGGGTGGATGTTTAGCTTGCTCTGGGCAGCAGAGATCACGATGACCCAAACTTCTTGGTGGAGCAACATATACAGGTGAGAGGGTACTGGAGAAGGATGTTTGCATGGGAGATGTATGCAGAGGATGTGGGGTTCCTGACTCTGGATCCACAGCTGCTGTGACCTGGCTCCCTCCTGCCTCTGGTAGCTCAGGGTGGCTAACAATAAAAAAACAGTAAAAACAATAAAATACAATACATAGTAAAAATTCAACTAAAAGGTCATTAAATCTCAAACAATTCCCCTCCTCCCCACCCCTTCCCCCACTACCCATCTCCTCCAGCAAAAGCCTGGTGAAAAAGCCAGGTCTTACATGGCACCTGAAGGAAGGAAGATCCGAGGACAGACAGACCCCTGCCAGAGGGGAGTTCCACAGCTGTGCCTTTCCAACGTCACCCCCCACTGCAACTGGGGGACCTCAAGAAGGGCGCACCTGGCTGACTTCAGGAGTCAATCCAGAACCCGGAGAGTGAGGCAGTCCCACAGATAGATTGGGCCCAGGCCATTTAGGACTTTATAGGTAAGAACCAACATCTTGAACCAGGCCCAAAAGAGTATTGGCAGCCAGTGCAGCAAATGAAGCACAAGGGTTATATGCTCACGGTGCCCATGCCCTATAAGGAGGCAGGCCGCCACATTCTGCATCAGTTGCAGTCTCCAAACTGTCACCATGGGTAGCCCCATGTAGAGCATGTTACAGTAGTCCACTCTTGAGGTGATGAAGTCATGGATGTGGTGGCCAGGTCCAAGTCCGAGATGTATGGTCAAAGTCGCCATATCAGATGTAACTGGCAGAAGTCACTCCTTGCCACAGCTGCCACCCTGACATTCAGGCAGAGCTGCGAATCAAGGAGTACCCCCCAGACTATGAACCTGAGGAATCAGGGAGGGGCGAATCCCATTTATGACATGGACATCCACCCCCTCGACCCTCCCCACCAGCATCACCTCCGTCTTTTCCGTTTAGTTCACTTTACCCATGGACTGTGCCATCCTGGTTCTGTCTGTTGCAAAACCCCTTCCCAGACATCTTGCTGTGAGCTGACTGTGTGAGTCTGTCACCTTATAGGTGGGAATGGACTCGCTACATGTTTGGGCTTTGTATAATCTGGAATGGCCATGACGTGTGTGGCAGAGTTCAGGCACAAGATGGCGGTTGAACCTGAGGAAGGCATAAAATGATCGCCTAAGTAGGCCAAAAAAATGACTGCCTAAGGAAATAAGTATAGAAAAGGGTAGTGTCCCTTTAGGTCAGACTGGGGTGTAGGCCTATATAAAGGCCCCAATGCAGACAGAGAAGATAGGCATTCTGAGGAGAGCACCTGAGGGAAGCACATCTCTCCTAGGAGCCAGGCTTCCAAGGGCTGAGGCCCAGAAGGGTTGAACCCAAGCCCTAACCAAGAGCTACTTGGCTCCCAGGCTTCTTGAAGAAAAGTAGGCCTGAAAATTCGAAACTCTACGACTCATGTGGGACTGAACCATATAATATATGGACTCTTTATGTTTATCTGCTTTGATTTCAAGGCATCTACCATTGTTGGGGAAATCCCTTTATATGGCGGATGTAGTACTGGTTGTGGGGGGGGGGGTGGAGGCCAGTTTCCAAATTTAGGAATCCCTAGACTGGGGTGTTGCATAACACCTCCTATCGTGTCAAGGGGTATGGAGTTAATTCCCCCCAGAAAGTACTTGTCAAAGAGTCCCTGCGATAATGCGTTTAATGGATCCTTATGTTCTCTGTATTTGAATAAGGCACATGGCATTGTACTCTTGAGTAGGAGTGGAGGGCACAGTTAGGTAAAGGAAACCCACCTGTGCACTTGGGGAAGCTGTAACTTGAGGGGCAAGTCAAGGTAAGAAAATGGGTAGGTATGGACGAACACATCGTGGTTCAGGTTCGGCCATTCGGTTCGGCCATTGGGTCCGGTCGCCGCATTTGGGTTCAGCCGTTCGGTTCGGTCATGTTCGGTTCAGGCGTTCGGAAAAAGGCTCTCTGTGCAAGAAATGATGACCCCAGACCCATGACGGTGGGTCCTGGGACTAGAGTGGCAGCTTCTGGGTATTGGCCACAGCCCTCCCTGCCTGTAACTTGTCCCCAGAACCCTGGCGGCGGGTCTTGGAACTGGAGTGACTGTTTCTTGATACGGTGGCACGACAGCACCTCTGGGCAAGGAATGATGGCCCAAGACCCATGACGGTGGGTCCTGGGGCTAGAGTGGCAGCTTCTAGATACATATTGGCCACACTCCTCCATGTCTGTAACTTGGCCCCCGAGCCCTGATGGTGGGTTCTGTGGCTGGAGTGGCTGTTTCTTGGTGCAGTAGTAGGGGTGGGAAACCGGTAGAATCCGGTATCCGATAATGCCGGTACCGGGCGTACCGGCATTATCGGATTTGACCCGGTAATCCGGACCGGGTACCGGATTCCGGGGTACCGGATTTTTTTTGCATTGCAGCCATTTAAAAATGGCTGCAATGTAAAAAAAC
>QEPC01012457.1:159760-186936 GCA_003113815.1 Sphenodon punctatus
CCTTTGGAACTCCCTTCCGGAGGAAGCTCACCTGGCCCCAAGCCTTTTGATATTCCGGCGAAGATGTAAAACCTGGCTGTTCGCCCAGGCCTTTGGGGAGGGTGGGTTAATGGGGTTTTATCTCCCCTACCTTATTTTTTGTTTTAAAGGTTTCCCGGGCCCTGTTTTAATACTTTATATATTTTTGATGTGTTTTAAATGTTTTATATGTATTTTATATTTTTTTTTTGTTGGAAGCCGCCCCGAGCTGTTCTCAGGAGGGGCGGGGTATAAGTCTAGAAATAAATAAATAAATAAAATAAAATAAATAAATGATAATATGGAGAAAATGAGTAAGGTTGGACAAGTAAGGTTGAGGGTTAGAGTAAGGTTAGAGGGTTAGAGTAAGTAAGGTTGAGGGTTAGAGTTAAAGAAGGAAGTGGAAAGGGAGGCAAATGTTAAAGCAAAGGTTGAGGGGAAGAGAAAGTGAGGGAGAAGAAATAGTGATTGAAGCACAGAAAAATATGAGGGGAGAATTGAAGTAGGGTGTCATTCCTAAAGTGTAACTGTCACAGGGCCTGGTCCCCAAGGACCCAGTCCCAAACAGGAATCAGCTCCACTATATCCTTTATTACAGGTACATGTTCAATCCTCCACCATATACAGACTTGTATACACAGTCCATAGCCAGGCGTGTCCCCACTGGCTCTCTGCCAAGTCCAGTCCTCACTCCTGGACTCCTTAGTCCCCAATCCAAATTTTCCTTCAAATCCTGCTTCCTCCATTCTCTCTCTTCTGAGGCTAGCTCAGACTTCTTTAGGCTTTGGACTGGCTCTGCTGTGCCCTAGGACAGGCCCCATTTAGACCTTCACTTTTAGGTTTCTAGAGGCTCCCAGCAGTTCCCCTTAAAGGGCCAAATGCTCAAGTAACATCCTGCTTTGGGGTTTTTTCCCCCAACAAAGTGTGCTTTCTGGCAATTTATATTTCACCTTTCAAACAGTACTGAGCCACAGCACCTTCATGGAACATGTGTGTTCTATTGGGCTAACTTTACAGATTTAGTAACTGGGTAGAAAACAGATGTGACACAGCTCCACTACGGCCCACTATGCCCCAATTGGGCCAGGGAAGCACCCGCACATCTCTTCTCCAGCTGCCAGATGCTGGCCCAGAACTGTCCTGGACCGGGTGGGGGGCTAGCCCGGAATGAGTCCCCTGGAAGATACCAGGAGCTAAGGGCCACCCACGCAGGCCAATGCAGGCCACTGCAGGCCAGTGCATCTATTCGGCCTCACCATCCCCACTGCAGGGCAAGGATCACCATGGCTAGTTTCCATGGCTTCTCATCATAGTGTGGGGTGGGGTCTGCCACCCACACATCTGTTGCTCCCTTGCCCGAGGCGTGCAGGCAGTGGGACAGCTCTCCAGTCATGGACATATTTGGTTGGCGCCCCTCCTTGTTGCAGAGAGTGGCAGCCGCTGTTTCCTGCCCTGGGCCGGGGAGCCGCCAGCGCCATTTCTGCTGCCCTCATTCCTGTTTTCGCTCACTGAGATATTAGGGTCAATATTTCCTGAAATTAAACACTTAAATTCAGCACCATGGATAAAGGCACCCAACTTTAGGCATACAACCTTGACTATGTAATTTGAGAAAGGCACAGAGCCCAAGGGTTTAATCCTCTGCCTATTGAAGTCAAAACTCCCATTGAGTTTAATGGTGGAGAACTGTCCTGTGAGTGTCGGAGCAAGGATTAGATCCTGGCTTTGTATGTTAGGCCACACTGCCTCTTGGGTTCAAAGTTGCTATCTGGTATGCTGATTGCTTGGAAAACAGGCTGAGCTGTAGACTGCAAGCTGGTAAGAACTTAGAAGCTTCCCCATTGCCGTCCATGGTAAAAAACTGTTCATCACTGCCCTCTACAGCTGTGAATTTGAGCTGCAGTCTCTACTAAAATTAAGGGGCTTATATTTTCTTCCACTCTCTTTTGGACTGCCACAGATCATTCGGACCTTTATGCTGCAAAGTTATCAAATGCAAATACAAATACAAAGGAATAAAGATCTGAAGTGTCTAATAGACAATCCGCAAAAGCTAATAAGGTAAGGCACAAAGACACACATTTTTGAGGAATACTGACAAGACAAAGGACTTGCATTCATATGTATATTCAAATCCGTCAGTAAACAAAGTCAATTTAAATCTCTCAATAGAAGGTTTTATAAGGATCCTTAATATGCTGCTGCAGTTAAAATCTTGGTTTATGGAAGCTCTGTCCTCAAATTGGTCTGCTGGCACAAGCCCTTCAAAGTGAATTTGTGTCTTGCCTTGTATTTGGGGGGGGAGGGAGGGTATGCATCAGAAGCAGCCACATCTGATTCCTGCTCCTCCTGACCAGCCTAGTAAATTGCTGCAGAGGCAAGATATCTATGGGCACTATCTCAAGATGTTAATTGCTCTATTGATAAGAGAATGTGTAAGGCTACAAAAAAGTAGAAAAAATTGGCTCAAACAGTTTTATAACCCTCAGGCAAACTCTTCTCCCCAGACTGCAGCAAAGGCCTAAAATGGTGGCTGCAGAGGCCTGCAGCTTGCAGCCCAGCTGCACAAGATTACCACCTTGTTTGCAGAGATCAAATTGGATCTCCAGAAAGCACAGGGATACAGAGAAACCTGCTGGCTAAGATTGGTAAGCTTTAAAACACCATGGATATACTGTGAATAAAAATGTTGATGATGTTGTTACCAAGCATGTGGACCCGACAGAACTAAGAATTACAAAGGACACAGATTTTAAGAGACTGATAATGAGATTTCACTCTTAAAGAAAAATGTGCATTTTCTTATGAGCAAATGTGAAGATCTTGAAAATAGGAGCAGATGCACCCATTTAGGATTAGTGGGAATTCCTGAGGGAGCTGAATCTCTTGAACCTAGAGACTTTATTCAAAAGTTATTTCTGCAATTATTTCCCAGTCCCCACTGCTGAAAATCAACACTATATAGAAATTGAGAGAGCCTATAGAGCTCTACATTCTAGACAAAGGGGCAGGAAAGTTCCAAGAGCAATGATTGTGAAACTGCTTAGGTACCAAGATAAGGAAGAAGTAAGGACATAGGGACATAGGAACCCCTCTGACACCGCCTTTAAACGAGGTGCTGAAAAGCACCTCCTGAGCCCCACGTTGAGAGAAAAGCCACGCGGCGAGTGTTTCCATGCTCCCTGTGCTGCCAGAAGTGATGTGCTCCCCGTTGCTGGCAACGGCGGCTAGAGATGCGTTGCTTTGAAAAGGCGTGTTCTGAAAGCCTAATTTTTCAGGCTTTCAGAACGCGCCTCTTCAAGGTACTGCATCTCCAGCCGCTGCCGCTGCTGGCAACAGGGAGCACGTCACTTCCGGCAGCACAGGGAGCATGGAAACACTCCCTGCACGGCTTTCAGAATGCGCCTCTTTTAAAAGTGGTGTCAGTGATGGGGTCCAGCCTCCTTTGGTTGCTCAGGTTTGCAGCCTTGGTGTCCATCTGGATCCATTGTTGCACCTGGATGACCAGGTTGCAGAGGCGGCCAGGAGTGTTGCTTTTCACCAACTTCACCTGGTGAGAAGGCTGCAACCTTTTCTATCAGTCTCATACTTGGCTATTGTCATTCATGCCTTCATAACCTTGAGGCTAGACTGTTGCAATGTGCTCTGTGTGGGGCTGCCCTCGATGACGGTTCAGAAGCTGCAGTTGGTGCAGAACACGGCAGCCCACCTTCTTGTCGGGGGTGGGTCGCCAGGAGCACGTTACACTGGTTCTCCGAACTCTGCCCTGGCTGCCAATAGTTTTCCAGGCACAATTCTGGGTGCTGGTTTTGACTTTTAGATTCAGATTATTTTAGATTCAGATTTTTATTAATACTTGTGTAGCCGAGGCTATTACAACATAATATAGTCAAAATAACAATAAAAAATACAGTGTTCCTGTACATATCACAAGCATCTTAAGATATTAACATACAACACTTAAACTCACCACAACAAAAGCAAAGAAGCTTATAAATTTATAAAATTAACACCAAATCATCAAATGGTTAAATGAAAAAACACTCATTTGCTACTAGTGTAGTTTGCCACTGTTGCATAGTGGCAATACAAAATTTAGCCACAGATCTTGTTAGCCCAGAATCAACTGGGCCCAGAATTTTCTGTATTTAAATCCTAAATTACAAGTAGTATGTTTCCCCATAGCTGTATCCAGGCATTTGTATCTCAAATACAAATCTCAAAAATGTACAAAAACGCGCCTCCCTAGGGACGCCTGTATAGCATCCTTCCAAAAGGGTTGAGGGGAAAACATTGCATCTGAGCCTTGTAAAGTCCTGCCTCTTTCTGGAATCTGACCATACAAAAAGATAACTAGATCCCACACCAGAGGGATTGTATGGAATAAAGTCATGAGCTACCCTCTGAACAGTCATAAGAGCGTTCTCAATTTGGAGCACTTGATCAGCCAATCTGCTTTTTAGAAGAGACAAAGCACCTTTCAACCCTAAATGCTTCAACGAATCCACTGAAAATCCAAGTTTTAAAACTTCTTGCTCCACTGACCTTGACCAAGAGCTAGGGAGACCGGCTTTTACTGCTAAACTCAGGTGAGTTTAGAGCCGGTCTCCCTAGCTCTTATCTTGTGGAGAAAATAATATGGCCTTCGCCCAATATTTCAAAATCATCTGGAGGGCGACAAATTTAAGGGGAGGGCAAAATGCCTCCGATCACAGTATCACGTGAGGAGTTCCCTTAGGAACTCTTAAGATTTTTACGAAGGAAGCCATTCCATATGACCTCCATCTTATCAAGGTAATCACTTCCCCACACTGGGAAGGCATACAAAGCTTGACTTATCACCTTTGCCTTAAAAAGACTAAGAGCTGGGGAAGCCAACTTGCCCCTCTGTCTGTAATAATAATTTACTATTGACGCTGACGTTCGCTAAGCCTAACACTTTATGGCCTCAATATGATGACTCCAACTGAAAGAGCTAGAAAGGATAACTCCTAGGTATTTAAAGGAGCTCACTTGTTCGATCAAATTATCTCCTATTGCCCATCTGTGTGATTTCCTAATTACACTAAGTCCTACTATCATTACTTTCGTCTTACAGTAGTTTATAGTTAGCACTTCTCTGCTGCAATAATCCCCAAAGCATTGCATAGAACGCCTAAGCCCCACCATTGATTGAAAGATTAAGACAGTATCGTCTGCATAGAGGAGAGTTGGTATTCTCCGATCCTCGATCAGTGGAGCATGAGCATCTACAGCTTTCATATATGAAATCACATCATTTAAAAAGATAGTAAATAAAGCAGGGGCCAATATACAGCCTTGCCGGACCCCACATCTGCACCTTTTTGGAAGGCATCCGGCAAGGATTGTACCTAACTTGCAACATGCTGCTATTATGTAACTTAATCAACAGAAACAATAATCTTGGGTCCAATGAAGAGGAACTTAATTTGGCCCACAACCACTGCCTACTGACGGAATCAAAGGCCATCTTTAGATCTATAAAACAAGATACAATTTCCCCTGTCGAGCAACATATTTATTTAGTAAAAGGGAAAGAACAAATACCTGATCAATAGTAGATTTACCACTTTGAAAACCTGCCTGTTCAGGCTCAATAATATTATTCTCGTCCAGCCAAAGCTGTAATTTGCCCAGCAAATATCTGGTATACAGTTTCCCGATAATGTTCAACAGACTAATCAGGTAATAATTTCCTGGCTGGAGAGGGTCGCCCTTCTTATAAATCGGGACTACGATACTGTTTTAGCCATGACCTAGGAATTTCTCCGGTATTATTAATATGAGTAAAAAGAGGGGCCAACATATCGGCCCACCACTCAGGGGCACTTATCAACAGCTCTGGCGGAATGAAATCATCACCCAGGGACTTACCTGGTTTAAGTTGAGAAATTAGTACCACGATATCATCTGGGGAGACTGGTTGCCAAAACTGGAATCTGTCACTCGGGGGGAATTCCACGCTATAACCTACAGAAGGAGGTTTGGAGAACAAATCCTCGTAGAAGTTCTCCCAAACTTCCGGCAGTAGGGAGGGAACTCTAACGTTCTCACCTCCCATTTTAGCCTGACAAATGAGATCCCAAAATTTCTTGGAGTCCCTTCGAGTGGCAGCACTTATGAAGAATGACAATTGGGTCCTTTGGTACTCCAATTTCTTTCCTGCCAGCAATTTACAGTATGCCGTACTTTTGGTCTGAAGTTGTACTCTGGTGGCTCGAGAAGTATTGCTCTTTAATTTTTTTGCTAGTCGACGAAGAACAGCTCTCATGAATTGACATACCTTGTTAAACCACAGAGAAAACTTATAGGTCTGAGGACCAACTGAACTCTTAGTCGACATTAATGGAAATAATAAATCTAATACTTTCTCAAATGAAACCAAACTATCTTTCCCCTGAGTCATTATTTGTTGGTATAACTCTATGACTTCACTTTGCTGCGTAAGATTAATAAAGGAGGACTTAAACTCCTCCGACCATTTAGTTCGCACCAAAAACACTTCTCCAGCCTCTTGATAAGGAGCTTCAGCCATGATACCTAAACCCACGCACCTGGTACAAGGGTTACTTATTGTCAAGGTTAATGGAAAGTGATTTGTCTCAAATCTAAGAATAACAAAAAGATCAAGTACACTGGACAGAAAACTATCAGAAACCAAAAAATAATCGATCACACTTGAGCCCTGCAAGGAATGAAAAGTAAAATTCCCATCCAAGTTGCCCCTAGTTTGTCCATTACAGCATTTCATTCATATGACTAGCCCCAGTGCTAATCACTCCATTCCACGAGTGCCAAATGATATTGAGAGGGTTCTCAAATCAATCATCAAGCACTGAGGCTGTTAATAACTCAGCTCCAGTGATCCCTTCAGGAGGGTAGGGTGCTTGAATGCCTGAAGGAGGCTGTGGTTAGGCCCCTGCTCAAGAAACCATCTCTTGACGCTGATGCTCCTGCCAGTTATTGGCTGGTCTCTAACCTTCCCTTTTTAGGGAAGGTTATTGAACGGACTGTGGCACGGCAGCTCCAAGAACACCTGGACCGCACCAGTTTCCTTGACCCCTCTCAGTCCGGGTTTCATCCTGGGTATGGTACGGAGACTGCACTGGTGGCCTTGGTTGACAATCTCCGTCTGGCGTTGGACCAGGGTCATCAGACCTTACTGGTCCTGCTAGACCTTTCGGTCGCATTTGACACAGTCAATCATGAGGTGACTCATCTGCGGGACCATGCTGGGATTTATGGGACGGTCTTGGACTGGTTTTGTTCATTCCTGGCGGGGAGAACTCACCGGGTGGTCTTGGGGGAGTGTACGTCTTCCCCCCGGGACCTCACGTGTGGAGTCCCGCATGGTGCCATTCTGTCCCCCATCTTGTTTAACATCTATATGCAGCCATTAGGGGAGATCGTGAGAGGGTTTCAGGGCATGCAGTGTCATCAGTATGCTGATGACACTTAGCTCTAGCTCTCTTTTTCCATCGACCCAGGCCATGCAGTCTCTTTATTTTCCCAGTGCCTGTCAGCTGTGGGGGCTTGGATGAGGTTGAGCCATCTTCAGCTGAATCCTGACAAGATGGAGGTGATGTTGGTGGGTGAGGGCTTGGGGGGCCTGGAAGTGGTTGAATCTCCTCTTGTGGGGGGGTGGATTCACCCTCCCACGTTCTCGCAGATACGGAGTCTGCATGTGCTCCTCAATTCACGGCTCAGCCTGGAATCTCAGGTTGTGGCCGTAGTGGGGAGTGTGTTTCGGCAGTTACATCTTGTCCGGCAGCTTCAGCCGTATCTCTCAGACTCTGACCTCGCCACTGTCATCCATGCCTTCATCACCTCGAGGCTGGATTACTGCAACACGCTCTATATGGGGATGCCCGAGAAGCTGGTCCAGAGGCTGCAGCTGGTGCAGAATGCCACAGCCCGTCTCCTTACTGGGGTGGGCCACAGGGAACACATGACACCTGTGCTCCGGGCTCTGCACTGGCTGCCTATAAAGCACCGGGCTAGGTTCAAGGTGCTGGTTTTGACCTTCAAAGCCCTTCACGGCCTGGGTCCTGCCTATATGCAGGATCGCCTCACTCCCCATGTGCCTGTGCAACCCCTGGGATCGTCCGTGGGGGCCTTTTTGGAGGTTTCCCGAGTGAGACGGGTGGCCACTGATGTGAGATCTTTTTCGGTGGCTGCCCCTGTGCTGTGGAATTCACTGCTGGAGGAGGCTCAGTTAGTACCCACCCTCCTGTCATTTCTAAGTTTGTGTAAGACCTGGCTGTTCCGCCAGGCTTTTGATGAGGGGTAGGGGTAGGGTGGGGGGATAGGGTTTGGGAGGGAGGGTGAGTTTTATTATTTGTTTTAAAATTGGTTTTTTATTGTTCAAATTTGTGTGTGTTGTTCACTGCCCCAAGCTGCCTTTGGGCAGGAGGGGCAGGATACAAGTTTTAAATAAATAAAAAAATTAAAATGAAAATAAAAAATCTGGATTGCCTGTCTGAGTATTAAAATCCCTTCCAATTATGAGAGGAGGTGCAGGAAAAGCCCTTAAAGCAAATTGAAGCTGTTCAGTTACTTCAGTCCATATATCATGAGAATAATATGGCGAGGCAAGAGGTGGAATATACACATTACCAATTAATAACTCCAAGCCAGAAGGGAATAAACAATAAAATATAGAAAAATTAGATCTAAAAGAATTAATAAGCTTTACTTTTACATTAAGGGAAACTGATACTAAAAGAACAAGGTCTCCACTAGGTCTTTCTTGTGTGATTGAAGGAGAAGCCTTCAGACTAAAAACGTCAAAACCCCTACAAGTGATTTCAACTAAAGACCATGTTTCCTGCAGAATTAAAATGTCATAATTTCCTAAACATTTGAAAAAATCTACATCCAACTGCTGAGACCTGCAGGCCGAAATATTCCAGCTAACTAAGGGTATTTTCAGACGTTACGAGATCACAGTCAACCACAGTGAACCATGGTCAATTCCGCAGTGGGGCCAAAGCGCCCTGAACATCTGTTTCACGAGCGCCAGATGTTCACCACAGTCAATCCCCACCAGGGATCAAAAATAACCACACTTCTGGAGCTCCGGCCCGGACCATCTCCGAAAGTATGGTCAATGCGATTCCCAACGGGAAACAAAAAAAAGTAACGTCTGAACAGCAACCACCGGCCAGAATCAAGCAAAATGATCCCCAGCTGGGGACAAAGCATGCAGCATCACTGCCAGGCAACCAGCAACAACACAGACCACAGAGGGAGATTTAAAGGGCACACAGCAGCAGGGGGATGTGGCGGGATGGAGCGAGGGGGAAGGGAGAGGAGAGCGGTGGGAGAGAGAGCAAGGGAGGAGGAGGTGGAGGAGGCGGTGGAGGTGCAGGCAGAGGAGGAGGTGGTTGTGCTGCACCTGGAGGTGGTGGAGGGACAGCAGCAGCAGCAGCAGGGACAGGCCCACCGCTGGCCCCGGGGATGAGGCACCACAGAAACAGGTAAGGGGACTGAAGGTGGGGGGAGGTGGCACTGGGGCCCCAAGCTGGGTAGGCAGGATGGTAGAGGGGGGGATGGGGCAGGGACCTGGGGCTGCAGCAATGCATTACCCAACCCCCCCCCTTATGATCCGCAGACACGGAAACGGGCCCGGGAGCCTGAGCCCCCAGAGGAGAGGGCTGGAGGGCCAGAGGATGAGCAGGAGGAGGGGGGGGAGGACCACAGCCCGGAAGGCGCATGTGGGAGATGACTGTACCATCGAGGGGGGCAATGGGGGCACAGGGAAACCCAGGACTTTATCTGCAACTGGGAGACCCTGAAGCACCAGCTGGAGCTGACGATCAACCAACGGAATGAACATGTGTTCAAGGAGATCGTGTGGGAACTGGAGGTGGCAGGGCATCGCTGGACAGTGGTCCAGTGCCGGTCAAAGTCCAAGGAGCTGAAAGGGGGTACAAGACCATCAAGGATAAGAACAAGCGGTCCGGGCATGGAGTCCAGAGCACCCCCTACTATGATGCCCTGGACTGCATCCTTCACATGAAGGGGTCCATAGTCACCCCGCACCTCGTGGGGAGCGCCGTAGTCCAGGGTATGGAACAGGCTGAGGTACCCCCTCCCCTTGCTGCCACCAGAGAAGACCCCAGCTCCAGGAGCCCCTCCCCCCAAGAGGAATGTCCCGGGACTTCAGGGACAAGAAGGCCCCCCTCGCGCACCAGCCCCAAGAGCCCCCTGCCGCGGTCCCTAGCGGGAGGATCCTAGGCCGGCACCCTGATCACCATCAGCCAGTGGACATAGGGGGACATCAGCTTACCCCAACACCAAAGTGCTGAGAGACAGAGCAGAAGGAGTTGGGTGTAGCGAGGACCCAGATCCCGATGGCCACCCACTGGATCATTGGTATAAGAACCCGCTTGGGGGTGACTTGCTGCTCCAGCAAGGACGTTAGCAGCTCTGTGAGCCACAGGAGGATGCTCATGTCCATCCGAAAGTTCACTCTCCAGGCAGTCTCGTCCCATTGGGCAAGGGCCCTGGCCCACCACCCCTGTGCCCGCTCCATGACCCTTACCTGCCGGTCTATGGGCATTGCAAGCAGGGCTGCTCACCCCATGGTCTCCCTCTGCCACAGAGCAACGCAGTCCAGCCCCGGGCATGGAGGAGGCCCAATTGGGCCATTCTGGACAACTGCTGGGCCTTGAGGCAGGCCAGGGAGCACCTGCACCTGTGGTGGGCTGTCTGGGCCCTTGCAGCGCTCCTGGCCATGCACACATGCAGCCGGGCGGTCAGGTGCACCTCTGCGGTCTGGATGCGCAGGAGGTCTGTGTGGGAGTGGTACCACTCCACACACATGGCTAGGTGCATCCCACAGGCACCCAACTGGCCCAGCTCCATGGTGACGGGTGACCCAGGTGGGTTGGGGCCGCACCTGTTGTAGGTTGGGACCAGTGTAGCCCCGCCCCCCANGGTGGGTTGGGGCCGCACCTGTTGTAGGTTGGGACCAGTGTAGCCCCGCCCCCCAGTCGCGCCCTGACAACCGGCCTCGGGGCCCAGGGTTGCCATGTTGGCCCCCCAGACCAGAAGGCCTGCCCTCTGCAGGCCCTGTGGGCCAGGGAGGCCATGGGTGTCCCACTGCCCACACATGCCTTCCCGGCAGGGGGCATTGTGCTTGGTCCTGCCCTCGGGCAGGTGTGTGCGGGCAGCAGCTGCATTCCCACTGTCATCACCTCCCACCTCTCTGTATCGGCTGCCTGCTGTCATGGATGCCCTGATTAGTGTGTAGGCTGCCCTGTCTGTGTGCTCTGTTCCATCAGCGTCTGGGTCCACACCCCATGCCTTGCTCTGTATCTGTATAATGTTGAAGCCTCTGCCCTTATCGCTTGGCCTTGGAGCTCCCCGGCTTCCTCTCCCATACCTCCAGGGATTGTGGGGCCCCCCTTTCATTGTGTTTAGTCTCAGGTGCTTGCTGGACCATGGCTGGCTGCACTTCCCCCAGGCTTGTGGACCCCAGCACCCCAGGTACCCCACATAGCTGGACCTTCCACGAGACCATGGCCCTGTGTGACCTGTGCCATTCCCCAGCCATGCAATTGCTCCTGAGCTGCCCAGACAGCTTCATAGGTGCCTACGAGAGTATGAGCTCCGGGCTTCCGTACTATGGCCATGTGGTGAGTGCCTGAGATTGCCGGCTGCATGCAGAGGTGTTGGGCCTTTGTCTCTTTCCCAATGGACGCATCCTGGAGATGAGGTGCTCGCATGTGGGGTGGTCGGCTGTGGAGACCGTGTCTGCCCTCTCTGTGTGCAGCCTGTCTGGCTCCATGGCCTGCCTGTCAGAGGGGGGCCCTGCCCTGGCTGTGTCCTTCTTTGGCTGGGTTCATGGGGCCCAAGGTTACCAACGGTCCCGTGAGGTGATCTATCACAGCCTGTTGGAGCTGGGTCACCTTCCGTGGCCCCCACCTGCAGACTATGGCCTGTTGGAGCCCTCTGAGATGGAGGTGGCAGCGCTGGCCGGTGTGTGGTCCTGATCCAATGTGCAGATGGGGCTCTCCACCCAGGATCCCTTCGAGACATACTACCTGGTCGCTCACCACATGTCTGCGCTGGGATACCATTGGGGCATGCTTCAGTGGCCCCACTTCGTGCACCTGGTGGGTCACCTGGCCACGGGCCCCTTTGTAGTCCCCTGCAGCTGGCTGTGAGGCCCTCCTGTGCCTTCCTGGCCCTGGATACTGGCCCTGGTGTGTGCTCCTGCCTCCACCCTGGCACCGTGAGTCGCTGCCCCTTCCCTCCCTGATGTTCCTGGCTCGATGTTGTGCTGGCTGTGTCTTCGGGTTCCGCTGCCCCTGCCTGTGACTCTGGGCCCCATCCATGCCCTCCCCCAGTCAGCCTCTGCATGTAAGGAGGCAGGGGCCCGGGGGCCGCAACCGCCACCCCCCGCCAGCACAAACCCCCACAGGAAGGCTCCCTGCACCCCCAACACCCCCCATCGCCGACCTTAGGCCCATGGACCCGCCGCTGCAGGAACCCCCGAAAGCTACGCCGTCACACTGCAAGCAGCTCCAGCGGCACGCTGAACTCCCAGGGGGCGGGGCCAAGATGCAGGCCGGGCCGGAACTAGTCATGCCCCCGCCTGTGCGCCGCTCAGCGTGGCTTCAGCAACGCCCTGGGGGAAACATACAAAAGGCTGCTGGCAGCACAGACACGTTGCTGGTGATCGGTGCCTGATGTGCCCGTGAGACTGGCCCCCTACTTGTGTTGTGTGCCTTGAAGTGTGTAGCCGTTGACTGTACCGTGGGTGACTGAGCTGGGTGAGAGGAGTGCGTGTGGGTGCGTGAGTGAGTATTTGTGACCACAGGATCTTAGAGGTGAGTGCGTTGCCCAGGAGTGTCGAGGGGAGCACGGGTGCCTGGGGGTCTCCCCTGCGTAAGAGCCCTATCCTCCCCTTTTCCCCCCCCTGGGCCCCCCACACTCCCCTGCCCCCAACTGTCGCACGCCTCCAACCCCTTCCTGTATCCCCGTGTGGCTGCGAGCAGGTGTCAGCAATTAAGGCCTGTGATTACCCCAGTGCCCCATGATGATACAGGCTGGGGACTCACCATTCTGGTAGCCCTATCCCAACCTGAGGGCTTGTTTTCCCACCATAGCCTTGCTGTCTGCCGTTGCTCGAGCGAGTGTGTGTGCATGCTCCTGGGGACCCCCGCACCTCAGACCCCGAGTGCCTTGTTCCTCCTCCCCATTTCCCCACACTGCAACAGGTGTTCCCCTCCATGACTGCCTTCTCCTGCGGCTGTGTCCTGAACTGTGTACCGGCACCCGACGGTCCAGGTGCTGCTGTCCTTCATGCTCTGGACTCACTCGCTCCTGTGGCCTCCCCCCCCGGGTGCCTGTGTGACTGTGGGGTTCCGGGGCCCCCATACTGGGGCTCCGGGCACCATCCCAGGTGTGTGTGCTGCTGGACTGGCTGCCCTCCGTCTCTGTCATTCCTCCATCCCATCCATCACACCCTGGCCGGTGCGTGGAATCCCTGTCAGCCTCCTGGACCATTTCCAGTCCACTCCCCAGTCTGTGGGGCCTCCCCCTGTGACTGTGCTGTGCCCCTGGGGTTCTCCCCATTCCGGGACTGCCTGTGTTGCTGTGGGGCTGCCTGTGCGGGCTGTGCTGTTGTTGGGGTTCTGTTTGCCATTCTCCTTGTCCTGCCCTGGGCCCTCGTCCAGCCCCCCTTCCTCCCCCCCTGTGCCCGACATGCCGTGTGTGTTGTCTGTCCCGCTGTGTGCCCCCTTCCCTTCCTTTCCCATGCAGGTGTGTCTGCACCCGGGCATGTGTTTGTGCTGTGTGTTCCGTTGTGTGCTCATTTTCCTTTTGCCTGTTTTGTGCACTGCCCCGGTGGCTCTTCTCCCTCTTCCCCCTCCCTTCCCATTTCCCTTGTGTGGGCATTCCCTTTTGGCGCTTTTGGCTTCGTTTGCCCTCAGTCGGCCATGTCTGTGTCCCGCCCTTCTCCGGTGCCTTCTGGGTGTTTTGACCACAGCCGGGAATCGGCGTCACGTCTGTTGCGCTGCCCTGGCCCATGATCTGCCAGGCTGATTCCCCTCTGTGCTTCCAATCCCGTCTCATCTGTTTGGTGCCTTCTTTGACCACGGGGGTGGTTAGCCAGCTCGCCACTGCTGGGAATCCACTGTGGTGACTCGGGACCACGTAACATCTGAAATCACCCTAAGTTAAACTTTGAGTGACACCTAGGATCAAGTCATAAATTAGTAGGAAAATGAGTTTTAAGGGAGGGGCCAGGAGGGACGCGTACATTTGGGCCATCAGCTATAGAGCAAACCCCCACCAAAGAAGATCTGCGATTCGTCTGGGTCAGGGGAGGCGCCAGCGAAGTAATTGACAAATGTTTACTATCCTCACCCAACCCTTCTCCTACTATGCTATCGAAGCTAAGGGCATAAGGGTCACAGCTGCCTTGGCCCTGGGGGAGGAAGCACTGCCATCTGGGACTACCTCATCACCCTGAGGAAGTCTACATCCATGGGGGCCTACAGCAATCAATGGGAGAGACCCTTCCTTTTCCTCCACATTTGCCCCACAGGTGACTCCCGGAATTGGAGAAAGTGTCGAAGACTGAGAGTGGGGAATCAAATAAGAGTGTAAGTTTTTTGGTGACTGCACTGATCTTATATTCTGATGAGGAGACACCATGGCTCGGCAAGGCTTACTACAAGATCCTAAATCACCCAACTGCTTACACAGTTGGGCCAATTTATCCATTAGCTCCTCCTGAGACAAAACGTGAGGGGTAGACACACCGATCTTCCTCTGCGAGACTGGTAACTGAACCACGGAGCAAGCTACCCACTCTTTTGGAGGATCAATATCCATACTTCGGTCATTATTTGAATCCATTGCAATTAAAGTTTTAGGAGAGGCAAAGAATTGCCCACCGGATTGAGGCTGAATCATTGCTTTATCATTTTTTGAGACTGGAACAGTAACTAAAGTTAAAGGCGCCTGATTAGAAGCTACACCTGAATGATTACTTAGCCAAGGCAGTGCGCAATTTATGATCTGGTTAAAGGCTGCACCAGGATTAGTACTTAACCGAGGCAGTTCCCTATTCATAACACATAAATTCTCAGAATCAGTTTGATATATGCAAGAAATATAAACTGCTCTACTCGCTAAATGATCTTTCTTGGTAAGTATTTTCATGGTCAGGTCAGAAGATTAAAAGAGATATTAACCATCTGCCTTTCTTTAGAATTAATAAGCTGATCAACAGAATTTATGTCATGGCTGGTAACTGGTATCATTAATAACAATCTAAGGTGTTCCACCACATCCAGTGGAGTATTCCAATAAGGAGGGCGTCTTCCAGATAATGAGACAACAGAAAAAAACAAATTGTAGGGAAGAGCCCTAAAAATCTCAACCTTCTCGGGATAAGATGCCCTGGGGGACTCAAGACGGGAGCACTGCTTGGTGGTAGCAGCATTCTCAACAATGGAAGAAAATCTTAGAGGAGAGTCTGAACATTTCAAAATATGTTGAAACTCCCTTGTGCCGCCCTTGAAAGCAAAATTCCGGCACCCATGCAAATCTAGTGTGTTCAACTTTTCATAAAACTGACTGATCTGCAAAAACATAAAACACGTTTCTGTGGTAACTGTAACATGATCATTTAGAAAGGCAGCCAATTTCTCCCCGACCGGAATTTCCAAATCTCCCCCCTCCAAGTTAGGCTGTAGATTGGTACCCAAAGGACCTTTGCTATTGGCAGAGTGGAAAGACTGCTCACAGGGTTGACTGAAAACAGGAGCCTGCATATCTGACAATACCTGAAAGCAGTTGCTGGTTGTTGTATCTGAGTGTAAGCTTTCAGTCCCGGAAGCCTGGTTGGCAGCTTTACCAAAGAAACTCTCCATCTTCCTTTGCTTAGACATCTTTAATACAGGAGGAAAGTTACTAGCTACCTCAGGTCTTGACCGTTTATTAGTTTGCATAGTTTAAACTGGCCAGAGATCCCTGGCACGCCTGGCCGGCGCCTAAGGGCTGTGTGCCTTCAGCACTGCCGAAGGAAAGCATCCTCTTTTAAAGTGGAGAGCCGCTGGCCCCAGGTGCAATCTGTCAGGCAGCCAGCAGCAGTAATCCTCGCTGTTCACTGTCCCGCTCACTTTGGTCTCTGCTGGTTTTGACATATAAAGCCCTAAACGACTTGGGCCCCAGATATCTGAAAGACCACCTCATCCCCTCAGAACTGTGCCTTATCGACTGCTTCTCTGTGAATGATGTTGTGGGGGAAGAAGGATGCCCTCCTCCCCTCCCAGCTGCTGTCACCCCCTTGGAACTGTGCCTTGTGGACTGGCTGTGTGCGAGTAATCTGTGGGAGGAGTGGAGTTCTGCACCCCCACCCCCAGCTGCCGTGATCCTCTTGGAAAAGTGCCCTATGGAGCTCCAGTGTGAGAGATCTGTGACCTGTGATGTTAACGGCGGCTGGAAGGGACTGGACTGGCAGCCTGCCAGACTAACTGTTCATTAGGGCCACGTGCAGCTGCTTTCATATGACTCTCTTCTGCTTTCCCCTTTTATTCCTGTGCTTGCCATGGAGTGTGCGCTTTTCTCCCTGCAGCTGGCTTTCGTAGGGTGGTTCCTCCTATGGCTGACTGGCACCACCTCCTTGTGCCAGCATGGATGCCAGGGGCTGCTTCCCTGGCCCCCTTCCCCATCCTCCTGGAGTACTGTGGAGGGCGGGAAGAAACGGCTGCTGTGGCTTCTTTTGCTCACAGTTCACCATGTCTGAACATCATAGAGGAGGGCAGGGTGCTGGAAGCAGTGCAGGGCTTGGCACCCATGCATTTGTTTGAATACTCTGCCCTCCCCAGGCTGTGTGGGTGGTGGGATGGCTGTCCAGCCACCAGGGGTTGTGGGCACATTTATTCTGTGCCACCCACCAACCTGAGGAATGGCAGTAGCAGTTGTTCACCCCAGGTTGGGCCAGGAAGCCTCGTCATCGCCGTCACTGGTATCACCCTCTGTTATAACCCACTCGTGGATAATAAGGGGAGAGGGACTATTCTTCCAGCTGAATATCTACCTTTATCATACAGCAAAATTAGAAGAGGACAAGAGCAATTCAATCAAAATATAATATATTGACCTGTTCCCAATTAAAGCTAATGCATCACTCCACCTCTATATTTGATTTAAAATAATGAATTGGCTTTTCAGTATCTAACTCATTCTTCACTTTGAAAAAGTCAAAACAAGAGAGCCATATGAATTTGGAACCAGACCATATACAAGAAGGACTTAATAGTTGTACATGACCACACCAGCAATGTAAAAATGTACATACTTCCCCACAGCATCTCCAACATACTTCAGGGTAAGAGTCTGACATTTGGTAAACGTGGAGTGGGGTTAGATATTTTCTTAAAGTAGGTTCCTAACACAGAGGGAACTTGATTCACTTGGATACTCCTTCATGTACTTCCATATAGTGTGTGTTCCCTCCAAGTTAGGTTGCCTTTGCAGGTCTTCCTCCCAATGTGCTATATACCCTGCATCTGGAAAAAGTAAACATTTCTTAGATTCTTTGTATAATCTGGACAATATTATTTTGTTCGAGGATGCCTTGAATATCAGAAATTCTGGTGCATGTGGCGGGCACAAGAACTCAGCTTTCTTCTTCTGATCTGTAGAAACACGTTAGCTGCATATATTGCAGAAAATCAATCTTTTTGTTAACTGTTCCTCCAAGTTTGTTTTTGTTGTAAAAGAATTGTTATGAAATGATTCTGCTGCTCTGCAAATCTCTCGCTGGCACAGTGCTTAAACTAAAGGCCTGGAAATATCATATTTCTTAACTGTAGGACAGTCCATGGGGGTATAAGGTGAAAGGTCTGAAATAGCTTCTGTTTTGAATGCACATTTAGACCAAATACAAACCCTGCAAAAGGGTGGGCTTACCGTTTATTACTATTTATTTTAACCTCAACCACAAAGATATTCTTAAAACAATTGAGCTATAGTATGTGTTTTTTTCTAATCCAGTCCAAAAACTTTGAGTGTCTCCTGGTACCAAAGTTTAACCACTCTCAAAGCTGTGATCCACTGATATAATTTAATGTAAGGCCAATTCAGCGCCCCAAACTTACCGTGCATTACCAGTCTGGGGAATTCACTCCCCCATCCCCCAATATAGTCCAACCAGGGCTTGGAAGCCCTTTGCAACCCCACAGTCCAGAGGAAGGGGAAATAACTGGGCCGCTTCATTCGACTCGGTTCTCTCACTCCTGGCATGGTGCCCATTCCCCAAGTGCACTTTGCTCCCCATGGTGCTCTCACTCCTGGCATGGTGCCCAGTCCCCAAGTGCACTCTGCTCCCTATGCTGCCCTCACTCCTGGCATTTGACCCAGTCCCCAAGTGCACTCTGCTCCCTATGGTGCCCTCACTCCTGGCATAGTCTCAAGTCCCCAAGTGCACTCTGCTCCCCATGGTGCCCTCATGCCATGCATGGTGCGCAGTCCCTAAGTGCATTCTGCTCTCTAAAAACTGTGAGCGAACAGAGCTGGCTGCAATTTTTGCTCGGGAGATGATCAAATTGAGGAAATTATATAACTATAATATCACCTCCGGAAAAGGTCATGATGGAGGGGGGGTTTGAGAGTATAGTGAATAATTGTTATTAAGGAGGTTGTTAAGTTGCCATTTTGGATTGTTTAAATTTATTAAAAGTGTAGGAGTATGGTTGTTGTTATGGAGGATACTACTATGAATTGAATTGGGAATTGTTATTTTAGATATTGAACATGGTTAATACCTATAGTTATATTTTATGGAGTTTTTATGTTGTACAAGTTGTTTTAAATCATATAGTTGAGGTTATTGGGTTGTGTTTATTTATTTATAATTTTAGATTTTTATGTATCGGCCATGGCGGAAGCCAGTGCCTAATAAAGGATTTGAATTTGATTGGCTGGAAGTGTCTCCCTGTGGGTAGGCACTATGAGGGTTCACAGGGAGGCATTCTCAATGTTTTGGAACTCCCTTCCCCCCGGAGGTTCATTTGAGCCCAAGTCTGGGTGTCTTCCAGAGGCAGTGTAAAACCTTTTTGTTTGTAAAGGCGTTTGGCAGGCAGGGATAGAGGATGGGGGGGTTGATGGGTGAGTTTGGGGTAGGGTTATGGGGGGGACTGGGAAAGGGGGAGGTGGTATTGGGTAAGTTTTGTGAGGAGCTGTGGCAGGGTTGTGAGTTTTGCGTTTGGTCTTTTACTGTTTTTATGGACTTTTTAATATGCTTTTATATGTGTGTTTATGTTTATATTTTGTTTGTAAGCTGCCCTCAGTCTTTTTTAGGGAAGGGCGGGATAAAAGTTTAAATAAATTAAAGAAACAAACAAACAAATGTGCTATGTTTCTGTTGATGTAAGAATTGATATTTAGAGCTTTCATGGCTCAAACTAGGTTTTATTCTTACAATACAATAAAAGTTACAATACATTATACGTTACAATAAAAATATTTGGAGGGGCAGGGGGCTTGTATTTGGTGTCTGTGCTTTTTGTTTTCCAAGCAGCTTGAACAGTAAAACTTGGTGCTGTGCAGTTTTGCTTCTGTCTACCTTCAGTGGGTGTTTTTACACACACATTTCTCCTGGATGTTTGCTGTTACATCCTAAACTTTCTGTGTGTCTAAATCACTCACCCAGATCTTAAATATCTGGCTCTTCAAACTTCTGCATTGAACTTGTCCAAGAACTTTTGTGTGTAAAAGTTTCTCCTGGTAATCTTCTTTGCTCCAGACAGCTGCTGTCACTTGGTTTCCGTGGCAGCCCTTTGCATCTACAGCTGCAGCTACTTTAGGCTGCCTCAGGGCAGTGTTTGTGTGAAAAATGCATCCAGAATTCACTTGTAAACCCAGAAGATTGAAAGACCAGCACTTTAAGGTGTGTGTAAAAATGCCCAATGTTATTGTAATTGTAGCCTCTTTTGGAGCAGCAGTGCCTAGCCTCCTCAGACAAGGCAAAACTACTATTCCAGGAGGCTTAGAACGCCAAAGGAGAGGGACCTGAAGGGCAGTTGAAAAAAGGCAGGAAGATTCCAGGGAGGAGA
Organism: Sphenodon punctatus; assembly: GCA_003113815.1. Classification (NCBI taxonomy): domain Eukaryota; kingdom Metazoa; phylum Chordata; class Lepidosauria; order Sphenodontia; family Sphenodontidae; genus Sphenodon; species Sphenodon punctatus. The sequence goes on from QEPC01012457.1 coordinate 179,881, forward strand.
GAGTCCAGAAGCTGATGGAAGGACCTCAAGAGGAAGAGAAAATGGATGAGGTGTGGACTAGGGATGGGCGAACAGATCGTGGTTCGGGTTCGTCCGTTCGGTTTGGCTGCATTCGGTTCGTCCGTTCGGTTCGTCCGTTCAGTTCGGCTGCATTCGGTTAGTTTGCCGAGTTCGGGTTCGGCTTCAGTTCGACCATTCGGCTGTTCAGTTCGGCCGTTCGGCTGTTTGGTTCGGCTGTTCGGGAAATGTTGTTATAGGTGTTTTTTTGTTTTTTGGGGGGGGGTTGGTTTTTTATTGGGTTTTATATGGTTTTCTTTTGTTTTTTATTTGTTTTTTTGTTTTTATATGGGGTTTTTTAATTTATTTTTTTAATCTAATATTATATATATATATATATATACACTAAATCTAACTGCTATTAACTATTCTAAATGCTGTGAACTAAATGGATTATCTAATAACTACACAGGCCTATTCCTACAAACACTAAAACTAAATCACTAACGCTATCGCTATCGCTAAGCTAACTCCTACAACTCTCTATCTATCTATCTATCTATCTATCTGGAGATATGGAGATATATATGGATATATAACATCCCATATATATGGGATGGGGGGGAATCACAAACAGAAGAGGAGTCTGTAGTGAACTGAATACATACATACTCAATGAGTCTGTACAGTGAAATGCATAACACAAGGTTTCAGTTTTTAAGTTTCATTTCAGTACAAAACTGAAATGAAACATAAAGCAATCTAAAAATCCTACTCAATGCCTGCTGTTCAGGAACAGTGACTAGCTCAGAAGGTGTTGGGAAGGGGGGAGGCAGATAATTAGTTTTGTTTCTTGTAAGCCTCTCCACCCCTGGTGCCTGGAAGTCTGCTCCTCAGTGACTGACACCTCCCTGTCATGTTTGACCTTCCAGTGAACCTTTTTTTGCCACCCGAACTCACCCGAACGTGATTCAAACTGACCGAACTGTTCAGCCATATCGCCGCTCGGTGTTTGGTTCGTTCGGTATGTTCGTGTTTGGGTTTGGGTTCGGGTTCGGTCATCCGAACAAGCCGAGTTCGGGCCGAACTCCGAACTTCCGAACCGCATTTGCCCATCCCTAGTGTGGACTGTCTGAAGAGGAGGGGGCTCTACATTGCCCGGAACCTGGAACTGTGTCCCACGGTATCCCACTACACAGCACAACCCTGACATCCAGCCTAGTCCAGTTACTGAGAGCCAGTCTGAAACTCACGAGAAGGGAGCTGTTTCTGCCACCAGAATTCTAGTAAGGGGACTCCTACGGGACCATGTTTATTTGTGATTTAAGCTAGCCAATGTCCAGAACAACACATCAGCTCTATAAATGTTGAAGGGAGAGTTGGACTGAAAAGAGGGGAGGTTTGTCCTCTATATTGTGATTTATGTTGAGGTTGTCTTTTTTTCTCTCACATTATAACATTGTGTACTGTCCTATAGTGTGCTGGTGGGATTGATGATGTACTGTATTATTCCCTAGGAACCTGGATTTGTGGATCTATCCCACTATCCCTTGGGTGGAGGCACCTTGTGCCCCGAGATACAAACCCAGGGACTCACAGCATGAAAGGAAGGTGGAAAGTAAAAAAGGGGGTCCATATTCATTTTTATATTCCCCCATCTCTGGGGCAGTGGGATTACATTATTTTCTGCACAACGACACTGAGTTCAGCTTCATACATGTTTTTTATATATATATAAATCACATTAAGTGCAATCTAAAAGTTAAATATAAAACTCTACAGTTTTGAAGTAAAAATCCATACAAACAACCAAAGGATGTCCCAGACCAAAGAACTAACTTAGACCTACATTTGCATTAAAACACTCTCCTCTATAATTACTTATTTATACTCCAAGTGAAAAGCAACTTCAACATTTATCACACAATACATCTATCAACTCTCAACTTGTAATTAAACAATACATCCATAATACATACTCCAATGAACATAATAAAAGTTCATATCATAGTTTATACCAGACATCAGTTTAACACCAATTTTAAACCACTAGTGTCAATAAATCTGAACAGCCAAACAAGCAATATGGTTCATCGTAAACAGCAATTAAAACCAACCCTACCTTTTCATTAATTTCAGGTAAATTTGTCATGGTTAGCATCAGAAACAAATATCCTTCAGATTTCTTCTGTTCATAAGGCAAATAAAGCTAGGTGAATCAGAAAATTTTTATTTGTCTGTTGGAAAATCCAAATTACTTTTTCTTGTTTAGAGAAAGCATTAATCTTTGAAGGGAAAGGTAATATAAATTGTGCTCTTATTACATCAAATAGTGGACATTCTAACATATAATGTATAGTATCCTCAATTCTATTCCGACAAATTAGACAAAATCTCAAATTTCTATGTATTTCAAGGCAACGGCCTTCTCTGATTGCTGAGGGCATCTGTTCGAAATGCAGCCTGTTTAAAGCCAGGCGCAATTTCCATTTCAAATTGAGCTTAAGATATTCTTCCCTCCCCCATTAATGTTTAATCAAAATATAAAACGGGGCTGTACGAGAAAAACATAGTGCTGCAAAACTGTTTTGTCTGGCTATATCTGTAATATGCTGAGCCACTAAGAACCCATCTTCCTTAGAAAAGAATCTTTGGTTACTATCAATAAAATTTCCCAAACCTATCGTCCTCAGAATAGAACCCACAAATAAAAAACAGGGAGATTGATTGTTACTCCCCTTATCTAAATCTTCCAGCAAACACATCTTAGGCAGCCGCAACGGTACGTATGTTGATGCCCTAAACCAATAATTCAACATTTGTGAGGATATTTTAAACCAAAAAGAATCTACTCCTGTCTCAAGCTTCAACAATGGCACTGTGAATGTAAAGGAAACTCCCAAAACAGAACACAAAAATTTATTTTGAGGTACCTCAATATCCTATTTTGCTGAAGTAACCCAAATTTCTGACCCATATAAAATTTGAACATTAACTGCTGCCTCATAAACTTTCAAAGGAGTTTGAACAGATTTTTATTTAATGAAACATGTAATTTACTAATTGCCCCAGCTGATTGAACTCCCTTTAATTTAGCAACATTTTGATGATAATTCCAGATATCCGAAGATTGCCAAATATCAAGATATTTATAACTCAATACCTTTTCAAGTCTAACATCACCCAACCACCATGTATATTGCTTAACCTTACAGCCCCAAGTCATAATTTTAGTTTTATCATAATTAATTTGCAGATGATTTTCCATACACAAAGATTCAAATCTTGAAATGGCCCTTTGAAGGCCTATTGGAGTTTGAGATAAAATTACTGCATCGTCTGCATAAACCAAAATAGGGACCGTGGTATCCAAAAGCATAGGAGGGTGAAATTTCTTATCTAGCATACCCTCTATTATTCCATTGATGAACAATGTTCTGTATGTTCTGTACAGCGCCAGGTTACTACTGGCGCTTTATAAATGTTTATTAATAATAATAATAATAATAATAATAATAACAATTTAAACAGAAGTGGGGCCAGGATACATCCCTGCCTAACCCCCTGTTTAGTAATAAACTTTGGGGTTAATTATCCTGCCAAACCGCACTGAACCTGAGCCCAAGTATTATCATGATGGTTGGAGGCATCCAATCATTTCAAAAGTGGGAGATCAATACCCATTATAAACAGCTTATTCCAAAGGAGATCTCTGTCCACTGAGACAAAAGCTGCAGCTAGATCTATGAAAGCTACATATAAACTAAACTTTTTCCTAATGACATACATATATCTTAAAAACTGTAGTGTAAATAAATGGTCTAACATTGAATAATCTGCACAAAACCCAGCCTGATATTCAAGTAAAATATCATGATCCTTTACCCAGACTTGCAAATGACTCAGCAAATGCCTACCAAACAATTTAGCCACAATATTTCTCAGACCAATAGGCCAATATGCATCATGACTATCTCTCCGTTCCTTGTTTAAAATAGGAACTATTATGCTTCCCTTCAAAGATTCAGGGCTCCTACATGTATCAATAACAGTATTAAACCAAAGTACAAACATTGCCAGCCACCATTCTCTATCCCGTGGATACAGCTCAGCAGGGACACCATCTGGACCTGGGGCTTTATTCCATTTAAGCAATATCAATAGTTACAGAATAAACACCCATACTACCAACTGTTGAATCAAATAATCTAGTAATTCTATTACCTTCTTCATGATATCCAGCAAATTTGGAGGAAAAGTACTGAAACCAACACTCCGATGATATATTTGTTTCCAGGTTTACATTATATCTGCTCATTCCTTTAGAGGCCAGCGGCCAAAACAATTGGGTATCTCTTTTTAAAATAGCATTGCATATTTCCCCCCACTGGGATTCCGCGTATGCCAATTTCTTATTTTTAATCCAGAGTTTATATTCACTACCTAGTTCCTTATACATGTTATATTTGATTAAATCTCCAGATTGTATGTCTTTAAATTTCCTATTCAATAGTCTCTTTATTTTCAACACATTTGTGATCAAACCACGGAGCTCCTCTAACTCTCCTATTAGACATCTTATTTGGGCTCACCTGACATACAAGATAAGGTTTAATAGTATCAAATATCTCCTCTGTCAAAGTAAGAATGACCTGAGCTTCTTCTGATGCCAATTTAACTCTCCTCAGTCCTACAAACTCCTCACCTTGCATTATTGAGTGCAAAGTATCAGCTAACTTCCCCGTCCATTTAACTCTTTTGTTATAACTAATTGGAATCAGAGTATCTTCTATTAAAGCTGTTTTCTGATGCCCTACTGTGCCACACAATTCATACTCAGGGTCCTCTGTACTATAAACTAATATGAGAGGACGATGATCACTTTCAGGGTGATTTATCTACTGAAATTCCCTAATACCTGTCTACACGTTTATATTTTCATCAAGTTGCACAAAATCCTATTTCTTTATTATTAATCATCATCATCTTTAATATTCTTTATTATAATTTATAATTATAAATATAAATTATATTATATTTATAAACTATTTGGCAATAGACCATATCCTACAACTCTTGTGTAGAGGATTAATCATTATTTAATGTGTTTTTTTAATCTTAAGTAGGCCTTAATTTGAGTCAGGGCACCCTAGCACCTCTTGGATGTTTGCAAACGAGACGATAGCGCACATTAGCCCAGACCAGGTGAGTGTCCACCTGCCCATTTATTAGGTGTTTGACCTCACTATACATAGGGGGTAATTTCAGACATGACGGGCTGTTTGGTCCACCATGCTGAATCCTGTACCGGGATCTCTCTCAGATCCAAGTCCATGATGAAGCCAGCGGTCCTTTAGACGTGCTGGCTCCATCACGCTGGGGAATCTTGGAGGGGCAGGGCTGCACGGCATGACATTCAGCCACACAGGCCTGCCCCCTGCGCTCTTTCTGAATCCAATCCTGTACCGCGGTTGGGGCCACGATCCGGGATGGGCCAAAGGTAACAGACGTTACTTTTGGCCCATCATGGATCATGGCCAATCTACCACATTTCTTGACCTAAGGCCGGCCTCAGGTCCAGAACTGTGGTTAGCTTTGACCCCTGCCAGAGATTCACTGTGGTGAACATCTGGCAGGGGTCAAACAGATGTTCACGGACTCGCCATCACCACATGGGATCCACTGTAATCCATTGTGGTGAACGGCAATTTCATAACGTCTGAAATTACCTAGGGCCACCACCTATTGAATCCACAATTCCCACTTACAGCATGGTCTTGGACAATGTGGAGCCCGCCATGCAGGCAAATGTGGGCTAATGTGTAGGGGGGTACAAAGGGGACCTCTATTGTTTTTGTTTTCATTTTCATTTAAAAAAATTCCTTCATTTTTGGTTTTTCATTAAAAACTGTAAGTGGCCATTTTGCACATACACTGACTGGCTGCCCTTTCCCAAAATGGTGGCAACATTGTCACTGCCACTTTGGAAAAGAGCACGCATGCACAGAATGGTCCAGTGGTCATTTTTGTGCATGAAAATGATTTTTTTTAAAAAATTATTATATATTTTAATGAAAACAAATGTCATTTCTTATTAATTTGTTTTTAGGTTTTTAGTTACTAATGGGGCTCCATTTGTTTTAGTAGCTTTAAAAACAAAAACGGATTGCACATCCCTACTAATGTGCACCCATTTCTATGTGTCACAATATGTTGCAGACAGTGCCACCGCATATACAAGTCCACCTCAGCACCGTACAGCCCTTGGCAGAAATCCTAGAGCATCGTAGGAACTCAGAAGAACACCTTCTCCAGAAGTTTTCTTTAAAAAAACGCACTGCTCTTAAGAGTGTCATAGAAGTCAATAAAGGTCATTCATCTGAGTAAGTGTTGTTCTTCTAAGGGCAATAAATGTTTAAAGCTTATCAATTTTTTTAGCATCAGAGCAACATGCAAAATGAGATAAGAAATGAATGACTTCACCAAATAGTACCATGTATGAAAAAGATGCAGGTGCTAGGTGAGGGACACCCAGTGTTGCTGCCAATATAAGTGGATAAATAGCATTCAGGAGCCTGTGATTCTTCAAAAGAGTGAATTTATCATTCATTCAGCATCAAAATCTACAACTCCAAAAGGACTGTTTTATACTGCACCAAGTATAATCTCATCAGCATGCAGTACTGTAGCCTGGAGAAGGTCAATGACAAAGTAGTAGGGATGGGCGAACGCGGTTCGGTAGTTCGGTGTTCGGCCCGAACTCGGCCTGTTCGGACAACCGAACACGAACACGAACACGAATGCACCGAATGGACCGAACACCGAACACCGAACACCGAAATGGCGAACACACCGAACCGAACCGAACACCGAACTACGAAATGGCCGAACACACTGAACGGAACCAAACACCGAACTACGAAATGGCCGAACAGTTCGTTCAATTCGAATCGTGTTCGGTTGTGTTCGGGTGGCTAAAACATGGTCTTCTGTCAGGTCACTGGAAGGCCAAATGTAGCAGGGAGGGGGAAGTCATTTGACTCAGCTAGGAGCAGACTT
>QEPC01012457.1:193488-218723 GCA_003113815.1 Sphenodon punctatus
GACCGAACACGAACACACGAACCGAACGCGGCCGAACCGAACGGCCGAACGCGAACACACGAACCGATCACGGCCGAACCGAACAGCCAAACACGAACCGCGATCTGTTCGCCCATGCCTACAAAGTAGCAGAAGAAGGAGAAATGATGAATGACCTGTTGAGAGAAAAGACTGCTGCTTCACTGTACTGGGCATTTTTTTCCTCCTGAATTCTCCCTCCCCTCCACCCCACAGACTAGCAATTAGCATGTGGTATATTCTGCAAATAGCAAGATTGCCAATCCCATATGTTCAACAATTATGAGTGAGGCCCCACAAAAACATTTTAACAAGTAAAACCCTTAATCCCACCTCCAACAGTAACACTGAAACAAGTTGTCAGTAACCCCATTCAGCAAATGATCAAAGCAGACACCTTTCCACAGCAGCATCTTCTCTTACCAGTGAGAACCAGGCATGTGGGGTGGTGCCTCTTATCCCTCCAACATCTGACAGAAAGGGGGTGGGAGTGGTGGGACAGGAGTCTGAAGAAACTACTGGGAACCAGAGACAGTCAGGTGAGACTGGGGAGATTGAGACTGGGGTTATCTATTAGGTGAGGGACAGAAGAGAAAGGGGCAGAAAATACTCTTGCCTGAGTGGGATTGACTGGGAGCAGGGGCATAGGTGCAACAGGTGCAGTTACCCATGTGCCTGCGGGGCCCACATGCCTGTAGAATGCACATGCGTGCTGGAGTGGAGGTGGCCCCAGGAGACCCATTCCATCTTCTGCACCTGGGCCCATTTCCACCTGCCTATACCCACCATGGCTAGATGAGCTGCTTCCACCATGTTCCTGCTTACTAGGGATGGGACTATCAGTATCGGATTAATCCGATAATGCCGATAATTGGCAATATCGGCTTAATCCAATAATACCAATAATATCGGTATCGGTATATCAGTTTTTTAACATTGCCAATTTTTCAGATGTTTAACATTGTGGCCATTTTAACAATGGCTGCAATGTTACAGATCTGGAAAAACAGCAATGTTAAAAAACCGATATACTGATAAATCCGATATTGGATTAATCCGATACTGATAAAACCGGTAACCGATAATTCACCAATAGTCCCATCCCTACTGCTTACCATTTCTCTTCCTCCTAATGTGTGTACGTAGCTAGACAGGTACAATTTGTCAGGTTTAGGGAAATAGCTACATGCTTTATAGAAGTGTTACTCAAGTACTTTAAGGAAGGATATCACTTGCTTTGCCAAATTGTAGATTTGAATAAATTTGCATTAAATTAAGTATGCACATTTTCAAGTGTTGTGGAAAAGCTAGTAGGGGCAAGACTGGGCATGAGGTGATAGAGAAAGAGGCAGAGTGAAATGGCCATAGAGGAAGGAGAATGGAGTGGGAAGGAGTACCCAATGGATAGTGTACTCTATCAGTTTCACTATCCATTTCAAGGCAGTGAATGGCCATTTCATTTTAATGAGTCTAAGTCAGTGGCTGCTTTTACACGTGAACAATTATTCGAAAATAGCTGTAAATCCGGAGTTGTCATTCCGAGTTATCATTCAGGGATAACTGTTTACTTGATCATTAATATTCCGGAATAAGTACTAATCTGGAATAAGCAGTAAGCAGTTCTCTATGGTGGGGTGGGGGACCTCTAGTCAGGAATAAGAATCTACATGAACACTATTCTGGACTAAGTCTAGAGTAAATAAGTCCTTGAAAATTATGACATATAATTACAAGAAGAATTTGGATTTAAAAATCCACTCTTAGAAACCATGCATGTGTGGAGTTTAGACACACCTCCCTGCACTGAAAGTCGCCCAGCCTCCATTGGAAACAGTGGTGCCGGGTGGCTTGCACCACATTCTTTTTAAAACTGGATTTGTCAAACCCAGATATAAATTTTTAAATCAGCTAGCTTGGTCACTTGTCTAAAAACAGTCAATGCACATGAGCACTTAAATCTGGACTTAGAGGTGTTTGCGTAGAAGCAGTCTGACCTACCACCATTGCTTTGAGTTTAGCCCTCTGCTCACTTTCTCCCCCTTCCATCCAGTCTGGAAGGGTGAAAGAGTAAAGGTTGATGGAGCTCTCTCTTCGAGCTGCTTAGGTCAAATTTCAACTCCAACAGCTCAGGCTGGGAGCTGCCTGTGTGCAACAGAGTGCCAGGGGTCAGAGAACCAGGCTCTTCAGACTGGTTTTGGCCCCCAGGCCCCCTACTGAGCAACACTGATCTCTATACAATCTTTAAAATCTCTAAAAAAAAATCACGTGAGTTCATTTGGCCACAACAGGAGACTACCAACACTTAGCCTTCGTGTTTGATTTAGGAGATGATAAGTCAGGAGATGGATACAGGCATGATGTAAGAAGCAATTTAAGATCAGCCTACATATTTCTATTTTTAAAAAAATCTAAACTATTTTTCTTTCTTTCTTTCTTTCTTTCTTTATTTATTTATTTATTTATTTATTTATTTTAAAACTTGTTATCCCACCCATCCTGCCACAGGCAGCTCTGGGCGGCAAAATAAAACAACAAAATAAAACACATAAAAGGGAAGGTAAAAATATTCCACATCACCCACTGCCCTAACACACTCCCTCCCCACCCACCCTACCCATCCTCCTCCTCAAAGACCAGGTGGAACAGCCAAGCTTTACAACTGCATCGAAAAGAGGGGAGATCCAGGGCCGAATGGGCCTCCAGCAGCTGGGAGTTCCACCGTTATGGAGCAGCCACTGAGAAGGCCCTCCCCATCATAGCCCCCCAAAAGACTCGGGGGACCTCACCCCCCAATGACCACAGGGACCGATCAAGAACCTGAGGGGTGAGGCAGTCCCACAGATAGGTTGGTCCAAGACCATCAAGGGCTTTATAGGCAAGCACCAACACCTTGAATCGGGCCCAGAAGACTATAGGCAGCCAATGCAGCGAATGAAGAACCAGTGTAATACGTTCCCGGCAGCCCAGTGTCACCAGGAAACAGGCTGCCATGTTCTGCACCAGCTGCAGTCTCTGAACCATCACCATGGGTAGCCCCACATAAAGCATGCTACAGTAGTCTAGCCTAGAGATGATGAAACCATGGATGATAGTGGCCAGGTCAGAGTTCAAAACATACAGCTGAAGCCGACGCACCAAATGTAATTGGGAAAGGCACTCCTCACCACAGCCCATCACCCCCACCACCTTACCCACCAGCATCACCTCTGTCTCATCAGGATTCAGTTTCAGTTGATTTGCCCTCATCCAATCCCCCACAACCGCAAGACACCCGGTAAGCACCCCCTGCAGCTGCAGCTAAGGTGAAGAAGGAGGGCCAGCGCTCGACACAGCCCATCTACCAGATCCAGAACCAGGGCATGGACCCCGTGGTTGGCCAGGCTAAGTTACTAGCCCCAGAGAAGATGAAACACAGCATCAAGCTGGTGGATGACCAGATGAACTGGTGTGACAGTGCCATTGAGTATCTGCTGGACCAGACCGATGTGCTTGTGGTTGTGCTTGTGCCTGAATCTTCACATCCGCTTGAATGTTTGTCTGTCTTCTCCCCTGTCTCTCCCACTGTCCCCTCTCCCTGTCTCCCCCTCCTTGTCTTTTAGATTGTAAGTCACAGGCAGGAACCGCGTCTGTTCAGCACCAGGCCACATGACTGGCGCTATATAAATGTTTATAATTATAATAAGCACTGAGACTGTCGGGCCAGGGTCTGATGAAAAAGAGAGGTAAAGCTGGGTGTCATCAGCATATTGATGACACTGCACACCAAACCTCCTGACCACCTCACCAAGTGGCTGCATATACATGTTGAACAGGAGAGGGGACAAAACAGAACCCTGCGAGACTTCACATGAGAGGTCTCGGTATGATGAAAAATAATCCCCAAGCACCACTCGCTGAGTTCTTCTGGTGAGGAAAGAGTGGAACCAGTCAAGAACTGTACCACCCACCCTGGCCTGGTCCCACAGACGCATCACCAACATCTCATGATCAATGGTATCAAAAACAGCCGATAGACCTAATAGAATCAGCAGGCCAAACGGCCCTGATTGAATTCTCGGCACAGGTCATCGACCAATGTCACAAGCACAATCTCAGTGCTATAACCCGGGTGAAATCCAGACTGCGAGGGATCAAGAAAACTGACATGATCCAGATGCTCCTGCAACTGCCAGGCCACGACCCATTCAATTACCTTCCCTAAAAAGGGAAGGTTAGAGACTGGCTGATAGCTGGCAAGGGAGTCAATGTCAAGTGATGGTTTCTTGAGCAGGGGCCACACCACTGCCTCTTTAAGGCACCCCGGCACCCTTCCCTCTCAAAGGGACGCATTGACCACCCCAGCCAGCAATGGCCTTAACCAGCCAGAGCAGACATGGATCTAATTCACAATGGGTAACCCTAACAGCCCCAAGAACATTCTCTGTATCAGCAGGGGTCACCAACCAAAACTGATCCCACAACATCGGACAGGATGGGGCTTCCATAACCTCTGGTATCCCTGCTTCAGAAAGTGCAGCATCAAAACCAAGGTAAATCCGAGTGATTTTATCTGCAAAGTAATCCACAAACATGTCACAGCAGACCTCAGATGACTCCACTCCCAGGTGGAGTGAGGCCAGACTGACCAGCCCCTGCACCACTCAGAACATCTCAGCTGGATGGGATTTCATGGATGGTATGAGGGCAGGAAAGAACTCCTTCTTTTCTGCCTGAATAACCACGGCACAGGCTCATAAACTAGCTCTATGCCACAATCTTTCGGTACATGAACGCCACCGTCGCTCCAACCGCCGCCCCTCCCATTTCAGCACCCGCAGCCACTCTGAAAACCAGGGAGGCCTACGGTGCTTCCGCCTGGGAAGCAGACGCCTCAGAGCTATCCGATCAATGGCCTCCATCAGCAAGGTGTTCCACAGCTCAACGAGGTCAGTCTTACATTCAATAAAACATTGGAGTTCCTGCAGTTATTAACTTGTTGTATCATGAAAGTCTATTTTTCTAGTCAAAGGGCTCTGTTTTAATCTGGCAGTGTTTTTCTTATAGTTTATAGATACCCCCTGCCCTCCGGATGCTATCTGTATTAGTGTATTGATTTATTATGGATCAGTGGCTGGCTATTTATTTTTCCATTGTTCTCGTATATCCCATTTTCTCACTGCTAGTTCAAATAGTTAATCACATCTTACATATTTCTGCTGTTGCAACCAAGTTATCATTTAATAGATATATAGCCAGCTTTATGGGTTTTGTGACTCAGGCGGTGGCCTCAAAATTATTTAAACATTTCTACCAAGGTGTCTAGCTCTCCGCACAACTCCATAAATATAAAAAGGAAACATAAGTTGCAAGTATCTGCAAACATTCATAGATAAATTAAAACACAGAGAGAAGGGGAGAAGGTCTCCATTATTTGTAGAGAGTTTAAATGACTTCGGGATTCTCATTACAAGTAGAACTCATTGCCAGGTTATATTGTTTGTGATGGCCAACAGCATAACTGGGTTTTAAACGGGGTTGGTTAAGTTAATAGAGGATAGGTACTTAAATAGATACTAGTTACACTGCTCAGGGGATGATACCTCTGACTTCCAGAAGCTGGGATGGATCACTCTAATTATGATCTGTTTGGTCACTTCTCTCTGTAGCAACCAAAACTGGCCATTGCCAGAGAGAGTATGCTAGTCAAATGGACCATTGGTCTTACTCAATGGATGTTTTCAAACGAGATGGTACCATGCATGGCCACCCAGTAACCACACATCTGACCACCCGTCTGAAGGTGGAGCAGGGGGATGCATGCTCCCAGGAGCCACACAGCACCCATTCATGCGGCACTACTGAAAAATCCAGAAAACCCTGTGTAGGGCGAGCTAAAAAAAGTGTGTGTCAACGGGCACCATGCATCCCCTGACCATATGAACTGGGGCAGCTACTCATACCAGCAGACAGGTTCCCCACTCATAGACACTGTGGGTGGGGGACACGGCCTTTGCAAGTCACAGGAATTGGCCACGAGCGCTAGGGATACCAGTTCCCCAGGGCTTAAGGCTAAGATATGTCCATTTCAAAGGCCAGCCTGCGGCCCTTCCCTCTCCCCCCTGGTCCGTGGCAGGGGGAGTGTGAGGCGACTGCCATGGTAGCCACACTGGGATCTGTCTGTTAGAATCCCTCCCTGCACACTCCACCTGAGTGGCTGCTCCACAGCTGTGCCACTTAGCAGCCATAGACCCTGCCCCCCCAAGCCTTGTTCATTTAAAAACACCCAATATGTCAGTTATCTTCTTAGATATCTTCAGTGACTGTCAACCTATGAAACAGCTACTTCTGAGAAATGATAAGCAGCCATCTCTTTACACAAATCATTATCATGTCAATCTGCTTGAATGAATATTGGCATTTGATTAATGGTAAAAGAAAAGACATTAAGTTATAGGTACGTATAAGACATTGAATTGGTACTGGACTATATATAATACAAGGTTTATTGATTATTACCACAATCATTCACAAATAGGAATGTTTAAAAAACCAATTAGAACAGAATCATGCCCCCGTTTCTGCTAACAGGGAGCAATGAATAGAATTGAATAGGGGTCTGCACCAGGGGCCCATGTTGTTTTCATTTTTGTTTTTTGTTTTCATTATTTAAATTTGTTGTTTTCGTTTTCAGAAATATCAAATTGTCGTTTTTGTTTTTGCTTTCATTTTCCATTGGTTTCAATGGAAAACATATTTTTGGCTATAACTTGATTTTCACTATATTTGGCTGAAACTTGGAGTGGATATAACTCCAATGGAAGGCATTAAGTGCACCAAATTCCAAAAAGACTGAATAAAGGAATCCAATTTTAGAAGCAGTTGAATTATTTTATTTTGCAAACATCTTCATATACATTATTAGATGTAACATCTTTGCTTCACATTTAATGTAGATAAAACTTGGCACGTTTACCCCTTCCCATATTTATTATCTCTGCCAGCTTTCAGAAGGATTGACTAAAGGGTCCTGGTGGTATAAGTAATTAACATATAAATGTATGTCTGACTATAACAACTTTATAGTCCAACTCATGTACATGAAATTTGGCAAGACTGTATATCACATTTTCATGATCATCTTTGCCAAATATCAGAAAGATGTGATAAAGGGTCCCAGTTTTATATGCCTGCACAGTATATGCAGAGAAGGAGACTATGCCAGGGATTCTCTTAAGTGTCACTGTGGTATAAGATCGGTTTGTGATGCCAATTGGCCAGCAGAAAGGTCAACCAAATATTTTTATTCTGTGCTGTGACCATCCCAACATCTTTCCCCCACATGTTACTGGGAAGTCAGAAGCATCTGTCTAGGAAAGGGTCAATAGAGATTCTCTTATGTCCTCTGTCACAGTGCTGCAGGATGTGATTGTGATGATAACTGGCCAGCCTGGATGTGTAAACTATGTCTCCTGATTGCTGGGATGCTTCCCCCAAAGTCCCAGTTATGTTCCTTATGCCCGCCTCAGGGCTACCCCATTTTCCCTGTCTCGAAGCCACTACCAATTGATCCTGTAAAGCTAGAAGCATGCAGTAATTGGCCAATGAATGTGTCTGTCAGTCTTTTAGGTTGCTCCACATCCTCCCTCCTACAGTCTCTCTCCCCCTGCCATGCCAGGTGCCTGCCTCTGACTGGCACTGCATGTGCTGATATTTATCTGAATAATGGTCTTCACAGGGACAACATCAATTGCTTATAAAATTAGGTCCCTTTATCAAATTGTCCTGTAGTTTGGATGAGATGACAGAGAAGATATGTGATACACTCCTGCCAAATATCTTGTAAACAGAATGGAATATACAAATGTTACAGCTGGAAATGTATTTTCAAGTTAATGTCTTATACCATCAGGACCCTTTATCCAATGTTTCTGAAAATTGGCAGGAGTGGTAGGATTGTGGAGGGACATAACAGCCACAGGTTTCATGCAAATTGAATGGCAGATAAAGAAGTGGTAGTTGTGAATGTGTATGGAGCTTTTCTTAAAAGCCCAATGTTCAATTGCTTCTAAAATTGGTTCCCTTTATCTAATCATTTTGAAAGCTGGTACACNGAAAAGATAGTTAATATGGGAAGGGGTATAAACTGAACAAGTTTCACCTACATTAGATGTGAGGCAAAGAAGTTACAGCTAAGAATGTATATGTAGAATATTGCAAAATACAATAATTCAACTGCTTTTAAAATCGTATGCCTTTATCCAATTGTTTTGAAATTTGGTTCACTTAATGAGTTCTATTGAAGATAGAGGCAACCCAAATTTCAGCCACATATCTTAAAAAACAAAAAGGTTACAGCCGATAATGTGTTTTCCATTGAAACCAATGGAAATTCAATTCCAAACTCACCGAACGCATCCGAACTGAACGTTTGAATTCGAGTTCAGTTCGAACATTTGGTTCAGTTGACTGAACTACTCAAGTTTGGTCCAAACTCTGAACTTCTGAATTCGAGTTCGGTTCGAACGTTCAGTTCGGTCGACCGAACTATTCGAGTTCGGTCTGAACTCTGAATTTCCGAACCGCGTTCGCCCATCCCTAATACAGAGCAGGATTTCCTGCTCTGTATTTTTGTGGGTGTTTGCCTGAAAAACAGCTTGGGGTGGCTTTCAGACCGGCCGAACCTCGTGCATATCCTGGCTGTGCATTTCCTCCCGCAGCAAGAATATGTGAAGGGGGGCGGGGGTGTGTGTGTCTGAAAGCAGCCTTAGTTTCTCTGGCCTACCTGAGTGAATAAAATAACAGATGCTCAGAATCATTCCATTTGCCCTGGGTTGTATCTTCTGAACGTTTACAATATCTTATTGCTGATGCTACTCTAAGAGAAAACACAGAATACTGTTAACTGGATTAAAGTCCAATGCTCTGACTTGGACTGAAATAAATTGACTCAAGTTGCAATGTTTCCCAGAAATAATGGCTGCAGAAGAAAATATTTGTCCCCTACCATGTACCCTTGAACACACACTGCAATTTTCAACCATATCTATCCTGGGGAGAAACATTTTCTTGGTGATGGGAGGGCTCAGGTCAAATGGTATGTTGCTGCATGATAAAACCTGTCTTCATGTTTTAGGGCCAGTGTTCTTAGGAAAACTGTTTCAATCTTGTCGAAAACTGTGGCTAAGAAATCTTTCTCTAGCATTTCCTACTGCAAAGGATTCTCTTTACAAGTACTCTGACAATCAGTCTTATAGGCTCTGGCTATATTTGAGACCTGCTCATGCACCCACGCTCTGATGGTTATCTACACTCAGAAACCACCCACTACAGATGTGCAAACGCAGTTCGGATGGGTGGGGTTTGGCCCGAACACAGCCAGTTTGGACGCCTGAACCGAATGGCCAAACTCAACGCCAGAACCCCTGAAAAGTTCGGCCATGTTGGGATGAGTTTGGCTGCGTTTGGGTGGGTAAAACCTGGCAGGCAGGCCCACGGTGGGTGGGGGCAGCTGAGGAGCAGACTTCCTGGCACCAGGGGTGAAGAGGTTTGGACTAGCAGTCAGCCTGCCCAATCACCATTCCTCTTTTCCTCAGACCACTGGCTTCACAGTCTGCGATTGGCCATGGGCTAGGATGCACGGAGCCAATGGAGTTTGTGGTAAGGTGGGTGCAGCAAGTAACAAAAGTCATTGCCCTCCCCACTTCCAATTCCTTCTGAGATAGCCACTGATCCTGTCAGCAGGCATTTTCAGAAGTCTCCATCTCCAAGCAGTTTGTGTTCCTAATCCATTGCCACCTTCCTACTATTTCACCCATTTCCACACATTTACCTCCATAGTTTCATTTATTTAGATTAGATTAGATAGATTTACATGTTAATTTTATTTTTTACCCCTCCCTGTGTTCTTTCTCCCTACCGTCCATTGAATCCTTCCCTCCTCCCTGTATATATTCCATCCTTGATTCCCTTCCGCTGTTTTTGGATTAGATTGATTTAGGTTGTGAGCTGTCTGTGTCCCCCACCCCCATCCCTGTGTATAGATATAGATATAGATATTAGATGTTAGATAGTTACTATAGATAGATAGTTGTAGGAGTTAGCTTAGTTATAGAGTTAGATAGAGACAGTGCATAGTGATTCAGTTTTAATATTTTATACTGTGTTTGTAGGACTAGGCCTTTGTATTAGATAATATTCCATTTAGTTCCATAGGTTTTAGGATAGTTAATAGCAGTTAGAGTTAGTGTAGATATATATTTATTTTATTTATTTTATGCATTTGTTAGTTGCCCCCCCATTCCTGGGCGACGTACAATTTAATAAAAACATTCATAAAAAACATTTTAAAACAACACAACAATTTAAAGCTAAAACAGGGTTTGAAAAAATCAATACAAATAAAAATAAAAGGTTGGGAAGAGCTAAAAACTCCTTCTTTGCTGTCCTCACAGCCACAACATAGGACCGCAAATGGGCCCTATGGAGAAGTCAGTTGGAGTCAGAGCATGTCCAACGCCAGCGTTGCTCTAGCCTCCTGCCTACTTGTTTCATACACCGCAGCCCCTCAGTAAACCAAGGGGCCCTGCGGTAACGAAACAGAGGCAGGGGGCGTCTTGAAGCCACCCTGTCAATGGCCTTCCCCAGCAAGCTGTTCCAATGCTGGACTAGCTCATCGACAGAGTGGCCATCCAGGTCCAAGGTTAATTCCCTCAGGATCTCTTGGAACCACTGGGGTTCCATCAGCCTCTGAGGGCGGACCAATCTAACTGGTCCCATCCCCTTCTAGAGGTGGCGCGCTGAGAGACTGGCCTGGAGGAGATAATGGTCCATCCATGACAAAGGCATAGCCCTAACCTCACCCACTCCTGGAACACCCGCCTCAAGGCCAGAACTAAAGATCAGGTTGAGGGTATGCCCCCCCACGTGAGTCGGGCACTTGACAACTTGGGACAAATCCATGGTTGCCATGGTGGCCATGAATTCTCACTCCACTCCTACAAGGCCGGCATCGGCATGTACGTTGAAGTCCCCCAGGACAAAAGTCTTGGAGGAGCCCAGCGCCACCTCCAAGGCCAACTCTGCTAGAGCAGCAAGGGATGCTGCCGGATATGAAGGGATCTGGTATACCAGCAGTACCCCTAACTTGCCCCCAGTCAAATCAAACACCACATGGAGGGCCTGAATACCTGCAATCTCTTGGTCTGTATATCTCCTGACAGGCATGTCTTCTCTAAAAATAATCGCCACACCACCTCCCCAGCCGCCTGTGCGGGGCTGGGGCTGTACGGCATACCCGGCTGGAATGAGGTTCGCTAAAGTTGGTCCAGCCATCTCGTCCAGCCAGGTTTCCATAATACACGTGAGGTCCACAGCCCCATCCAGGATCAGATCCCGGATAATTGGGGATATATATATAAAATATATCCCCAATATATAATATTAGATTTCCAATTTGAATAAATAAATAGAAAAAAATATAAAATCTTCCTGTGCATTCTTTGGGTGGGAGAAATGGAGAAGGGAAGCAGGAGAGGCCAGTTTGCTGCCCATAAGACGGGCAATGGGACATGTGGCAGAGGTGGCAGGGGCCATGCCAGCAGAGTGGCAGCAGGCATCAGCAGCAACCTGAGCCCATCACCATGTCCCAAACTACACAGGCCTGCTTTTGGCAGTCAGGTTTCAGAGACTTTCAGCACTGGCACTAGGAGTGTGGTTCGGCAGTGCCTCCTGCCAGCATTGGCCACTGCCATGCAGGGCACTGGAATGCCTGCAGTCCACGAGGCTGCAGCTGTCTCTGCTGCGGCTGCAGGAGCAGGTGCAGGTGCTTCTGGGTCGGATATTTCTCCAGGGCCACCAATGTCCCCAACCCCCATTATTGAGGTGATCCCCAACAGTCCAGGACTGGTGGATCCCACCCCGGCTGCTAGAGGCAGGGCCCAATCCCCAGGCAATGACAGCAGGGAGAGGAGCAGCAGCAGCAGCAGCAGCAGCAGCAGCAGCAGCAGCAGCAGCAGCAGAGGCAGCTATAGAGGGCACAGAGAAAGTGGCCTCAGCATGGTGGGCAGTCGATCAGTCTCAGGGTCCCAGTAGTAAGTACTCCCCTTTGCAGGACATCACTCTGATTGGGGACAGCAAGGCAGACACTAGTCCTGTGGAGGAGATGTCTGGTGCTGAGGCAATGGCTGTCCCTACAAGAGCTGTGTCACCATCAAGTTCTTCCCCTCCAAGCAGTGCTGTCAGTGGTGCATCAACCAGTGAGGGCCAGAAGGCAGGAGGGGGCAAAATATCCTCTGTCTGGGCGCATTTTAAGTTGGTGCGGGTGGATGATCCCAGGGAGGTGCAGTGCACTTTGTGCCAGAAGGTGGTAAATCGTGGGCAGGTGCTCACCAACCTTGGCACAACTGCCATGGTGAGGCACCTGAGGGGATACCACAGCACTGTGCTGCTAAGCGGGCAGCCAGGAAGAGTGGATGCTAGGAGGTTCACGACTACAGAGGCCAGTCGTTCGCCTCCCTCAGCGGGCAACCATCCTGTTTGAACACCTGCCTCTAGCAGCAGGAGCCGTGTTGCTGCTAGGGGGCAGCAGCAGCATCAGCAGCAGCATCAGTGCACCATGAAGGAGCTGGGGTGGGGCAGCTGCCAAGTCCATCGGCAGCTGCAGGACGTGGAGGGCAGCGTAGCTTTCAACTGAAATCCACACGCATCTTGGGGGAAATGATCGTACTGGTGGATAGGCAGCCCTACTCGGTGGTTGGGGATAAGGGGTTTAGGTGCCTGATTGGCTTCCTGGCCCCCCAGTTTAAGCTGCCCTCACGCACCACCCTGAATCGGCAGGTGGTTCCAGCCTTGTACTGGGCTTTAAATGAGTGGGTGAGGGAGCAGCTGGCAAGGACTGGGGGTGCCACCGTCCACTTCACCACAGACCTGTAGTCAAGCAGGAACTCGAAGCATGCCTACCTAGCAGTGATGGCTCACTGGTGGCAGGACCCAGAGGCAGCATTTGGGAGTGGCAGAAGGGGTCCTGAAGCAGGGTATAGGTGGGTCCCTGCTTCAAGCAGAAGTCATGGACGGCCCCCACACCACTTGGAACATCAAGTCAGCCCTGACCACCATGGTGAGGGAGTGGGTCACACCAGGTGCATCCTTCACCAAGGGGTTTGTGGTGATGGACAACGAGGCCAACATACTGAGGGCAGTCAATGAAGGGGGCTTCACCAGCATCCCTTGCGCCGCACACACCCTTCACCTGGTGGCCAGGGACAATCTGGGCTTGGGGAAGAAGGGGATTGGGTCAGGCACCCTTAGCTCCCTGATCAAGTGGGGGAGGAAGCTGGCCAGTTTCTTTAACCGGAGAATGAAGGGCAGCGACCTCCTCCATGTGAAGCAGACCAAGCAAGGCTCCCCAGTGCACCAGCTGGTGCAGGATGTGTCCACCCGGTGGAATTCAACGTTCCTGATGCTCGAGCGGCTTCTCGAGCTGAAAGCCATCTTGCATCATGTTCAACTAGTGACAGACAGCAGGGCACATCCAGGGTATGATGGGGCAGAATAGGAGATCCTGGCTCACACGGTCTTCATGCTCAGACTGTTCCTGGCCGTGACGGAGACTATCAGCTCCACCACAGCCACCATCAGCCAGGTGACCTCTCTGGTCCAGAGTCTCCTCAGGAGGCTGGAGGAGATTCTCCAGGGGTTGGATTGTGGCCCTCAGGGCAGGAAGCTGGTGGATGAGGTGGTTGCCGTGGTGCGGCAGCTGAAGGCAGGGATGAAGGCATGGTTTGATGAGCTCCTGCAGCGGGCAGAATACGTTTGGACAACCATGCTGGACCCCAGGGTCAAGGGCAGCTTGGCACGCCAGACAGCACTCTATGGGCACTGGAAGGGTGACCTGGTGGAAAGGGTCCGGCAGGCAGAGCGGGCTCTTGAGAGTGCATGGCAGCAGCAGCAGCAGGACACCCCTGGGGATGGTGGGAGTGGGAGTAGCCACCCCTTTAAGCTGGCAGGGTCTATCCCTGCCCATAGTCCTAGCAGTAGCAGTACCAGCAGCAGGCCAAACAGCAGCAGCACCCCTATTGTGGGCAGGAGGAACTCATATGTGCAGGGCACTCTGGCGAGCATGGGCTCGTTCACAGCAGGGCAGGCAGTGTGGCTGAGGGAAGTGGTGGAGGTGGTGCCCAAGAAGAGTTCCGTGAGGGAGTACGACCGTGCCTCAGCAGCAGTGGAGATCTACCTGGAGGAGGAGCCATGCATCGAACCCAGCAGCAATCCCTTGGCCTACTGAGCTGGCAAGACCAACGTGTGGCCAGCACTGTCCAAAGTGGCCAAGGGTCTCTTTTCCTGTCCACCAACAGGTGTCCCCAACGAGCGGGTGTTCTCCATAGCGGGGGAAATTTGCTCACCGTACCGCCTGAGACTGGGCGCCAAGTTGGGGGAGCAGTTGCTTTTTACAAAGGTCAACCTTCCGCTGTTGGGATTCCCCGAGCTGCCCCTGGATATGGATTGATGGTGCAGTGTCACACGCCATCCCATGCCAGGGGCAGTCTTGGGACGGGGCTCCTCCTCAATCTGAGCTGCTGCTGCTGAGGTGCTGTCCCTTCCTCCCAATGCCCGGCACCTGCCCTGCCTCTCTCTCTCTCTGACCTCAGCCAGCCTATCTGACTGACCTCATGATGCAGGGTAGCATTGGGAAGCTGTATGCCTGCCAGCCGGCATCTAACTAGATGATTTCGGCCCACCTATCTGACTGGCTCTATCTCTCTCTCTTGTGCTGCACAGTCTTCACCAGCCTATCTGAGTGCTCTGCCAAGGTCCCAGTCTGCCTTCCCTACTGCCTCTCATGCCATACTACCTGTCTGCCCATCTTCCCAGGTGGCCAGCATCAAACCCTGCCTCAGTCTGCTCCTGCTCATGCCACACTGCCTGTCTGCCCATCCACCCAGGTTGTCAAGATCAAACCCTGCTTCAGTCTGCCATCTGCTCATGCCACACTGCCTGTCTGCCCGCCCGGCCAGGTGGCCAAGATCAAAGCCTGCCGCAGTCAGCCTTCCCATGCTAATGCCACGCTGCCTGCCTGTCTACCTGCCCGCCCAGGTGACCAAGATTAAACCCTGCCTCACTTTGCCTTCCCATGCTCATGCCAAAGTGCCTGTCTGCCCGCCCTGTGGGAAAAACTGAAGCCCTGCCCCGGACAGTCTTCCTCTCATGCCAAGGTGCCTGTCTGCCTGTCCTGGCAACCCTGTGTGATGTACCCCACTGGCCTGGTGATCCTGCTGCTGCTGTCTGCTAGTCCATGGGTGCTCTGCCCTGGCAAACCCAAACGTGCTTACGCAATCCTGCTGCTGCCGTCTGCTGCTGTATGGGAGTTCTTCCCTGGAAAGTTCTACTATCCTGGCTCCAATGTCTGCTGCTGCTGCTGCTGCCACTGCCACCTCTACTGTCTGTGCCATGGGCTCTGCTACTGGGCAATTTAATGTCCGCTGCTGCTGCCAATGCCACCTCTGCTGTCTGTACCATGGGTTCTGTTAACAGGCAATCCAATGTCTGCTGCTGCTGCCAATGCTTCCTCTCCTGTCTGTGCCATGGGTTTCTGTGTCCAGGCAATCCAATGTCTGCTTCTGCTGCCAATGCCGCCACTGCTGTCTGGGGCATGGGTTCTGATACCTGGCAATCCAATGTCTGCTGCTGCTGCCACTGCTGCCTCTTCTGTCTGTGCCACGGGTTCTGTGCCCCGGCAATCCAATGTCTACTTCTGCTTTTAATGCTTCCTCTGCTGTCTGTGCCACAGGTTCTGTGCCCTGGCAACCCAACGTCCACTTCTTCTGCCTCTGCTGTGCCATGGGTGCTGTGCCCCAGCAATCCAATGTCTGCTAGGAATGTGCGAACAGAAGTGAGTTCAGAAATTCGGTTCGGTTCAAAAATCGAGTTTGGTTCAAAAGTTTGGTTCGGTCAACCGAAATATACAAGTTCGGTTGAATTCTGAACTTCCAAACCGAGTTCGTACATTCAAAACCGGGTTTTTTGGCCTTCTGGACTGGTTCGGAGTCGACCGAACAGTTCGGTTGAATTCGAGTTCAGTTCGAAAGTTCAGTTCGGTCAACCAAACTATTTGGTCCAAACTTCGAACTTCCAAACCACGTTTGCACATCCCTAATGTCTGTTACTGGGTGGCCATGTGATTCACCACCGGGAAAGACTTGACTAATTTGCAGAAGAGCTTGTTGAGATCTGGCGAGTAAGATGCAAGCCTGCAATGCCCGGCCAAGTAGGGGTGCCAGCCACCAATCCCTGGCCAGGCCTCTGCTGCTGTTCCACCAATGCCTGGCAGCCTGTAATGCCTGGCGAAGTAGGGGTGCCAGCCACCAAGCCCTGGCGGGCCTCTGCCGCTGCTCCGCCGATGCAAGTGACAAGTAACAAAAGTAATTGCCCTCCCCCCTTCCAATTCAAATCAAATCAAATCTTTAATTTCCGGCGTAGCCAAAAGACATTGCTAAACTAACAAGACACAGAAAAAATGGGGAACAAAAAACAAAACCTTAATACATGGAATACAATGTGTAGATGTAATATATATCGATTTCAATACAAAACATATCTCATTACTAAAATTAGAATAAAAATAACCTCATGGTTTATGGGTTCTCACATCCCCAACTAGAAACCTTAATAAATCATTTGCTTAACATAAGACAAATGAGAATATAAGAATATAAAAATAAAATAACACTGGTTGATATAATACAATATCATATCCACAATCAGTCAAATCAAAAAAAGGAACAAACAAAGCATATCTAAGACAACATTTTAAATTTTTTTAAATAAATTCTAAGAACAAAGGACAAAAGCCTGTATGAGGAAATTAGAAACAACTAAAGTACTATCTTTATCATCCAAGAAGAACCTCACATACTCAAAGGAGGTTCTACCTGGCATCAGCTCTAAATAAGGGGCCAGGAACAAAACTCTAATCTCTGAATATAAATCACAATATAGTAAAATATGCTCAATAGATTCAGTCTCCAACATATCAAATGGGCAAAGTCTTAATGAATATGGGGTATTTGAGTATCTCCCTTCCAAAACCTTAGAGGGTAAAGAGTTTACCCTAGCACAAAAAAAAAAGATAGGAGGCTCTTTTAGACAGGTGCTTGGTAAGAAAATCAGCCAAACATTCACAATTAGGAATTAGTATGTTATATACCGAGCGTGCGGATGTTGCAGAAATAATAGCTAAGTCAGTTTGCCTGCCCAAATCTTCTAATCTTCTAAAGACTTCTGTTTGGGGCTATTAAAAAAACTCTTAGCCTGGAGATATTCAGGGGAAAAATCAATCTGGCTTATTTTCCAAACAAGTTGCTGATTCCATTTGGACAGAAACCCATCCTGGGCCAGATAAATATACAATCCAACCGGATTTGAGGAGTTCAACTGGAGCCATAATTTAATAGCACCTTTCCATATCTCTGAAGACTGGGTTGTCCCATCTCAACTCTAATGGCTGCTGATGGAACACATCTGGGAGCATGTACTAAAGCCCTCAGAAATTTAGACTGAATGCTGTTTAAGTTCCTGGTACAAAATACAGCCCATAATGCCGCTCCAAAATTAAACTGGACCTTAACCAGGTCAGGATTGCAGGAGGGACTCTACCTTCTCCCTTCAAAAGAAAAAAACAAAGGATTGCTGAAGCATCACCTTACACTCTGTTATATGCTGTGGAGATATGATATTTCCAGCTAAGAAAGGCTGAAAAAATTAACCCTAAATATCTAAAGGTTTTAACTTGTTGGAGGCTCTGATTATTCAACATCCATTTATAGTTCTTATGTTCAGCACCAAAAACAATGATCTGAGTTTTATCAAAATTAAGTTGGACCTTATTTAGGGTGCAAAAAGTAGTCAGTGCTAAAAGCTGTCTTTTAAGACCTATTTGAGTCTTGGAGAGTACCACCACGTCATCCGCATAAAGTAAAACTCCTACTGGATAATGAGCTAGTTTAGGGGGATGGAAATTGGGATTTGATAATATCAGTACCAAATCATTCAGATAGACATTAAACAAGGAAGGGGCCAAAATACAT
Organism: Sphenodon punctatus; assembly: GCA_003113815.1. Taxonomy (NCBI): domain Eukaryota; kingdom Metazoa; phylum Chordata; class Lepidosauria; order Sphenodontia; family Sphenodontidae; genus Sphenodon; species Sphenodon punctatus. The sequence goes on from QEPC01012457.1 coordinate 211,566, forward strand.
CCCTGTCTAACTCCTGAATAAACCAGAATGCGATCTGTCAGAAGTCCCTCTTGATTAACTCTAACAGCCAGTGTGTTCTTCTTATGGAGAGCCCTAATCAGAAACAGTAGACGCTTATCTATGGAAGTTGCCTTTAATTTCTGCCAAAGTATTTCTCTGTCAACCATATCAAATGCCGAGTGAAAATCAACAAAGGCGGCAAAGAGCTTCTGCTTGGCCACATATTTGTTAACTAAATGAGCTAGTACAAGGCAATGATCTACTACTAATCTATTATTTTGAAAGGCGGCCTGCTCAATGTGAATTATATTATCCCCCTCCAACCACTTATTCAATCGAACTACCAAAAGTCTGGCATATAATTTACCTATTACATTTAAGAGGCTAATTGGTCTATAGTTCCCAGGGTCAGATCTTTGTCCTTTCTTAAATATAGGGATCACCACTGACTCTCCCTAATTTTCTGGGGTATGTCCCGATCTATTTATCCATGTAAATAAAGTCACCAGGTAAGGAACCCACCAATCTTTCTTTTCTTTTAAAAGCTCAGCTGTAATCATGTCGGGTCCAGGTGCTTTCTTATTCTTCAGTTTGTCTATAAGATCAGAGATTTCACTCTCTATAACTGGCAGCCATTCAGGTAAGTCTGACAAAGCACTTAATTTGAGAGGGATGGTAGTCGTGATGGGAAATACACTGAAAGTGCATTTCCAAGTCGCCCTGCGAGATAGGGGGAGAATATCTAATAATTGGTCTACCCAATGAACGATTTATTAATTGCCAAAATAAAGAGAAATTACCACTTTGAGCAGACTGTATCAATTCAATCCATTGCTTATCCGCATATGTCGTTTTTTTAAATTTAACTGCTAATCTGTATTTCTTCTTCTTTTGATGAAGATCGGATAACATACAAGGCACCCACACCTCCCTAAAAGATCTATAAGATTTAGTTAGCCCTTTCTTAAGTTGCCTACATTCTCAATCGTACCAAGGTTGATTACATTTTATACTATCCTTATTGACAGTACAAGTGTAACATTGTCTAGTTAGTTTACGTGCAATCATGTTAATAAATTTAGTGTAAGCTTGCAAATTGATAGACAGTGTAGGGATTTGTTTATTTATTTATTTATTTATTTAGCAGATTTATATCCCACCCCTCCTGCCACAGGCAGCCCAGGATGTCTAACAACAGCAATCAGAATAAAATACAATAAAAATACAGTATAACAACTAAAACATATCCCCCAATAAATAAATAGTAATAAAAACATGGAACCCCTCCCACCCTCCTCCAATCCCCATCTCCCATCCCACCAATCACCCCCTCCCTCACCAAATGCCTGACGGAACAGCCAGGTCTTACAATTCGTACAAAAAGTCGGGAGATCCGGAGCCAGACGGGCCCCCACCAGGAGGGAATTCCAAAGGTGCGGCACAGCCACTGAGAATGCCCTATCCTGCATGGCCCCCCAGGAAACCCAAGGGACCTCCAACAAGGTGCCCCTGGAAGACCGCAGGGGCCAATTCAGGACCCGGGGAGTGAGGCAGTGTTGTAAGTAAGCAAGGCCCTGCCGTGTAAGGCTTTATAGGTCAAAACCAACACTTTGAATCAGGCCTGGAAGATTATTGGTAGAGATCGGAGCACTGGTGTAATGTGCTCCCATTAACCCAGCCCCTCAAGGAGCCAGGCCGCCGCATTCTGCATCAGCTGCAGCTTCCGAACTGTCACCTTATAGTTTGGCAGGGCAGTGAAAGTTAGAATTTAGAGATCTCTAGACTCAGATCTTGATCTATAAAGCCCTGCACGGTCTGGGCCCCTCATACCTCGGGGACCGCCTCACCCGCCGCGCCTCAGAGCGATCCCTTCAGTCCACTGGAGGTGCCTTTTTGGAGGTTCCCCATGTGAGATGGGGGGCCACAATGGAGAGGGCATTCTCAGTGGCCGGGCTGTGGCTTTGGAACTCACTCCCAGAGGAAGCCCACCTGGCCCCAGGTCTGCTGGCATTTCGTCGTGCCTGCAAGACCTGATTATTCACTCAGGCCTTTGGAGGGGAGGAGGGGAGGTTGGGGTAGTACTGGGGGGGGCAGGATATGGGATTTTGATGATTTTAAATTTATTGATGGGGTTGTATTTTTAAACTGTTTTTATGAAATTTTATTATTGTGTGTTGGTTATTGTAAGCTGCCCCAAGATGCCGTAGGCATGAGTGGGCGACTAATAAATGCTTATAAATAAAATAAATAAATAAGATTTGATCTGGTGCTAGGATTAACCTGGATTTTAAAGGAAAAAGAGGCAACTAATGGCAAATGATCCCTAATGACTTGATGCCCTACATAGAAATATTCCAGGCATCCAGTCAAACACATTGAAATTGCCATATAGTCTACAACACTGGAACCTACAGTGGAAACATAAGTAAACTCCCCTTTTAAATCTTGTCAGGTACAACCGCTTAATAATTGCAGATTTAATCTTGTCAAGATGTTAATAAAGAGGATCCCTGAACTGTTCATCTTTTGATCTTTACAACATCTCTCCTTTAAAATGGGTGAGCAGAAAATAGTTTGGGACTCTGGTGGATCCACTACCAAATCATCTCTTGGCCCTACTCTTGCACTGAAATCTCCCGCCAACAGAAAACTGTAAAATTGATAATTAGTCAGAAGCGACTCAAGGAAGGATTCCAACTGGTCCCAAAAAGAAATTCTAAAGGAACCTGCATTTGCTAGAGGAATATAAAGAAGAGAGATGGCAATTAGTTGATTGGTTCCAAACCTCATAACCAAGGCTAAGGCTATAGGGTGCAACCTAAGGGTAGCAACTACCTCCAAGCCCAAATCCAATGAAATCAAACAAAGGATACCACCACAAGGGCGAACCCTTGTGCTAAAGGAAACCACTCGGAGTGAATATGCCTGAAAACCATTAAACTCTATGTCCTCAGTGCTCCATGTTTCCTGGAGCAAGATTACATCAAAACCAGCCAGAAAGGACATGAATGTAGGGTTGGCTATTCGACTTTTCCATCCCGCTATGTTCCACGAGCACACCTTAAGGGAATCTGACCTACGGTGATCATCTAATCAGGTGGATACTCCTAAGGCCTCTGCTCAGCTATTGTTCAATAAGGTAGAGGGGTTGGAGTGAAATAGCAACACAGTAGATGGCAGCCTATCACCCTCACTTATTCTAGTGCTAAGTATAGGATTAGAGCTAATATTTAAATTCCCCCCTATTGCCACCTGAGCAGATGGAGAACTAGAGGAATTGGGCTTATCTGAATGAGCAGTGAGTGGAACCAATAACGGGCCTGAAGGAGGTAGTCTAGGGAGGACTTTGTCCCAATCCATTTTCCTGAAAGGTTCCGTATGATCTACATATTGATGGGAGATATCAGAAACAAATCACTCATTAACACTTCATTGTCAACATTATCATTACTGCCTGAAGAGGCAGCTGCTAAATCTAATGCCTGCTGATTATTGATAGGAGGATGGTTTACGATATCATTTAAGGGGTTACAATCAAATGATATGAACGCTTTAGAAGAGTGCCTAGTTCTTCTGTTTAAAGGTTGAGCCATATTCTGCCCTCTATGGAGTAAAGGGGTGATTACATTTGTTTGAAAAACCTCCCTAATTATTACACTCCATGAATAAAGCAGATCTACCTGTGAGAAAATTTTCTTTACTACATCCTCAGACTTAAAATAATTATATATTTATATATAGACTCCACCCTGCAATAGTGGAATTTCTGGTCATCAATTTATATAGTGATTATTCATTGTGCATATAGCATTAAAAAAGTTACGTTCATACTTTGTTTGCACTTTGGTCTCTCTCTCTAGCATATGTATTTATGATTATATATTGTTTAGAAAGCCTCTTTAGCATTATTCCATCATTCATTTTGGCTATTGAACTGGGGTCATTGTTGTAATGGGAGCATAGACATTTTCATGTGTACATTATGTGGGCTCTGGGATGTTTTATTTTTAGATCATTGCATCATTTTCATTTTCATATTCTAGTATATTTTTTCAGTTGTTCAAATAACGCATGTTTTAAATTATTCTACAGTATACTTCTTTACCCTCAAGGAAGGGCTTTTTAGCCCAAAACACATTGGGTTGTCTTAGGGGTTTTTACATTTGTTTATTATTGCGAGTTGCATTGTACTCGGAATATTGGGCGATTTGATTTTCATCGTCATCCTGTTGAGATATTATGTACATGCAACATTATTGTATTGTTATGTTGTTAAGCTGATTATTTTTCAATATACACATTTGTTTCTAGTAGCTCCTTGTTTGTTATCAGTGCCAGCCACCAAGCCCTGACTGGGCATCTGCCTCTGCTCCACCAATGCCAGCCAGCCTGCAACACCCGGCCAAGTAGGGGTGCCAGCCACCAAGCCCTGGCTGGCCAATGTCTGCCGCCACTGAATGACGCCTCTGCTGTGCCACTGCAATCACAGATTAGAATCTCAGATCAGAATTGATTCCTTGAATAGCTAGAGAATTAACATTCAAGCTGAATCGGGAAGTGTACAGAAATCAGAAAAATGAGATTTAATTAAAACAGGAAGCCATTTTAATGATAAGTCTGGAAAGACCTACTTAATCAAATGTTACACAGAGACTAGCCACAATGATCCCGTAGTCTGAATTCATTATAAATCTTCACCCGCTTTAAGAAAAATTATATAAGTTCAATTGGATGAAATGCAATCCAATGTCTGCTACTGGGCCCCGGCCATCCAGTGTCCACTGCTTCTGACAATGCTGCATCTGCTGTGCCATGGGTTCTGTGCCCCGGCAATCCAATGTCCACTTCTGCTGCCTCTGCTGTGCCATGGGTTCTTTGCTTGGGCAATCCAATGTTCTCCGCTGCTGCCAATGCTGCCTCTGCTGTGCCACAGGTTCTGTGCCCTGGCAATCCAATGTCTGCTGCTGCCGCTGAATGCCACCTCTGCTGTGTCATGGGTATAATGTGCCCCAGAAATTGAATGTCTGCTGCTGCACTTCTTCTGCCTCTGCTGTGACATGGGTTCTGTGCCCCAGCAATCCAATGTCCGCTTCTGCTGCCTCTGCTGTGCCATGGGTTCTGTGTCCCGGCAATCCAATGTCCACTTCTGCTGCCTCTGCTGTGCCATGGGTTCTGTGCCCGGGGAATCTAATGTCTTCCACTTCTGCCTCTGCCTTGCCATGGGTTCTGTGCCCTGGCAATCCAATGTCCGCTTCTGCTGCCTCTGCTGTGCCATGGGTTCTGTGCCCAGGCAATCCAATGTCTGCTGCTGCTGCCGCTGGGTCTCAGACGGCCAGCCATGCCCCATACAGGCACCCCCAGGGGCCAAGCGCTGAGCCTTCCTGCCCGGGTAACCCAGGGTGCCAATCCCCAAGCCTTCTCAGTCTCTGCTGCTGCTGCTGCTGCTGCTGCTGCTGTGTCTCCAATGGCCTGCCATGCCCTCATGGGCTCCCCTGGAGTGCCCCAAGCCTCCAGGCAGCTGAACTTTCCAAACGTTCAGGGGATCTGAACTCCGTGGGACCGAACTCATGAACCCGAACTAAGTTTTTGGGCCGAACAGCCAAACATCCGAACCCCGTTCTATTCGCACATCCCTATAGATTATGACAATTTATTCAAATAGAAAACAGTCACCAATAATAAATATATCACAGGAATGCATGTGAAGCTTCATTTTGACAGTTGATTGTAGTAGTACATAAATTTACTTATCTGCTACAAAACATCCTAATAATGTGTACTATATCATTACAGCATTCCTTCCTACTGATCTATTCTGAAGGTGATATAACTAGATGAAAAGTTCTTCTGATTAATTGAATCGGTTGTCAGTCATCTGTTCACTGAGTATGATGGTTCATGCAGAATTTTTTTTCTGGGAAGGGAGTTTGTTTACATTATAGTAGGTGGAGTTATCTGAACATGAGTTTCATTAGCAAAACCACAGATGGTCGACAAGGGGTACGTTTGAATAAAAGCATTCTTTCATCCTTTTTAATATTTAGAAGAATGGCGTGCACAGGATTTTCACTGCATTTTATGAGGCCAGATTGTTAACAGTGCTGAGTAAGTGAAAAGTACAACAAACACCCAGTGCCAGTTCTGGCTACTCAGATAAAGAGTATGAAGAACTGGCTCTATATTTACTGAGTTCATGCTGTGAGGCAGGCCCTTCATCTTGCTGTGCAATAATTATTAAGGTCACAATTCAGAAACTACTCCAGAGTAGTCCCACTAAAGACAATGAGATTATTCCAGAGTGGTTTTAGAACTGAGGCTTAAGTGTTCCTAACAGTCTGCAACATTCTATAAACTAGGCATGAGAAATATAAGCTACTAGAATCAGGGAGAAGAAATGTGTTGAATCAAATGAGAGGAGCTGATAGTCATGGAATTTGGAATAGAATATAGAGCAGGGAACAAGCAGCAGACCCGCACACAATGCATATTTGATATAGTATGAACAGGTTTCATTGTCTCAACATGTGTCATAAGAAAAAAACTTAAATCAAGACAATAATAATCTTAGAATGTGTTAAAATATCATTGTTTTATCATTACAATGTGTTGTACTTGATTAAATCACGTGCACCGAGAAAGGGGGTAGCATGTAAACAGGGGCATATAGCTAGGTGGGAATGGGCCCTGGTGCAGACAGAATGGGCCCCCTGTTGGGACAATCCACTCTAATGTGCATATGCATTTCATATGCATGTGGGGGCCCCAGGCTGCACCTGTTATAGTTACACCCCTGCATGTAAACATCCCATATATCCTTGCCAATGCACCTCTTTCCTACTCTTCCTGATTCATTCAGACCACAGACTTCCATCTGTGCTGAAATGTGGCAAAATAAGCACTGGGTTTGTGAGGAGGAACTGTTATAAAACCACCAGACACATTTTCATCAGTTGTAACTTACACAAGTGCATCTCCAAAAGTAAGAGCTTAGTGGTTCAATCTGCTGTGTTTTTAAGCGTCCAATATTTGGGCCTTTAAGGTCCTTAGTGTCATATCACATATTCTTGGAGAGGAGGGAGAGAGGAAAAGCATTAATTCAAGCGACACAGGGTATCTTCAGACGTTACGAGATCATGGTGAACCACTGTGAATACCCAC
>QEPC01012457.1:244802-285281 GCA_003113815.1 Sphenodon punctatus
CAGTTCTGCTCGCTCTGTGTTGAGTTCTCCAGTTCTAGTCACCATCACAGCCGGGTGTTGCAGGCTGCCAGGCATTGACAGAGCAGGAGCAGAGTCCCAGCCAGGACTCGGTGGCTGTGCCCCTGCTTGGCTGGGCATTGCAGGCTGCCAGGCATCAGTGGCAGCCTGACTCAGGGTGGTGTGCAAGGGCAGCATAAACTGTGGGGCCAGGAAGTCAATCAGGTGCCTAAACCCCATGTCCCTGACCACCGAGAAGGGCTGCCCATCAAGCGCAATCATTTCCCCCAACATGCGCATGACTTTCATTTGAAAGCCATGCCACCCTCCGTGTCCTGCAGCTGCCGATGGACTTGGCAGCTGCCTCCACCCCAGATCCTCCATGGTGCACTGATGCTTCTGGGCCTCAAGTGGCTGCTGCTGCTGCACCACTGACAGCGCTGATGGGAGGGGCAGAACATGGTGGCAACACAGCTCCCAGAGGGACGTGTGACCAGCCCTGTCCAAAGTGGCCAAGGGTCTATTGTCCTGCCCACCAATGAGTGTCCCCAGTGAGCAGGTGTTCTTGATGGTGGGAGACATTTGCTCACTGCACCGCCTGAGACTGGAGGCCAAGTTGGTGGAGCAGTTGCTTTTCATCAAGATGTCTGTCTGCTGCTGCTGCTGCCATGGGTTCTGCTACCGGGCAATCCAATGTCTGCCACTGCTCCACCGATGCCTGTCAGCCTGCAATGCCTGGCCAAGTAGGGGTGCTAGGAGTCACCAAGCCCCAAGCCTTCCAAGTCTCTGCTGCTGCTGCCGCTGAGTCTCAGACAGACAGCCATAGCGCCATGGGCATCTCTGGGTCCAAGCGCCAAGCCTGCCTTCCCGGGCAAGCCGGGGTGCCAAGCTCCAAGCCTTCCCAGTCTGTGCTGCTGCTGCTTCTGTGTCTCAGAAGGCCTGTCATGCCCCCACAGGTCCCCCCTGGAGCGCCCCAAGCCTCCGCCGTGGCCGAACTTTCAGAACGTTCAGTGGGAATGAACTCCACCGGACCGAACCCACGAACCCACGAACCCTTAGTTTTCAGGCCAAACGGCCGAACATCCGAACTCCGTTCTGTTCTCACATCCCTACTGGGAGGATTCTTGAGTTTGCAAACCACTGATGGATGGCAGAGAGAGAATGGATCCATGCTGGAACCTATACTTTGCACAAAACCCACCCAGAAGCTCCTCCAAGAACCTCCCATCCTCTCCCCAGCAATGTCCAGAGTGCAGGTGAAGTTGATGTCTTGGGTGCCACTCCCAGGGACCGGTGGGAGGAGGGACCCAGGGGTTGTTTCACAGCAGACGGCTGCCTCTTCCTGCTCAGTTTGAACTCCCTGCTCCAACTCCCTGCACCAAAACCAATTAATAAAGCTGCTTTTTCATGAGCGAGCCGCAGTCGCGAGAGGCGGGATTAGACGTGACAATGGATGCCATTATGTGCATTAAAGGTAGTCGTGTATTGTTTGCCGAGCATGAATTAAATACCTCACACATCGAAGTATTTATTTCACAGTCGGCAAACAATGCACGACCGTCTTTAATGCGTGTGATCACATCCATCGTCACATCTAATCCCGCCTTGCGGGATTTTGAAAAATCGCACAAACAGGTCATGCGACTGTGACCCACTCATGTAAAAGCAGTCTTAGACTGCCTAGGGTTAAGAGCCTAATTACTTTCCACAGTGGCTTCCCAGTGTCTCCCCACTTGTAAGCGCTGTGTACCTCCCTTCTCAGTTTTGCATGCCTGTGTCAAATGTGCTTGGGTCTTGGTGCACAGTCTGTTTGCCTCTTCCAGTTCCCCGGAGGCAGCAGACTTCATTGTTGCTGTAGGAGAGGAGGCAAGGGTACAACAGATACATTTGTGGGGGGAATTATTTATATTTAAAGTGATACCTGCTTTTATTTTTATTTAAAGTGATACCCACTTCAAAAATATAAATGCAAAAATATAATCGGAGTAGATTAATCCATGGCGATGGAATCACTTGGCATGATTATAATGTGCCTATGGGAGGTGGGTTTTCATAACTTCCAAAATCTCAATTTATAGTGAGTTATTTGTCATGATAAACTCTTTAAATAATTCCCCATGAGTTAATGTACTCCAATGATGTTTTTGTGTTTATATTTAAAGTGGTTTTCATTTCATGTGTGACCTTTTTTTTCCGTTTCTTTGTTGGGTTCAGTGTTTTGAAGATATGTTTTGGGTTGCTTAGTACTTCCTCTGGCAAATACATTATTTGTGGGTGGGGAGGAGTTTTTTTTCTCTTTGGGTAGCTGTCTCATGGTATATGTCTGTTGTTTGGAAGGGATGGTGCTGGGTTTTTTAGGAGTGGATGTAACTTGAGTGTGGCTTACTGGTGTGTTTTTGTCTTTGTTTAATCTTTTGGGATTTTGTTAATGCTCTACATGTTGTTGTAATGTTGACTCTGCAAATTGTATGATTTTTGTATGGGCTTGGCTGTTGCTTTTTTTCCCTTTTCCTTTTTGTAGTTGTTTGGGTTAGGTGGGATGTTTGACATGAGTATGTGTGTACTGGTTGTAGTACATGTTAGTATTTGTAAGTGATTGTTGTGGTGGAGTGCTTAACTGGTTATTTCCTTGTTTTGTGGCATTTGCTTTGGTTTGTTTCATTTACATTGTACTTGATGTTTTATGTTAATGTCATAGCTTAACCGTTTTTTGAAATCGAGAGGTTTAGTTAATTATTATTTTGACTGAGATTCTGATCAGAATTGAAATTCTAGGCGAAATAACAGGCAACCATTCAATTTTTGTAGAAATGTCTGTGAAAATGGAACAGTTGTTCTGGGCCAGCCCTAGGAGGCGACTGGGCACAGGGTTTGTGGAGGGGTTTGGCTGAATACCTGGGCTTGATGAAGAGGAGCATCTCATACTGTGAAAATGTGGGCCTGGTGGGCAACCCATTTGTAGGCATGGGAAGCTGTGTGTCAGATTGGAATGGGCAAAGGGAACTGGGCAGTGGCTCTATGAGTGGTTAATTTATATTAATTTATACATATTTATGCAAATCTAGGTAGTAGAATGGGTAATGGAAACTGGGCAGTGGCTCTGTGAGTAGTTAATTTATATTAAATAATTTATACATATTTATGCAAATCTAGATAGTAAGGGCAGCACACGAGGTTCCCTCTTTGAGATTTTCAAAACATGATAACCCTAATGTCACTAGAAGTAACAGTCTAGGGGTGAAAACAAACAAGACACTGCCCCACACTGGTCCCCTTCTGAACGGCACCCTCCAGATGTTCGCCCCAGGGCTGTCCTGCACCACAAAATCACCGGGAATGAGAGGCACACAACATGTGTTAATCCAGCCCAAACCAGGGCAATGGGCTCCAATGGGGCCAGGTCTCATTTATTAGGTTCCCCACAGCCGTGGATCTGCCAGCATGGCTAGCACACCCCTCTCATCTAACAGCCGGCCAGGAGAGGGGAGTGCAGAAGTCCACAGAGGCTCTCAGGGGTGTGATCTGTGCTTCCTCTCTCAGCTAAAAGGGGCGCACAGATCTGCAATCCCTTCTCCCAGCCACTTCTTCGCTGAGAGGGGCACTCGAACACTGGGTATTTTCAGACATGACAATGCACCCCGCCATCATGCTTTGATCCTGCCTGGGCAGGATTCAGCCTGGGCAGGATTCAGCCTGGTAGGATCCTGGCAGGATTCGTGGATCAAAGCGTGGCCTCCCGTGGTACTGTCACATCTGAAAATACCCACTGGTTCCAAATGAAAGGGAGGTTATGGCCAGGAAAGAAGCCTTCCCTGGTTGTGACCCCTGTTCCATCATGGCCAGCAAGGATTGTGTCCTGCTCGGCTGAAAGGTGGCTGGTAGAGAGGAGCACAGATCACATCCTCGAGGTCACTGGATCAGCTACCCAGATCTCAAGCACCTGAGGAGGGGGAGTGTGCTAGCACTATCTGTGACCGCTGGAGGGGCTGCCCATGTGAAGGGCCCCCCATGCTAACCCCACGGTGGTGGCTGCTCTGTGGTACTTCATGGGGTGACTCCAGGTTTGGAGGCACTCCCTGCCTTCTGTTAACACCGTAGAAGTCAAGAAAGCAAACACCATCAGCAAACGAAGACCACATGAAAGCTCTCAACTCAATAAATAAATAAATAAATTTTAAAAAAAAATCTGTGTGGTCCTGATGGAGATAAACTTTGCTTGACTACTTCCTGACTATCCTAAGAATCTCAGATTCCATTCATCCTTGATTTGTATATTCAGAATTCCAGAATAATATTTGTAAAAAAAACAAAAACCAGCAAGCAATTGTATTCTCCTTTTCCTTGGTCTTTTCATTCCCTCCTGCCTCAGGTCTTTTCAAAGGATTTTTCAAAGCTAAAAGTTAAATTTAGGCTCCTAACCCCCTATTGGCTTTCAAGGAAGTTAGATACATAAGCATCCTTTTTCCTTTTGAAAGTCTACCTCTATAGCTTCAGAAAAAATAAAATAGGCCCTGAAACCAGGAACTGGAAAGGAGTTGGTGACAGTATACAGGGACAAATGGCAAGGAGATAATGTGTCACTGATGCAATAGTTAATAACACCTTAGCTTTACTATTGTTATTTCTTTAGTTATTTTGTGTTACTTCATAAATTGGTCATCTGGAAGATTAGACTGTTTGCCTGGAAGGTGAGAGACAAACAGCAATGCAACTGATAAAAGATTTTGGCGAAGGAAAAATTTGTTACTTCATTCACATGTTCTTATTTTACTAGTGAGTACTAAAGCTCAGAATAGAGTAACCTGGGCCCATAAACTCAGCAGACAATATGAAGATGATGAGTGGAAAATACATTAATAAAGCGACGGTATGTATATTTTTTTGATTGATTTGCAGTGGAATTTAGGGATCACAATACCAGTTAAGTCAACAGAGTGGTTTTGCTTTGTAACTACAATAGCAGATGAAGTATTTCTATGGGATGAGCAATAAGATTTCACTTTATTTTTCATGCTTAATTTTTGAAACCTATACATTGTAGGGGACTTTCCAAACCATGGTATTTGTTTTTATAATGGCTTTGTAGGGAAAAGTTGGAGGTATCATTTAACAAGCCAAGACTGTGCAACAGATTTATAGCATATATTTCTGGTGAAGGAGCAGGCAAGAAGCTGCTGTGTGGTATGCAGTGGCACACACTGGTCTCAAAGACCGACACACACAAATCCCAATTTCGTCAAGAGTTGTTTTACCAAAGTACCAAGGAAAATATTCATTCTGGGGGTTGCTGAGCACCTGGCAACTCTCACTGTAAATCAACGGGAAGTGCTGAATCTCAGTATTTCTCTGTGGGCCAGATTCTGCCAGGATCACATATGGGCGTGCACCAGGAGAGAGAGTTTTATAAGAAGGCCTGAAATGAGCAATTGCAGTGAATGCTGTTTCCATCAGAAACACCTCATTTGCCTTCACCTACACGATGAGGAAAGTTTCCGGCTTTTTTGCTATTTTTTGCTAGTTGAACACAACATGAACTGAGCTGCTACCAACTATGCTTAGCAGCTTATGTTTTATATACCTGTTAAGCAATGCAAAAGAGCTGGAAACTGATGTGAAAGTGCCAGAAATTGATGCAAAAAGATAGTCCCAGAAAGTCCTAAAAAATCCTGTAAAGTGGCAGAAAGTAACAGAAATGGCAGAAAATTGCCGGCACTGATCTCAATGGTGGAAGTGCAGAATCGCGAATTAGTGGGGAAATACAACAAACGGTTGCAAGGACTCCCGTATGGTAGGTATTTCCTGACAGGACGGGAACACTTGCTCTCATAGAAGTACTATTTATAAGTTGTCGCCACTTATCTCCCTTTGTGAGGACCAGGCAAAATTGCAAGTCCTTGGCTCTGGAGAGACAAAGGTCTACTTTTGTCCAGCTCTGTTGGTGGCATAACACTCCAATAAGGGTAAGGAGGAGGCAGAAACAGGACTGTCCTTCCAACCTGTATGAGGCAGCAGGGCCAACCAGCCACAATGGTCGGAAAACTATATCTCACAAGAGAGCACACACCCCTCCCAGATGATACAACTCACAATGCCACTTGTGTGTGTTGACTGGATGAAAAGGGACACTCATAAGAACGTAAGAAGTGCCATGCTGGATCAGACCAGTGGTTCATCAAGCCCAGAATCCTGTCTCCAAAGGTTGCCATTAAAGTCACCTCAGACTCAAAGTACCCAATAGGTCATAACGGAGTGATCTGTTCCCTGCTGTTCACTCCCAGGACCCAGCAGTCAGAGGTGGCATCATAAGAACATAAGAAGTGCCATACTGGGTCAGACCAATGGTCCATCTAGCCCAGCATCCTGTCTCCAACAGTGGCCTATCATGGTGGCTTGGGAGAAGCACCCAACAGATCACAATGGGGGATCCATTCCCTGTCGTTTTCTCCCAGCTCCCATCATGTTCCCTGATCCTGTCTGGCTAATAGCTGCTAATGGACCTATCTTCCAGAAACTTGTCCAAACCTCTTTTAAACTCAGCTATAGTACTGGTCCTTACCACAGCCTCTGGCAGTAGATTCCACAACCCAATTATATGGTGAGTGAAAAAATATTTTCTTTGATTTGTTTTAAACTTGCCACCCATGAGTTTCATGGAGTGTCCCCTAGTTCTAGTACTAGCTGAGAGGGTAAATAACTGCTCCTTGTTTATTAGTTCCACACCACTCATGATTTTATAGACCTCTATCATATCTCCTCTCAGTCGTCTCTTCTCCAAACTGAAGAGCCCCAACCTACCAAGCCTCTCCTCATACGGGAGCCCTTCCATGCCCTTGATCATTTTTGTTGCCCTTCTCTGTACCTTTTCTAGTTCAGCTATGTCTTTTTTGAGATGGGGCGACCAGAACTGCACACAATATTCGAGGTGCGGTCGCACCATTGATTTGTATAGAGGCATTATGACATCCTCAGTTTTATTCTCTATCCCCTTCCGAATAATTCCTAACATTCTGTTTGCTTTTTTGACTGCTGCTGCGCACTGCGCTGTGGATTTCATTGTATTGTCCACAACCACCCCCAGATCCTTTTCCTGAGTGGTAACTCCTAGCTTAGTACCCAGCATTGTGTACGCATAGTTTGGATTATTTTTCCCTACGTGCATCACTTTGCACTTGTCCACATTAAATCTCATTTGCCATTTAGATGCCCAGGCACCCAGTGTCGTAAGATCCTGTTGCAGTTCCTCACAGTCTGCTCGTGTTTTAACTACCTTGAATAACTTGGTGTCGTCTGCAAATTTGATCACCTCACTCTTAACACCCTTTTCCAAATCATTAATGAATACATTAAACAGCACCGGTCCCAATACAGATCCCTGAGGCACACCACTTTTTACATCTCTCCATTGTGAAAACTGACCATTTAGTCCAACCCTTTGCTTTCTATTTTTTAACCAGTTTCTGATCCATAGTAAGACACTATCTCCTATCCCATGACTTTTTAATTTTCTCAAGAGTCTCTCATGAGGGACCTTATCAAATGCTTTCTGGAAATTTAGGTACACTATATCTACTGGGTCTCCCTTGTCCACATGCTTATTTACACCCTCAAAGAATTCCAACAGGTTAGTGAGGCATGACGTACCTTTACTAAATCCATGTTGACTCTTCCCCATTAAGCCATGTTTGTCAACATGCCCTGTAATTCTGCCCTTAATGATGGTTTCCACCATTTTGCCAGCACAGACGTCAAGCTTACTGGTCTGTAGTTTCCAGGATCGCCTCTGGATCCCTTTTTAAATATCAGGGTTACGTTTGCCACCCTCCAGTCCTTGGGTACTGTGGCAGATTTAAGTGACAGGTTACAAATTACTAATAGTAGGTCTGCGATTTTATATTTGAGTTGCTTCAGAACTCTGGGGTGAATGCCATCTGGCCCTGGTGACTTGTTAGTATTCAGTTTGTCAATTTGTCCTAGAACATCCTCCAACGTCACATTGATTTGTAACAGCTCTTCCAATTCCTTGCCCACAAAGCAAGGATCCGGCGTGGGTACCTCCCCAAAAACTGACAAAGTGAAGACCAACACAAAACACTCATTCAGCTTCTCTGCAATGTCCTTAATCCTCCCTGAGTGCCCCTTTTACTCCCTTGTCATCTATGACCCGACTGACTCCCTAGCAGGCTTCTTGCTTCTGATGTATTCGAAAAAGCTTTTGCTGCTTGTTTTTGCCTCTTTAGCAAGCCTCCCTTCAAAATCTCTCTTGGCCTGCCTTATTAGCACTTTACATTTACATTGTTAGTGTTTATGCTCTTTCATATTATTTTCATTGGGATTAGCCTTCCATTTCTTAAAGGATGCCTTTTGGGCTCTAATAGCCTCCTTCACCTCCCCATTTAACCACAGTGGAAGACTTTTGGTCTTCCTGCTTCCTTTTTTAACTTGTGGAATGCATTTAATCTGGGCTTTCAGAAGGGTGCTTTTAAACAGCCTCCACGCCTCTTGCAAACTTGTAGCTCTTGCAACTGTGTTTGTTAGTTTCTTTTTAACTAGTTTCCTCATTTTGTCATAGTATCCCTTTTTAAAGTTAAATGCTACTGTTGTATATTTTTTGTCTTTCTCCCTCCAGAAATTATGTCAAATTTGATCATATTATGATCGCTATTGTCTAGTGGCTCTGCTACAGTTACTCCTTGCACCAGGTCCTGCATGCCGCTCAGGACTAGAGTTAGAAGAGCTCCTCCTCTCGTTGGTTCCAGAACCAGCTGTTCCTAGAACCAGCTGTTCTAGGAGCATCCTCCAATCTACTTGGCTAATACTCATTAACGGACCTATCCTCCAAGAATTTATCCAATTATTTTAAAACAGAGCTATGCTAATGGCCTTGATCACCTCCTCTGGCAACTAATTCCATAAGTTAACTGTTTGTTGTGAAGAAAAAAAAATATTTTATTTGCTTTAATTCTGCTGCTAGTTAGTTTGATGGAATGTCTCCTAGTTCTAGTACTATTTGAAAGAATAAACAACTTACTCCCTATTTACTTGTTCCATTCCACTCATACTTTTATAAACTTCTCTCATATCTCATTTCAGTTGTCTCCTCTTCAAGACTCTCCTCATATGCGAGCCTTTCCATACCATTAAACAATTTTTTCACCCTCCTCTGTACCTTTTCCAGTTCTATTATACCATTTTTGAGATAGGCCAACCAAAACTGCACACAACAGTCAAGATGCAGTCAAACCACAGATTTATATAACAACATTTTAATATGTTTGAACTTATTCTTTATCCCTTTCTGAATAATTCCTAGCATGCTGATTGGTTTTGACCACCGCCATACACTGACCTGAGGATTTTAATGAACTGTCCAGAATGACTCCCAAATCCTTTTCCTGAGTTGTAACCCCTAATTTAGAACCCAGCACCATGTTGATATAGTTTGGATTATTTTCCACTACGTGCATCACTTTGCACTTGTCCTCCATGTTGAATTTCATCTAACATTTAGTTGTCCAGTCTTCAAGTCTTGTAAGATTGTCCGGTAATACTTTACAGTCTGCCCCCTGGTCTTGACTATCTTGAATAACTTTGTTGTCATGCCAGAGCCTTTCTACCTGTAAAGGGAGGAGGCAGGTGTCACACAAGTCTCCATCCCCCCTGAAACTCCAGGGCTTCACCCCTCCCCCACACAGCTTGCAAGGGCGCCACCCCAGGGCCTTTCTTCCTGTAAAGGGAAAAGGCAGGTATCACACAAGTTGCTGTCCTTCCTGCAGCTCCAGGGCTTCACCCCTCCCCCAGAAGAATCAGGCCCAGGAGACAATAAGTAGCCAGTGCAATTCCTGGCACACTAATTGAATATGCTCCCTGCTACCCATCCCAGTCAGCAGATGGACCACCACATTTTGCACCAGCTGCAGTCTCCAGACCATCACCATGGGCAACCCCACATGGAGTGCATTATAGTATTCCAGCCTCAAGGTGACGAATGCAGTAGAATGCATAATGGTGGCAAGATCAGAGTTTGAGACACATTGGCGGAGCCTCTTCATCAGATATAATTGGCGAAAGGCACCCCATGCCACAGCCAACACCTTTAAATCCAGCCGCAGCTGTGGATTCAGGAACATCCCCAGACTCCGCACATGAGAGACCAATAGAGGTCGGACCCCTCCCCCCCTCCAAATAATAGGAGTTTCCTCCTTCCCCGGATCACTGACCCTTCCCACCAACATCACCTCTGTCTTGTCAGGAATGAGTTTCAATTGGCTCATCCTCATCCAGTCTCCACAGCAGCCAAGCACTGGGACAGCAATGAGAGTGCAGGGCCTGGGTGAGTTGAAAAAGATAGGTACGGTTGGGTGTCATCGGCAGATTGATGACAGAGAACCCCCCAAATGCTCCCAACCTTCCCAAGCAGCTGCATAAATATATTGAATAAGAGACGGGACAGAATAGAACCCTGAGGGACCCCACATGGGAGATATCCATTGATGATAGACAGTCCCCTAGCACCACCTGCTGAGATCTACCTGCCAGGTATGAACGCAACCACTGTAAAACGGCACCGTCAACCCCCGGTCAGGTCCCGCAGGCAAGTCACCAGCATCTCAAAATTCTCTGTATCAAACACCATTCATAGATCCAGACGAACCAGTAGGGTTGACTGATCCTTATCCAGCTCCACCAGGAAGTCATCAACCAAAGCTACAAGTGCAGTCTCCGTGCCATAACCCAGGTGAAAGCCAGGCTGCATGGGATTAAGAAAACTGGTGCGATCCAAATGTGCCTGCAGCTGATGGGCCACTACCCATTCAATACCCTTCCCTAAAAAGGGAAGGTTAGAGACAGGTCAGTAACTCGCTGGGGCATCAGCATCAAGCAATGGTTTCTTGAGAAGCGGCTGGACCACAGTCTCCTTATTGTTCTTTGTGCCTAACCTTGTTTTAATATTATTAGGAGTGTTTTACATTTTTATATGACTGTATTTTTATGTTTTAAAATTGTTAGCTGCCCCGAGCTGTTTTCAGGAGGGGCGGGATAAAAATTGATTAAATAAATAAATAAATTCTAGGTGCCCCTCAGAATTTGTTCTTATTTTCAAAGTGACCCCTGGGAGGGAAAAGGTTCCTCACCCCTGCTTTACACAGTACTTTGTAGGTTTCACACATGGCTTTGTATACTAAGATAATTGTAGTATTTATACATTAATGATACTGTGTAAATACATGATGTAGCAATGTCAGTGGTTTTCAGTGCCAAAGCTAAAACAGCTTGTGGTATTTATTTATTTATTTATTTATTTAAACATTTTGCTACCCCACCCCTCCTGCCACAGGAAACTCAGGGCGGCTTACAATTAGTACAAAAACAAACAACAATAAAGCGAAAAACAACATTAAAAAGGAGGATAAAAATATATCCTACCCCAACCCCACCCTAACCCATTCCCCCCACCTAATCACCCATCTCCCTCACCAAACACCTGGTGGAACAGCCAGGTCTTACAACTTCTTCAAAAGGAGGGGAGATCCAGGGCCAGCCGGACCTCCACCGGAAGGTAGTGCCACAGACTAGGTGCTGTCACCGAGATTGCCCTCTCCTGCATAGGCCCCTGGAAGACTCGGGGGACCTCCAGGAGGCCACCCCCAGATGACCACAGGGGCCGATCCAGGACCTGGGGGGTGAGGCAGTCCCGGAGATAGGCAGGGCCTAGGTCGTTTAGGGCTTTATAGGCCAAGACCAACACCTTGAATCAGGCCCAGAAAACTACCAGCAACCAGGTATCCAATGCTTCATAATGAGAGATGAATTGATTGTAAATTATAACAACACTGTAATAACTACAGGTGACCAATGCACTCCATCTCACACATTCTAATTTTATGCTTTCACGCTTTCACTTAGGGTATTTTCAGCTTTAACCTGCATGGCCACACATGATGCTGTTGTGTTTGATCCCAACCACCAGATGTTACCCCAGGAGGGTTCAGGGCTATACCTGGGCTGTGGAGGTTTTAGCCCATGCTGTGACTCGGGCTCCTTGCCGAGACACAACATGGGCTAAGTGCTGCCTCAGTCTGGGCAAGCCATCCCCAGACTGGGGTAGAGTGGGCCATCACATTTGATAGATGGCCCACTCTACCTGACTCTGGTCCAGGGCTTGAGCTGTTCTGGGCAGGGGCAATGGCCTCATAGGCTGCTGCGCCCACCCATCAGGGAGGTGGGCGGGCCGTGCTCAGCAGTGTGGGAGGTGGGAACATGCGGACTACGTGTGCATGTCATCCTGTCTTCTCCCAACCCCGTCCCCAGCCTGGGTCACCAACATGTCTGTTTGGTGGCCTGCCCAAATCCTGCCCAGGATGAGGGCCCTCACCTCAGGCAGGATCAAAGCATGGCGGCGCAGTGCGCTGTCATGTGTAAAAATACAAATTCCAGAGATCAGAAAGTGGTGTTACCAATTCACTGGCTTAACTTTTCTGTCTTTATTGAATACCTTGCAAATGGTGTTAGGGGAAACTGTTGTGAATGTTGCTATGGGTTTTAATAAGATACCAAACTCAAGTATACCATTACGGCCATTACAAATCCATTACAAATCCCAGGGAACATATAAGCATAGTAGCATTAACTATGGCATCCTAACCAAATTCCAGCTCAGGTATTTCATTCTGCCTACTACGTTTTAGAGGATAAGGTGTTTTTCTTCATTTCTTGAACTAAGCTATTGCGTAGCTTGGTTATGTGTTCTGACAAAGCTGTTGGCTGCATTTCAGTATTGAGGGAAATGATCCATATTTATCATTCTGAAAGCACTTTGGGATGAATGGTACTATATACATATATTAATTGGATATATTGCTTTTAATGTTCACAGTAATTATATACACACACATTAATTACCTTTTTAGAATTCTCTAGGAAATGGACATGTTCTGGATTTTCTCAGTGTATTTTGTATAACTGATCCTGTCAGTTTTACAAATAGGAGAAACCTGCATCCCACCAGTTTCTATTAAACAAATCACCAAATCAGACTTGATAAATATTTTGCTGAAATGAATGAAAGTCTTTGGCTGCTGTAAGTTTTTTACATTCAACAATTTATGATTAGCCAGATTTTAGCTAGTTCACAGAGAGTTCACAACAGTAGTGCATATGTGAAGTAATGTGGAATTGCACTAGTCCTGCTTTCTGTTCATCCAAGACAGGTGCATTGTAGAGAGGACCAAATTCTGTACCGCCTTACATCTTTTGCAATGTCGTTGGAGGGAACCACCACCGGTTTAGTCCTGGGACAAAATGTGAAATATTATTCTCAAATGAACAAACACAAAGTTAAATATATTTTCTGTATTCCCTATGGAAATCTTGAGTGTTCCCTTGTGTGTGTGGTGATGGTGGTGGTGGTGGGGAGGACCTCAATAGTACTACGCAAGAAATGAAAGCTCAGTTTTTACCCTTTTAGTTTTCTGGTTTGTTTACACTAAGATTGATAAATAATCTGACACCAAATGCTAACATTCCCATGGGAATGTATATAGCATAAATGCCTTGATTAGACAGAAATTTAAGAAACTTCCAGGGAACTGAGTTTCAATTAAAACTCTTAAGGCTGACTTAAGGCCATGTGTACCTATAAGTTATTTAAGACATTCTTTTTTATATTTAAAAAAACCCGTCCTGTGAAGAAATTATGAAGCAAGGGTCACACTGAATGAAATAAATGCCCCAGCGCTTATTTTTTTTAAAAAGATGGTATGTTGAAAGGCAAGGTCGTGGCTGGACAGAGGCATTTAGGGAGAGGGAGGCACTGAGACCGGGCATTTTGCAGCACCTCTGGGGTCAGAACAGATGAGTTTGGGCTGGCACAGGGGCCAGAGTTATGATTTGGGGCACTGCAGACAACAACAGCTGGGCAGCAGGCAGAGCAGGAGTCTAGGCCTCTGGGCCTGAGGTGGCCGTGCAGCAGGAGGAACCATTGTCTGGGGTGCTGGCAGACACACTGACGTGAAGGCCTCAGGTAAAAAAGTTCTCAGCTGTGCCACTACTGAGGCTAGTGACTTTGCAAGTCCCGACAAATGGTTTCCACTTCCCAGAAATATGGTGCCACCATGGTAGACATAGGAGCCAGAACCAGGGATGTGCGAACGCGGTTCGGAAGTTTGGAGTTTGGCCCGAACTTGGTCTGTTCGGATGGCTGAACCCGAACACAAACCCAAACCCAATTGACCAAATCGAACTTGATTCCAAACTCTGAAATGACTGAACAGTTCGGTCGATTCGGATCGAGTCTGAATGAGTTCGGGTGGCAAAAATGTGTCACTAGAAGGCAAAATGTGACAGGGAGGGGGAGTCAGCTGAGGAGCAGATTTCCAGGCACCAGGGGTGGAGAGGCTTGGAGTAGCAGCCAGCCTGCCCAATCACCATCCCTTTTCTTCTCAGACCACTGGCTTCGCAGTCTGCGATTGGCCACAGGCTAGGCTGCATGGAGCCAATGGGGCTTGCGGTGAGGCGGGTGCAGCAAGTAACAAAACTCATTGGCCTCCCCTCTTCCCAACACCTTCTGAGCTAGTCACTGTTCTTGAACAGTAGGCATTTTAGAAGGCTCCCTCTACCAGCAGTTAGGGATGGATGAACACGGTTCAGAAGTTCGGAGTTCGGACTGAACTTGGTCTGTTAGGATGACCAGACCCAAACCTGAACTCGAATCCGAACATGAACTGACCGAACTGAACTCAATTCCGAACGCCGAAATGACCGAACAGTTCAGTCAGTTCGGTTCGCGTTCGGGTGAGTTCGGGTGACTAAAACGTGTCACTGGAAGGCAAAACGTGACAGGGAGGGGGAATCAGCTGAGGAGCAGACTTCCAGGCACCAGGGGTGGAGAGGCTTGGAGTTGCAGCCAGCCTGCCCCATCACCATCCCTTTTCACCTCAGACCACTGGCTTCACAGTCTGCGATTGGCCATGGGCTAGGCTGCATGGAGCCAATGGGGCGCAGCAAGAAACAAAACTGATTGCCTCCCCCTTCCCAACACCTTCTGAGCTAGTCACTGTTCCTGAACAGCAGGCATTTCAGAAGGCTCCCTCTCCCAGCAGTTTTGTTCTCCTCAATTCATTGCAATCCTGCTCCTATTTCACCCATCCAACCCATCTACCTCCTATTTCACCCATCCAACCCATCTACCTCCTTATTATCATTTATTTAGCTTAGATTAGATAGATTTAGGTGTTATTTTTTGGTTTTACCCCTCCCTGTGTTCCCTGTGTTCAATCTTCCTTCCTCCCTCCCCCCAATTGAATCCTTTCCCTCTCCCTCTTATTCCATCCCTGATTATTCCCTTCCCCTGTTTTAAGTTTTGGATTTATTTAAAGTAGGATTATTATTATAAGATTGATTTTCATTTCAGTTTTGTACCCCTCCCTGTGTTCTTTGTGTTTCCCCCTGTGTAATATTGTATATATAGATAGATAGTTACTAGATAGATATACATAGTAGTTAGCTTAGTTATAGAGATAGATAGAGATACAGTGTGTTTGTAGGACAAGGCCTTTGTAGTTAATTATTAGGATATTCCATTTAGTTCAATAGGTTTTAGAATAGTTAATAGCAGTTATATTTAGTGTAGATAGATAGATATAATATTAGATTAAAAAAATTAAATTAAAAAAAATTAAAAATTGTTTTTATAAAATATTTGTGCATTCTTTTGGTGAGAGAAATGGAGAAGGGAGGTAGGAGGAGAGGACAAGGCCTGTCTGCTGGCCGCAAGCCAGGCAATGAGGCACGTGGCAGAGCTGGCAGGGGCCGGGCCAGCAGAGTGGCAGCAGGCAGAAGCAACAACTCATCACCATGCCCCAAGCTGCGCAGGCCTGATTGTGGGTCTTCCTTTCTCAGCACTAGTGGCACTAGTGCTCCAGGTGGCACTAGGGGCCAGGGGGTTAGGTGTCGCCTCCTGGCAGCGTCCTCCACCGCCACGCAGGGCACTGTAATGTCTGCGTTGCAGGCGGCTGAGGCTGTCTCATCTGCGGCTGCAGGTGCAGGCGACTCAGTGCCTGAAACTCCTCAGGGGTCACCATTGTCCCCTGACTCCCCCATAATTATAGAGGCAATCCCCCAAAGCAGTCCAGGGCTGATGGATCTCACCCCGGCTGCTAGAGGCAGGGCCCGATCCCCGGGCAATGGAAGAAGGGAGCGTAGCAGCAGCAGCAGCAGCAGCAACAGCAGCTATAGGGGGCAGGGGGAGAGTGCTGCTCAGAGTGGGAGCAGCATGGGGAGTCCAGCAGCCTCCGTCACTCTGTTTGGGGATGGGGACAGCGATGCAGAGATTTCTGTGGAGGAGGTCTCTGTATCTGGTGCTGCTGAGGTGATGGCTGTTCCTCAACGAGCTGTGACGCCATTGCCACCATGTCCTGCCCCTCCCAGGAGTGCCTGGGAGCACCGCACACACCCTCCACCTGGTGGTCAAGGACACTCTGGGCTTGGGGGATAAGGGGATTGGGGAAGGCACCCTTAGATCCCTGATCCAGCAGGAACGGGAGCTGGCTGAATTATTTAATCACAGCATGAAGGGCAGCAAACTCCTCAGGGCCAAGCAGGCAGATCCTAGTGCACCAGCTGGTACAGGATGTCTCCACCAGGTAGAATTCCACCTTCCTGATGCTTGAGCGGCTTGTGGAGCAAAAAGCCACCTTGCATCAGGTGCAATTGGACACATACAGCAGGGCTTCTCCAGGCTTCAGTGGGGCAGAATGGGAGATCCTCTCCCAGATGATCTTCGTACTGCGACTGTTCCTGGAAGTGACGGAGACCATCAGCTCCTCCATGGCCACAATCAGCCAGGTGACCCCTCTGGTCCAGAGTCTCCACAGGAGTCTTGAGGAGATTATGCAGGGGCAGGATTGCGGCCCTCGGGGCAAGAAGCTGGGGGCTGAATCAGTTGGGCTGGCGCAGAAGCTCAAGACAGGCCTGAAGGTGAGGTTTGATGAGCTCCTGCTGTGGGGGGAACGTGTTTTGGGAACAATGCTGGACCCCAGGGTCAAGGGCAGTGTGGCATGCAAGTCATTCCTCTATGGCCTCTGGAAGGATGATCTTGTGGGGAGGGTCCAGAAAGCAGAGCGGGCTCTTGACAGTGAGCGATAGCAGCAGCAGCAGGACACCCCTGGGGATGGTGGGAGTGGGAGCAGCCTCCTATTTCAGTCAGCAGGGTCTATCCCTGCCTCCAGGCCTAGTGGTAGAAGCAGCAGCAGCAGGATCAACAGCAGCAGCAGCACCCCTACTTCCAGCAACTCCTCCTCTGTGCAGCCCACTCTGGGGGGCATGGGGCCCAGCACAAAAGGGCAGACAGCATGGCTGAGGGCAGTGGGGGTGGTGGTGCCCAGGGACCGCTACGAGAGGGAGTACGATGGCGCCTCAGCAGCAGTCGAGACCTATCTGGACGAGGAGCCATGCATCGATCCCAGCAGCGATCCCTTGGCCTACGGGGCTGGCAAGACTGACGTGTGTCCGACCCCATCCAAAGAGGCCAGGGGATTATTGTCCTGCCCACCAACCAGTGTCCCCAATGAATGGGGCTAGAGCTAGGGCTACTGCTCCTATGCTGCTGAGGTGCTGTCCCTCCCTCCCAATGCCTGGAACCTGCCCTGCCTCTCTCTCTCTCTCTCTCTCTCTCACTAGATGGCCTTGGCCACCTTATCTGACTGACCTCATGATGCAGGGTGGCATTGGGAAACAAACTGTAAGCCTGCCATCCAGCCTATGGCTAGAAGATCTCGTCCCACCTATGTGACGCTGACTGGCTATTGCTCTCTCACGCTGCACAGTCTTTGCTAGCCTATCTGAGTGCCCTGCTGCCAATGTCCCAGTCTGCCTGCCCTACTGCCTCCCATGCCATGCTGCCTGTCTGCCCGCCCAGCTTGCCACCAAGCTCAAAGCATGCCTCAGTCCACCTTCCTGTCTCCCATGCCAAGGTGCCTGTCTGCCCACCCAGGTTGCTTAGCTCAAATCCTGCCCAAGCCTGTCTGCCCTACTGTCTCTCATGCCATGCTACCTGCCTGCCCGCCCACCCAGGTTGCAAATCTGGAACCCTGACTCAGTCTGCCTAACTGCCACTCATGCCACACCACCTGACTGCCTGCCCTGGCAACCAGTGTCTGATGCTGCTAGTGCCAATGGCTCCCAGGCATATATGCTGTCTGTGCCAAGGGTTCTGTGTACCCTGGCAACCCACTGTCTGCTGCTGCCAATGCCCCCCAGGCCTATATGCTGTCTGTGCCAAGGGTTCTGTACCCTGGCAACCAATGTCTGGTGATGCTAGTACCAATGGCCCCTAGGCCTAAATTCTGTCTGTGTCAAGGGTTCTGTACCCTGGCAACCAATGTCTGCTGCTGCTAGTACCAATGGCCCCAGGCCTATATGCTTTCTGTGCCAAGGGTTCTGTACCCCCAAGAACCCACTGTCTGCTGCTGCTAATGGCCCCCAGGCCTATATGCTGTCTATGCCAAGGGTTCTGTACCCTGGCAAGCCACTGTCTGCTGCTGCCAATGACCCCCAAGCCTATATGCTGTCTGTGCCAAGGGTTCTGTACCCTGGCAACCAATGTCTGGTGATTCTAGTGCCAATGGCCCCAGGCCTATATGCTGTCTTTGCCAAGGGTTCTGTACCCCAGGTTGCCGCCAAGCTCAAAACCTGCCTCAGCCCGCCTTCCTGCCTCTCATGCCAAGGTGCCTGTCTGCCCTCCCAGGTTGCTGCCAAGAAAGAGAGAGAGAGAGAGAGAAACAAGAGATAGAGAGAGAAAGTCTCCCCACTGCTAGAAGGAGAGACAGACACAATCCCACCCATGCTGTCACCTGCACTAGAGAGGGAGAGGGAGAGAGAGAGAGGCTCCCCACTAGAACGAGACAAATGGGGTGTAGGGGAGGTCAGCTCAAGCTGTCATGTGCCAGAACCAGGAAGAACTCCCATCTGTGCCCGATGCCCACGTGCAGCAGCAGCAAACCTACCAGAATGAGATGGAATATAACAAAATGTGGAACATATTATGTGCCTGCCTATGTGCATTTCTATACCTCCCTATCGCACAATTGAATGAAGTGTGTCCAACCATGCACTACTTCTAGGGACATCATTCAGCTCCCATAGGCTGTCATTCCACTGTACCTGAATCAGTCATGCCTGCCCATCCCAGGAACCATCAATGAGATTCTGGGACCATCATTCCAGTCACTGGGGACTGTCATTCCATTCTACTGCATCCAGAAGCCCTGTACCTGGCCTGCACACCAGCCTGCTCCTCCCCTCCCCCAAGCCTACTCCTCATCACCCACCCACGGATGCCAGCTGAAGCTGCTGGAAAAAAAGCCCCTCTGACCACCAGCACCCACCGCCCACTGCCAAGGATCCTGTCTCTCTTTCTTTCTGGCACACAAACACACACACATACACACACAAGCCCTGCCCCTCCTGGGGGGCTGTCTGCAAGTTGAGACCCTGCTGCTGGCACATCTTTGGGGGTAATACCTTACCTACGCTACATGTGGAGGTGCCAGCCAGGTGCTGCTGGTAGGGATCGACTAGCTGTATGAGATTCTGCCACCATCAACAGTATAAAACCAAAACCAAAAATATATACAAAGAAAAGAAAAGGGTCTAGCCTTCTTGTCTTTGGGCCTGTCCCCTGGAACTTGGGAGAAAGGCAAAAGGGGTGCAGGACAAGACTGAGGGGTGGGCACCCTGTGCTCTGGCATATCGTAGCCATGGGCCAAGGTGCATGCCACCATGGGCCACGGCTGCATGCCACCTGGAGACCGACTGGTGGTACAGTTCCAGGCATTCCATCTCGGCGGAGACGTACTGGGTGTATGCCTCCACCTTCTTTTTCTCCACCTCGAGTGCCTGGAACTGTTCCACCAGGCGGATCTCCATGGTGGCTTCTGTCTGCTGCAGGCCAACCATGAAGTCCCGGGTGGGCCTCTCCACCTTGACCCAAAAGGTCCTTGCTGCTGCAGACTCCCGGGGCCTGGTGGACTCCACATCAGAGCTCTAGGAGGGGGAAGGGCTTACATGCCATTGTTTCTGCCGTGCCTTCCCTCCCCCCTTCTTCTGGTGATGAGGATGCTCCACAGTCATGACACCAGAGTCCTGCCGCTGCCGCCTCACCGTCAGCCCACAAAGCTTTTCACTGTGGGCTATAAGCCCTAATGTGGTCCCCTCACGCTGCCTCCAGAACTTTTTATGGCAGACCTAAAGAACATAAAAAGAAAGGAACATAAGAAGTGGCATATTGCGTCAGACCAATGGTCTGTCAATCCCTGCCTGCATTCTCCACAAGAGGGTGGGTTGCCAATCTCTCTCTGCAGGAGACTTCCTAACAGGTCATAGGGCAATCCAGTCCCTGTTGTTCCAGCCCCCATGCCTTACCTTGCATTCTGTAGAGCCATCCTCATGCCTCACGTACCACCGCCAGACATCAGACCTTGTCTCCCAGTGTCTGCCCAGTGTCTGGGGGTGGCACTGGCAACCTCCGCCTTGGTGTTCTGTGCCTGCCCCTGGCACCGGCATTTGAGGATTCTGAATCCTCACCCTCTCTGAAACAGGAACACATAAACAACACCTAAGTATATCATGCATTTCTGATGATGCCTCTAGTCGTCCCTCCTTGGGGTGCTAGGGATGGCAATCGGAGACTGTGACTTGGGCTGGCTGACACATGCAAATCCTGCCCTTCTTTGGGTGCTGGGGAGGGATGGCAATGGGGAGACCCTGGCTTGCTGGCACGTGCAAATCCTGCCCTTATTTGGGTGCTGGGGGGATGGCAACTGGAAAGACCTTGGCTGGCACGTGCAATTAATCCTGCCCTTCTTTGGGTGCTGGGGAGGGATGGCAATGGAGACACCCTTGCTGAAATGTGCAAATCCTGCCCTCCTTGGGGTGCTAGTAGGGGATGCTAGGGATGGCAAATGGAGAGACCCTTGCTGGCACATGCAAATCCTGCCCTCCTTGGGTTGCTAGTAGCAATGATAACTGGAAAGACGCTTGCTGACATGTGCAAATCCTGCCCTCCTTGGGGCGCTATGGATGGCAACTGGAAAGACCCTGGCTAGCACGTGCAAATCCTGCCCTTATTTGGGGGTGCGTAGGAATGGCAACTGGAGAGTGGAGACCCTTGCTAGCCTGGCACATGTTTGGGTGGGGGTGCTCGTGCTCGTGCCTGACTGCTGAAAGAGCCCCACACACTACAGTACCCTCTCTCTCTGTGGCAGACATCTGCTGCCACTAGGACTGATGTGGCAGCAGCTGTTACCACACCGCAATTCCATTCTGCCCTTTCGGAATTGCCCGCACCACACCGCGGTTTTTCTGCGAACATTCCGCTAATTCTGACGGCATTCTGCAAATTGCGGAATTGCGGGAAAATGTTGGAAACTGTCGGAAAACCACTGTTCCGCTATTTTGGGGCAATGGCAGAATGGTGGAAGTAACAAAAATGTCATGTTTCCGCTATTTTTCAAAGCCTGTGGAAGTAGTGGAATGAAATTAGCGGAACTGCGGAAGTAGCAGAATGAAACTAGTGGAATGAAAGCCTCTGCCATGCCATACCACTAATTGCGGAAATGCTGTTTCCAGCAGAAATAGCTACCACTGCAATATTCCACTACAGCCCTAGCTGCCACCCACTGATGCCCACTGTTTGTGCCTGACTGCCAATACCCACACACCAGTGAGCTCCCTCTAAAGGATAGTATTCTTCTTGTCCTAAAAGTAAAAAAAAAGTTTACAAACCTGGCAGCACCTGCTGTGCCCACCGGCTCTTGTTCCTCCTCCACCACCGAAGGTCCGGCAGCAGCAGCAGGAACCTCTTCCTCCTCCACCACCTTGGCCTTCCCCCATGCCTGGCGTTTAATGGTCACCTTCTTTTTTTTTTTTTAATTAAAACAAGCACTCGCCAACAGTCACCCACCAACACTCACCAACCAGCCAAACCGACAGTCAAACTGAAACCAACACACAGTCCAACACAAACACAGCCAAAACACACCAAACACCAAGCCAGCCACAACACACACACCCTTTCGCCGCACGCATTTGAATTTCCGGTTTCCGGTTTCTGATGCAATCACTGGATCACACGATACCTATTTCCGAATGGCCAAACCAAACCGAATGCCACCGAACCGAACGACCGAACCTGAACTCGGCGACCCAACTGAACAACCGGACCGGACCGGATGACCGAACCTGAACCACTATCTGTTCTCACATCCCTAGCCAGAACCAAAATCTGGGCTACCACCAAAGCAGATGTTGGAGTCTGCAGCAAAGTCAGGGGCACTGAATGTGCTGGAGCAGGAACTGAGGCCAGCGCTGAAGGGTACCAGTCCATGCAGCAGGAGTTGGGGCAGTTGGCACTAGAGCAGAAAGAGGTGGGACAGCTTTACTGGCAAAGTCTGGGTCACCAAACATGAATGAAAACTGCTGAGTGAAGCCCTCAAAATTATTCAGGAGAGGGCTGTCCTGGTCTAGCAGGGAGCAGGTCCTGTCCAGTGCCTTCCTTGCCATCAGACCAATCCCAAACCCCACCTTTGTGAAGTCAGTGGGGTAAGTGTGAGGCCAATACTGGAGATGGTGGCAGCACTGGACCAGGAAAGTCCTGCACTGCCCATGGTTCCCATGAAACTGGGGAAGCAGGGCCATACAGGGCTCCATTGAGCTGGCAGCCCTGTGGAAGAGTGTGTGAAAGCACATGAGCAGTGGCAGAACAAATTATAAGGGGTGAGGGGCATCTGGTGGTTAGACATGGGGATGTGGTGCAGGGTCAGGATCAGGGCACCAAAGCAGGAAATAGGAGAGCAAATCTGGGGAGACAGGAGCAAGGTACTGGGAAACAAGGTAGACAGGATCAAGCACAAAAACAGAGTAGGGACAGGAATAAGATGAGTGAGGAGGAGTGAGGTTTTCTACCCAGTTTTCTGCTGCTACCAGCAAGCCTTACATGGTCACTGCCTCTATTCTCAGAAGACCAGCTCCCGCAGGGATTGATTTAGTTGGCCTCTGAAAATGTAGACACTCTCAAGGCACTGACTCTTTTTTTATCACTGCCCAGCGTCAAAGAAATATTTCCTTGCAATCTCATTCACGATAACTGATGTTATTTGCCTCATTGGTTAAGGCCAGCCAGGAGACGTTGGGACCATTTGTTGGCTGGAGTGTCAACACTTCCCTTAGGGATGGTAGGGTGCTGGGCTGCCTAAAGGAGGAAGTGGTGAGGCCTCTGCTTAAAAAAATATCATTGGCTGTTGACTTCCTGGCCAGTTATCGGTCTGTCTCTAATCTTCCCTTTTTAGGGAAGGTTATTGAATAGGTGGTGGCTCAGCAGCTTCAGGGGCATCTGGACCATGTCAGTTTTCTGGGTCCCTTGCAGTCGGACTTTCATCCAGGTTTTGGCACCGAGTCTGTGCCTGTGGTCTTGGTTGATGGCCTTCATCGTGAGTTGGACCAGGGTCATTCGACCCTGTTGATCCTGTTAGATCTCTCGCCTGCGTTTTATACCATTGGTCATGAGGTCTTGGTTTTAGGTCAGGAATTAGCTCCCACCTGGGATCGAGGGACCCACACACCATGTTTCACTTGAGTCAATATACATGTAAATAAGTTAGTCTTAATCAAGTCTTAGGTTTATTATAGCACACAGCAAAGCATAGAATCAAGCTGTTGATCCAGCAGCAATTACCTAGCTAGACAATATCCCATACCTAAAGTCAGAGTCTTACATGTCTTGCAAGTTCAAATGGTGGATGTCGTCTGTCAGGAATAGGAGATAGGTGGTGGCCTGATCTGGTCAAGTTGTAGGACTCCCTATGGAGAAGTCCCGGAAAGGGTCACAGCCCATGAGAACCAAAATAGGTTTCAAGCACTGTGACAAAGTTCTTGTCTCTGCTGCAGTCTTTTATAGTGTCTTGGGCGGGGAAAAGATGTTTTTTAGAGTACATATTCCAGGGTGCTTGATTGTGCAATATGCTTGTTGGTATCATGTTCAACCTTTGTACCTCTGGGGTCTGGCTATCATCCCCCTTTCTCATCCATCTGGAGCCTGAGTGCTAATGGCCAAGTTGGCAGTTTGTTTGTTAGTTGGGGTGGGTACTTGATACCAGGACATCTTCCTCCTTCCCTTCAGGCAGGGAGCAGATATGCTGATGTGTACACCTTTGTTGTTTACTTCAGTTGACCATATGGGTGTCTACCAGGTCTTTATCTTAAGTCTTTGTTCAAGCACTGAAAGTCTGTTTATAGTTGAAAAGCTGGATACCAGTGCTGTCTGTTCTGGTGCAAAAGGGTGATGTTACAGGGCCAATTGACAGATCCTGGGAAGGACTTGTGGGTTTTTCTCTCATGATTTCTAGCTAAAAGGGTGCTGCTGCTTATCAGTTGGCATTTCCCTGGGCAGGAACATCTTCTCCTTCCCTTCCAGGCATGGAACAGATATATCTGCCCAGAAGTCTCCTTTATTGTTGCAGCTGGCCACTGGGTTCTTCCCTGTTGCACAAGTTGCATACAAGCATCTTCTTATCAAGTGCCTTTGTTTAATCCTTCTCAGTTTTTTGTTCCAGGCTGGGTGCAGTTGGTCAAGATGAATTAGCAACAGGATAAATCACAGATCTTGCAAGATATGGTAATATGTTGGGAGTTTGTGAAAGTCCTGAGAGATTATTTCCCACACGTAGTCTATCTGCTTATTTTCTAGAAAGCCTGCTTACTGGATCAGTACATGTGTTCAAAGTTTTGGTACAATAATTACATATCAAATACATTTTTCATGTATGGTCATTGGTTCCAAGTGTATCAAATCTCATAGTACATACATTTTCAAGCAGGAATATGATTATTTTATAACAGTGGTGACTCGCTTGTGGGACCAAGCTGGGGTGGGCGGAACTGTTCTTGAATGGTTCCGCTCTTTCCTGGCTGGGAGAACTCAGCATGTGGTGCTCGGTGATTGTTCATCTTCTACCCAGGGCCTCACGTGTGGAGTCCCATAAGGTTCTATTTTGTCCCCTCTCTTGTTCAATGTGTTTATGCAGCCATTGGGGAAGGTCGTTCGAGGGTTTGGTGTACCATCAATATGCTAATGAAACCCAACTTTATCTGTCTTTTTCAGCTGACCCAGACCCGGCAGTCTTGGTGCTTACATTCTGCCTGCTGTAGGGGACTGGATGAAGACAAATAGTCTGAAGCTGAATCCTAACAAGATGGAGGTGATGCTGGTGGGCAGGGTCAAAGGAGTGGTGGCACCCATCATTGACGAGGTCTGCCCTCCATTGGCACCTCAGGTCTGTAGTCTGGGGGTGTTTCTTGACTCACGGCTTTGCCAGGATGTCCAGGTGGAGGCGGTGGTGAGAGGAGCATTTTTCCAGTTACATCTGGTACGACAGCTTCAGCCGTATGTCTGACATGGATCTGGCGCCACCATCCATGCCTTCATTACCTCAAGACTGGACTGTGCAGTATGCTCTACATAGGGCTACCTTTGATGATGATTTGGAGACTGCAGCTGGTGCAGAATGTGGTGGTCTGTCTCCTGAGAGGGATGGGTCGCCAGGAGCACATTACACCAGTGCTTCGTTCTCTGCACTGGCTGCGTATAGTGTACTGGGCTCGAATCAAAAGGTTGGTTTTGATTTATAAAGCCCTAAACAGCCTGGGCCCCACATACCAGCAAGACTGCCTCACCCCCTTGGTCCTGGACTGGCCCCTGTGGTCAGCCAAGGATGCCTCCCTTGGAATCCCCTCGGTATCCCGGGTGGCGACAATGAGGAGGGCATTCTCGGTGGCCGCACCACAGCTGTGGAACTCCCTCCCGACAGAGGTCCATCTGGCTCTGGACCTCCCCTCTTTCTGAAGACAGTGTAAGACTGGCTGTTCCACCAGGCGTTCAGCGAGAGGGACGGGTGAGGGGTGGGAGGAGGGGTTGTGACTCTGCCTATGTTTTTGTGGTTTTCAATTATATTTTATATTGTATATTTATTATGTGTGGTTTTTTATTGTATTTTATTGTGTTGTAAGCCACCCCGAGCTGCTGTGGCAGGAGAGGGTGGCTAAGTAATTCAAGTAAGTAAGTAAGTAAGTAAAATTATGCTGGATTTGATTCTCTGTTGCTGTTTTGTGGTTTGTTTGTTTTTGCTAGATATTTGTATCTGGCATTGTATCTTCCTTTAATTTGTTTTATGTTATTTTATGTTTGTTTAGTTTAATAGCGAAAGCTGCAATAAACTTGATTGTTTGATTGACCAGCAAGCCTTATATGCTGCTGGCAGCCAACCAGGAAGCTGGGAGGTGTGGCAAGGGTGGGAGACAGACAGTAGAGGGTGTGGCCAGGGCAAGGCAGGGAGGTCCCTTGGAGGGAGTGGTCAGGCCTGAGGCAAGGTGAAACTGTGGTGTGTGAGTCCAGCCTCTGCTCTGAGAACCCCAACCTCATGTCCCATTCCCACCTAGAGATCCAACTTTCCACAACCCAATGACTCCCCTCTGAGCCAGAAACAAACCACCCCCAAGCTAGAACCATTCCTCATTCCTCCTCCCCAAGACAGGAACCCCATTCCCACTCCCCATGCCAACAACCTCCCCTGAGCCTAGTCCCATTCCCCACCAAGGTTTTGACCACTCACCTACGTCCCATCCCCCATTCCTAAACCAACCCCATGTTCCAGTCTCCCCTCTCCCAAACCCAGATGCATGCTTCACTCTCCCTCAAGCTAGCAATTCCTCTGAGCCAGTCCCATGTCCCATTCCAGCTTCCCCAAGCTAACAACCTCCCTACCATGCTAACTGAACTCTCCACCCTCCCTCAAAACCAGTGCTCCCCTTTTAAAATTGGTAGCAGATTTGGCATCAATTTTGATTACATTTTCCTTTCCTTATAGGCCTGTCAAACTTGCATAGCCTCACTGCACTTCTGCACCAAAATAACCCGCACACCAAGACCTGTGTTCACTTTGTTTTCCACATTGGCAACAATGGGGGAAATGCAGTAAACACAGGCAAAGATGCTAATAAATGAAAATACTAAAACCACAAATATAAATACAAATACTTGACCCCATGCACAGCCCTATTAAATGTATTGAATAAAGGTGCAGTCTTCATTTGTCCATTAGCATGCAGCACTATCTTGGATGTGAGCTTGGAGAGAGCATTAGCACATCATCAACCTCTCCCTCTCTAACAGCTCCTTCCCCTCTGCCTTTAAACACGCCACTGTCCCCCATCCTCAAAAAGTCCACTCTGGATCCCTCTGAACCCTCTAATTATCATCCTGACTCGCTCCTCCCTTTTGCTTACAAACTCCTTGAATGGGTTGTCTGCTCCTGTTGCCTCGACCTCCTCTCTGCCAACTCCTCCCTTGACCCCCTCCAATATGGCTTCTGCCTCCTTCACTCCACTGAAACCGCTCTGGCTAAGATCGCCAACGATCTTCTTGTGGCTAAATTCAACTGCCTTTACTGTATTCTTGTCCCCCTTGATCTCTCTGCTGCCTTCGACACTGTTGACCACTCACTCCTGCTTGAATCGCTTCACTCCCTGGGATTCCGGGACTCTGTCCTTGAATGGTTCTCCTCCTACCTTTCTGACCGCTCCTTCAATGTATCTCTTCCTAACCCCTCCCCCTCCTCCTCCCTACCCCTCTCGGTCGGGGTTCCCCAAGGCTCTGCCCTTGGCCGTCTCCTCTTCTCTATCTACACCCAATCCCTAGGCAAACTCATTGCTTCCCATGGTTTCCAATACCACCTATACGCTGACGACACTCAACTCTATCTCTCCACTCCATCCCTTTCCCCCACTGTTCAAGCTCGTCTCACCAACTGTCTCTCTGATATCTCCACCTGGATGTCTCAACGCCAACTCAAACTGAAGATGGTGAAAACTGAACTCCTTATCTTCCCTCCCAATCCTTCCTCTCCCTCTTCCCTGTCAATTGCCATTGATGGGATCTCCATCCTCCCTGTCCCTGAAGCCTGTAGCTTAGCTTGGGCTTCATCTTCGACTCGCATCTTACCTTCAAACCCTACATTGACTCCGTGGGCAAATCCTGCCGCTTCTCCCTCCACGACATTGTTAAGATCTGCCCTTTTCTGTCTGTCTCCTCTGCCAAAACTCTCATCCATGTCCTAGTCATCTCATGCCTCGACTATTGTAACCTCCTCCTCGCTGGCCTTCCCTGCTTTCACCTTTCTTCCCTGATCTCTGTTTAAAACTCTGTTCAATCATCCACCTAGCCCGTTGCTTTCACCATGTGGAGCTTCTCCTCTCCTCTCTCCCCTGGCTCCTCCTTCCTGAATGTATTCTGCACAAGCTCCTCGTCTTCACCTACAAAGCCCTTCACAACCTCTCTCCCCCCTACCTCTCTCCCCTGATCTCCCTCTAAACCCCTGTTCGAGCACTCCGCTCCTCTTCCATCCCCTTCCTCACCCTCCCACGCCTCCCCTGCACCCCCAACCACCTTTGTCCCTTCTCCCTCGCGGCCCCACACACCTGGAACTCCCTTCCTGCCCACATCCTCCTTGCCCCCTCCCTTCGTACCTTCAAATCCCTCCTCAAAGCCCACCTCTTCCACTCTGCCCTTCCTAACTCCTGCTAACCATCCCCACCCAGGATTATCCCCCACCTGTTATCTGCAAACTTCCAATATACTGTAACCAAGCCAAGAACATGTACCTGAGTTCTCGCATCCTCGTGATTGTTGCATCCCTTGTCTCTCCCTCTGCTCCCCCTTCCATGTCTCCCTTCCCCCTGTCTTTTAGATTGTAAGCTCCTGGGCAGGGACCATGTCTATCTTATTCTCTGTAAAGTGTCAGGTACATCACTGGTGCTATATAAATGCTAATGCTAATAATGCTAATAAAGCTAATAATAATAATAATAATAATAATAATAATAATAATGGAGGGTATGCAGCTTGTTAAACAATCCCAGCACAGGTAAAAGGATCCATCATGCTTGCATTAATAAGGGCTAATAGTCCTGGAACACTCTTTCACAATCAGGGAAGGTGCTTCTTTCAACAAGGTTTTGCATGTGCCCATCAGGGACCATGAGCATATTGTGACACGCAAAATGTGAAACTGTATTTTGGCAGCTGATTCCATGCATGCAAAATGTGTTTCACACAAGCACTTGCTCTGTTTGTGGAAGGACTATGCCAACGTCACATTAATGCAACTCTGATGGAAGCTTTTATCTGTATTGGGATTGTTTTATAAGCTGCATTGTCCCACTCTGCCCACATCCATGATAGGTCTTACTAGGGTTGCCACCTATGCAAGTTTTAAGGAACACATATGGAAAATACATGTTGCGGGACCTGCATAACAACCCTTAATATTTGTTCTGCCCCTGCTTGTGTGCTTTCACACACTCTTCCACATGGAGCCCTGTATGGCACCAATGCAGTCCTTCCAATGAAGCCCTGTGTGGCCTAAAGTTCCAATGCAGGCCCTGAAACATGTCTTTTTCATAAGTGTTCCCTAACAATTTGCTTAGGTGACAAACCTAGCTCTTATGCACAGGTACCTAGCAGTGGATAAATGAGGATTGTGCCCAGTGTTAACTGGAAGTTGCTGTGTTAACTCTCAACTCCAGTCTAGTAAAATGTTGACTTCCATTGAGAGAGAGGCCCTTTTCACATGAAATGTTCCCCACCCCCCACGTGTGTGACAAAGTAGGCGGGGGGTGGTGGGTTATGGTTGTACGTACGTGCTTCCGCGCTCCACCCACCTCCACCAATCCCCCCCACATGGAGGCATTGGACCAAACAGCGATGGCTCTGTGCGTGGAGTTCGGTGGACGTGGATGGAGATGGGTGTGTGTCCATGTGACAGGCCACACACACACCACACACACACCGCAGCGCACACCCATTCCCTTCCCCCCCACACACACACCGTGGCTCCTCCCATCCCATTTGAAAAGGACCAGAGAGAAGATTATATTTATTGGAGCAACTTTTGTTCATGAGTGTATGCAAACGTTTGAGCACCGTAGAACTCTTTTTCAGGCAGGTAAGTGAAAATGGCTTTACTAATGTCTTTTCCACTTACCATCGTCATATTGTTCACTGACTCTAGAACCCTAAAATGATTCCAAGTTGCAATATTCACTACTAAATTAAAAAATACATGACTGAAACTAACAAACACTTATTTGCTAAAGTTGTTATTTATTGTTTTCTTTTCCTTCTCTTCCCTTCCAGGCATCCAGTCTCTTCTTCCCAATGACCATGGGGAGTAGTGGGGTGGAAGAAATCACAACAAAAATGCTAAGCAACATTATTTTGAATGTTTGCATTTGGATTTTATTCTTTATATATTCCTTCCTCTCTTTAGTGAAAGAATATATGTTTTATACAGGGCTCGAGAACATGTGGCCGCTTAGAACTTGTTTTATTCATTAATGGACAGAGTTTTAAAATAGCTCAGCTCCTCTTTACCTAGAAATGTTGAACTCTTCCAAAAAGCTGTTATTAGTGGCAAAATGGTAGCTGCTGTGTGCCCAGTACTTTTGAGAATCTGAGCCTTCTTTGGGTTCTCAAATGTTAGATGAACTCTTTTGAAAGAGACCTTTATTTTGCCTGCTGAATTCTTGTTAATCTGGCCCTGATCTCTTTGAAAATCTAGCCCCAATGGTTATTGTTGCCTTTATTACAAACATATGTGCTGTGATCTCATTAATTTCATTCACGAGACCAAAACTGGTTTTATTGATCATTTCCAGTCCCACTTGTAAGAAGGTAAATTAAACTACATTTTCATTCTTGGACTAGATGTATATCCTACAAGCTGCCAATGAGACATATAATTATTCTCAAAAATTGAAAGGACTTTTATCCTTAGAAGAGGGAATTGGTTGTAATCAAGAATGTCAGTGTATAGAAGAAAGAATTTATAACACAGAATAAAATTGATTTAATATTAAATGTAGGCGTGCTGACAGCATTTAAATTCCTACTTAGTGGAACACTGTGGAGGGTTGGCACCTAATCCATTTACATCAAAATGCCTATAAAAAGAGCACAATAAATGTATAAGGACACATGAATAGTTATTACAAGGGGAAAACATACTTGCTTCTTTCAATATGCACAATGGACACCGAATACAGAAGTGGGATCCTATCTTTCTGCTGCTCCAAGGTACCTGTAGCGCAAGGCAGAGTTGAGCCCGGGGGGGAGGGAGTTTAGCGCAGTGGGGGCCCTCCTTCCGCTCAGTTTCAGGCACGATGATGGTGAATAAGACTAGCGCCATCGCTGCAGGGCTTTGCGGAGCCCTCTTCATGGGCTACTGCATATACTTCGACCGCAAGAGGCGGAGCAACCCCAATTTCAACAACAGGCTGCAGGAACAAAGGAAGAAACAGAAGCTTGCCAAAGAAAGAGCAGGGTTTTCCAAGTTACTGGATCTAAAAGATGCTGACGCTGTTCAGAAATTCTTCCTTGAAGAGATACAGTTTGGTGAAGAATTACTAGCACAAGGTGAATACGAGAAGGGTATTGACTATTTGTAAGGATGTGTGAACAGAACCGAGTTCAGAAATTCGGTTCCGTTCGAAAATTGAGTTTGATTCTAAAGTTCGGTTAGGTCGACCGAACTATTCGAGTTCGGTCGAATTCCAAAATTCCGAACCGAGTTTGCACATTCAAAACCGGGTTTTTTTGCCTTCCAAACTGGTTCAGATTCGACCAAACAGTTCGGTCAAATTCGAGTTTGGTTCAAAAGTTAGGTTCGGTTGACCAAACTATTTGAGTTTGGTCCAAACTCCGAACTTCTGAACTGCGTTCGCGCATCCTTAACCATTTGACAAATGCCATTGCTGTCTGTGGGCAGCCACAGCAGTTATTACAAGTGCTACAACAAACTCTTCCACCACCAGTGTTCCAGATGCTTCTGACTAAGCTCTCAACTATTAGCCAGAGAATTGTAAGTGCACAGAGCTTGACTGAAGTGATGTGGAATGAGAAGTCACAACACAGTGGGAAAAAATGAGTGTTTCTTAGTCCAGAAGATGACCATCAGTGGGGCCGGGCGGGACTAAAGGGGCAAACATGGTAATAAATGGACTGTGTACCACACTGAAATCTACCAGAGTTAAATTAAACTTTGAGTAGGTTGGTTTGGCTGTATTTTAATTATTATCCTAGTGAAAACTGTATATTGGGAAAAAAATCATTTTATGAATACACCAACTTATCTCAAAGTATCACTAACTTAATTTACTACTAAAATATGCAGTTGTAATGTTGTACATATAGAGACATAAAACTACCAAATGTGAGAAAACACT
This sequence comes from Sphenodon punctatus, assembly GCA_003113815.1. Taxonomy (NCBI): domain Eukaryota; kingdom Metazoa; phylum Chordata; class Lepidosauria; order Sphenodontia; family Sphenodontidae; genus Sphenodon; species Sphenodon punctatus. The sequence goes on from QEPC01012457.1 coordinate 277,128, forward strand.
ATGCTTATTTTTGAAAAATAAAGTGAAGGCAATAAAGATTTACCTGTGCGCATCTTCTGCATGTGGTGCTACTTCAGATATGCACAATTATATTTATTGGAACAACTTCTGTTCATGAGTGTGTGCAAACATTTGAGCATTCAGAATTCTTTTTCAGGCAGGTAAGTGAAAATGGCTTTACTAATGTCTTTTCCACTTACCATCTTCATATTGTCCACTGACTCTAGAAGCCTAAAATAATTCCAAGTTCCAATATTCACTACTAAATTTAAAAAAAACATGACTGAACTAACAAACACTTTATTGATCATTTCCAGTCCCACTTGTAAGAAGGTAAATTAAACTACAGTTTCATTCTTGGACTAGAAGAATAAAATCATGTTTTTAAATGAGCAGGACAAGGGGGAGCGGTCCATGACCACTGAATGGCACTGCCTCAGAGCACCCATGCAGGTGGAGTGAGTGGGGAGCACTTCAAATGAGCAGTTCCCAGTGTGACTACCCTGGCCATGGAAGTGGCCACCATACATTTGGATGGCCCCGCACAGAGCACTCTGGATTTCCCGGCATTGCTCCATGCATGGCCATGACTAGGTGTTCCATAGCTCACGGGAGCGTGCATCCAGCTGCTCCACCTTCAGATGGGCAGTCAGTTCCGTGGCTCCTGGGTGACTATAGGGGTTAGCATCTCATTTGAAAACACACTAAGACACCAATCACTCCAATGTTCTTTGGAATATCTACAGGATATTTGCTTCTCAGACCTAGTAATTTCACATGGTTCAGGAGTTGGATAATAGTACACTCTTCTACAGAAAGATGTAGAAAACACACTCTTATGTGATTGTACTTTGAAGCCCACAACCACACAGACTCCTGCCAGTGGACTAAAAAAAGCAGACAAATACCTATCTCAAGCTATAGCTTAGAAAAAGTAAGGTTGCCATGTTTGTCTCTGTTACCTATATTTGGGACTAAGTGATACAGTGATATCTTATATTGGACCAACCACAGTTGGTCGAGGAATGCATCAACTCTCTACCAACTGTAGTTGGTCCAATAAAATATATCACTGTACTACTTTGTCTCTAAGCTATAGTTTGATATTTCCAGTGCAAGAAGTAGAAACAAAATGGCTAGTAAAACGAATTCTGCCCTTTGATGCTCACAGGATGAATAGAATTTGGCCCCAAGCAGAATGCTGTGTATATTGTATTATACCATTTTGATATGATATTTCTTAATAGTCATTATTTCAGAAAACATACATGTACCTGCCATTGGCCTTAATTGTGTATTTTCTAGGGATGTGCGAACAGAACATGGTTTGGATGTTCTGACGTTCGGTTTGAAACCCAAGTTCGGGTTCAGTTGTTCGGTTCGGCAGAGTTCGGTTTGGCCGAATTCGGATGAACATCCAAAAATAGCACTATCAATACCAATACCGATACTGAAACCATTTTTTTCCCCCTGTATTGGTATCATTTGGCCCTGAAACTACCCCTGGTCTCCACCCCTGGTGCCAGGAAGTATGCTCCTCAGCTGCCTCCCCCTTCCAGACATGTTTTTCCTGGCCAATGTCACGTTTTTTCCGCCCCCGAACTCAGCGAACTTTTCCGAACTGTTCAGCCATTCGAACGTTCAATTCGGACGTTTGGTTCAGTCATCCGAACAGGCCACGTTTGGCCCAAACTTCGAACATCTGAACCGCGTTCACACATCCCTAGTATTTTCTATTGACTGAAAAAATCTACTTTTTCTTTTTTCCAAACATAGTCAATAGTCTATTCTTAGTCCTCAGATTCTAAGGTTCTAGGACTGTTTTCCCCTGTTTTTAAAATTGTTAAACCTTGCTTCACTTAACTCAATCCTCTTGTGAAAGTGAGACAGAAAGCAATCATGGATAATACTCAACAGCTGCTAAAACCACTAACACAGAGACTTCAGAGACATTTGTTTATGCAAAAGAAATTTTAGCCAAACTGCTGCAAATAATTTTGTAGCTGATATTTCTAATAGAAAGTTGAAAGAAAGTTAAAGAATTGATCGGCTACCAATTTTCTCATTACATGAAATCATAGCTACAGCAATTGTTTGCCAATGAGGAATTAAGTCTAGAGAGTATGGTAACTGTGTTGGTCCCAAATATAGACAAATAAAGACAAGATAGTATGGAGATATCTTTTATGGAACCAGCTTCAGTTAGTGGAGGTGCAAGCTTTTGATCCTGACAGGCTTTTTGTCAGGCAAGTCAGGAGTCAGAACTGCAAATAGAGCAAGGCTAAGCAGGTGAAAATAGAAACTGGGAACAATCATTGACTAATGACAGTCATTAGTAAATTCTAGTAGCGGTTTGTGAAAACCATGTCCAAGTTGAGTAATTTGCTTTTTTTGTATTCAGTAGGGCTATGAATTTCTGTTTGCAGGCTTGCCTTTTGAAATTGTTCCAAAGGTTTCTTTTTAGGAAAAGAACAGAAGGGTCAAAAATAAAGTGGTCACTTTGTGGGAGCCAACAACTGATCTTGTCCATGATCTTATCATGGTATGGGGGAAGGAATTTCCACAGGTCTCCCATGTCTGCTTCTCACAGGTCTCCCATTGAGCCACTTATCTCCTCTACAGCCTATTAAAAATTCAGCTGCAAGGCTCACATTCCTTGCACACTGTTACAACCATGTAACCCCTCTCTTCAAGTCACTACACTGGCTCCCCATCTACTTCTGGATACAGTTCAAGCTTCTCCTACTCACCTACAAGTGTCTTCACTCTGCAGCTCCTCAGTGACTCACCTCTTATCTTCCTGTACACCTGTACTTGTGACCTCTGTTCATCAGGCAAGATGGCTAGAAAATCTAAAGGAGAAAGGGGTCCAAGATGGGTAGGAGTTTCTGGAAAATGAGATACTGAAAGCACAATCACAAACAATTCCAATGAGAAAGAAAAATGGATGACAGCTAAAGAAACCAGTGTGGCTGCACAAGGAGCTTTCTGATGAGCTGAGAATGAAAAAGGACATGTATAAGAAATGGAAGGAAGGACCAATCACCAAGGACAAGTACAGATGAGTAGCCCAAATCTGTAGGAATGGTGTCAGGAAGGCTAACATTCAGAGCGATTTGAGGCTTGTGAGAGATGGTAAGTAGGGATGGGAGAACGCGGTTCGGATGTTTATAGTTCGAACCGAACTTGGTCTGTTCGGACATCCTAACAGTTCGATCGTATTCGGATGAGTTCGGGGGTGGGAAAAATGTCTTTTCAGGGCCAAAAATTTGGTTTTGGTTTCGGTATCGATAGCGCTACTTTTAAATTTTTGGCCAAGTTCGGCCAAACAGAACTCGGCTGAACCGAACCATCGAACCCGAACTTGGGTTTCAAACTGAATGACCAAACGCCCAAACATCCAAACTGCATTCTGTTTGCCCATCCCTAATGGTAAGAACAACAAAAAGGGGATTTTTCAGCTATGTCTGAAGCAAGAGAAAGAAGAAGGAATTGGTAGGTATGCTGCTTGGTGAAGATGGTGAAATGTTAACAGGTGACAGAGAGAAGGCAAAATTGTTCAACTCCTATTTTGCCGCCATCTTCTACCACAAGGGAAACTATGTCCAGCCCAGCAAGAGTAGCACTAATGATGAAGGGAAGGAATTGCAGCTCAGAATAGGTAAAGAGATTATAAGAGAACACCTAGTTACTTTAAATAAGTTCAAGCCTTCGAGGACAGATGAATTACATCTTAGGGTACTGAAGGAACTTTCAGATGTAATCTCAGAACCTCTGTCTATAATCTTTGAGAACTGTTGGAGAACAGGTGAGGTGCCAGAAGACTAGAGATGGGCAAATGTTGTCCCTATCTTCAAAAAGGAGGGAAAGGAGGATCTGGGAAACTACAGACTGGTCAGCATAACATCAATACCTGGAAAGATTCTAGAGCATAAAAAGTGCCATACTGGGTCAGAACAATGGTCCATCTAGTCCAGCATCCTGTCTTCAACAATGACTTGGAAGAAGCACCCAACAGGTCACAAGGTGGGATCGATTCACTGTTGTTTTCCCCCACTGTTGTTTTCTCCCGTCATGTTCCCTGATCCTGTTTGACTAATATAGAGCAGATTATAAAGCAGTCAGTCTGTAGGCATTTAGAAAACAATGCTGTGATTAATAGGAGCCAGCATGGGTTTGTCAAGAACAAGTCATGCCAGACTAATCTTATTTCCTTTTCCGATCAAGTTACTAGTTTAGTAGATCATGGGAATGCTGTGGATGTAGTATATCTTGATTTCAGCAAGCATTTGACAATGTGCCCCACGATATCCTTCTTGACAAGCTGGTTAAATATGGCCTAGATGATACTACTGTTAGTTGGATTTACAGCTGGTTGAAGAACCGTACCCAAAGAGTGCTCATAAATGACTCCCCATCAATCTGGAGGGAGGTATCGAGTGGGGTGCCTCAGGGCTCAGTCCTTGGTGCTGTACTGTTCAATGACTTCATTAATGACTTAGATGACGTAGTAGAGGGGATGGTTATCAAATTTGCAGATGACACAAAACTGGGAGGGATAGCTAACACCTTAGAAGACAGAAACAAGTTTCAAAATGATCTTGACAGGATGGAAAGCTGGGTCAAAACTAACAAAATGAAATTCAACAGAGATAAATGTGAAGTTCTACATGTAAGTAAGAAAAATCAAATTCACAAGTATAGACTGGGTCATAACTGGCTTGGCAGAAATACATGTGAAAAAGATCTAGGGGTTGTAGTTGATCACAAGCTGAACCTGAGTCAGCAGTGTGATGCAGCTACAAAAAAGACTAATACATAATTTGGCTGCATTAACAGAAGCATAATGTCCAGATTACAAGAAGTAATAGTTCCACTCTATTCTGTGCTGGTTAGACCTCATTTGGAGTACTGTGTCAAGTTCTGGGCACTGCATTATAAGAAGGACATTGACAAATTGGAACGGGTTCAGAGGTAGGGATGTGCATTCATTTTAGTTATTATTAATAACTAAAACAAAAATGTCATTTTGGTTTTAGTTATGACAATAACTAAAACAAATGGGTTAATAACTAGAAATTAATACATTTTAATATTAGTTATTAGCTCTGCTCTGACTGCTGCATGCAGGGCTAGAGCACATGCCATGGCTCCAGCCTGTCTGTGCCTTGCTGTAAACAAGAGTTCAGAAGGGAGGAGGAACTATGAGTGAAACTTTCTGTACAAATTAGGGGCTCAGGATGGCTTTGGGGGAAGGGCATTGTGAGTGTTCTTTTAACCTTCTGCCAAGCTGAGGTTCTTTGCCAGTGTTAGTTCAGTCTCAGACAGAATGCTTGCTGTTTTTTCTCTCAGTCTCTGTGTGTTGCTCTAACTCAGTCTCACTTAAACAAATTGACAGTTATAAAAACAGATTTATTTCTCTGTCTCCCAGAGGGCGGCCGGCCAGGGGAGGCCAGGCGGGGCTGTGCGGCCACACGTTGCACCACGCAGCCCTGCACACACACACCAGATTCCCCGCCAGAATCAGCCAGTACGTCTGCTGGCCATGATGGCGGGATTCTGGCAGGGAATAATTTGGGTGATTCCATGGCGGGGCAAATGCCATCATGTCACGTCTGAAAATACCCTATGTTTTTGTGTCTTGATTAGATTGTAAGCTCCATGGAGTAGGAGTTGTCTTTATGTTGTGTATATCTGCACAGCGCTATGTATGACTAACAGAGCTATAGAAATGATCAGTAGCAGTAGCAGTAGTAGTAGTAAGGAATGAAGGGGGTCCAAGACCCAAGAGCATATTCCTCAAGATCATTAATGGTAGGCTCAAATGACAAGGCCAGAGATCATCATCGGAGCCCTCCAAGGTCCACAGGCAAACCCAGCACCAAGTAGGAGAGCTCCCTAGACAGGTTCTAGCCTACACCAGACAGAGCCATGAGGCAATTGCCAAGGCATAAGGGACAGAGAAGAAAGACTCCCCCCATCCCAGGGAAACACAATAGTAAAGGGGTGTCGTGCAACCTGAACACTAGCCTAAGTGTGCACAACAGAGAAACAAGACAAGCACTATACACAGACACTGAGCAGGGAGAAACACTGCCAGAGAAACACAGGGGCTAGATTAGACTAGTCTCAGAAGGGAAACCCAGGCTATGAGGACCAATACCACAGGACTTCAGAGGTTAAGGCTAGTGGAAGTAAGGTATTAACTGGAAGTGGAGTAAAAGCTATGAGAGGAGCCAGGGAGGCCTGGTGGGAATAAGAACTATGAGAGGGAACAGAGTTATGGGCTCTATGGCTATGACTAGAGAGAGGAGGATTATATCCAGAAGGGAACTCAGAGCTATGAAGGGAAACACTTAGCTAGGAATGCTAAAGCGAAGATCAAAGAAGGGAGGAAGGAACTCAATGCTATACACAGGGGTTCCCCGTATCCCCATGGGATATACACAATCAAGAGGGTAACAAGGCATTCCAGGATCAATAAACTAAGCAAAAGGCAGAGACTACTGGATACTCATAGCTATGAGACTGGGGAACTAAGACAGGCAATCAAGAAATAACACATGCTCAAGAACCAGCAATACAAGGTGGCGAACAAGGGTTGTTAAGGCAGAGGGAAGGGAGAACTAGGACAAGAATGAAGGGTTAACAGTCATTCACAGGTCAGGGTAGAACATGTATTCAGACTAGGTGATACAGGGAACCCAACAAGGGATCAGGACTCTGGGGAAGGGAGCAATGGCAAACAACCAGGAGACACTAAGAAATTACAAACCAGCAGACAGAGGAGGCTCACTACAGGATGGGGGCTATAAACCCATGCAAAGACAAAGGTCATTTTTACATGGATGCCCGCCCCGCCAATGCAATGGTGTGAGGGTGTTAGTTAGATGTGTGGGGGGCGTGGGAACTGGCACACACCCACCTCTGCAGCAGCACAGCCATCTCCCCAGCCACTGCAGCCCATGTAAAAAGGGCCAAAGATACAACACTGCACACAATAAGGAACTGTAATAAGGAACCAAGGGTGATTTCAGACGTTACGTTTGTCTGAAATCACCACAGTCAACCTCAGTCAACTGCGGGGGGGAGGGGTGTGTGAATGGAGGTGAACGTCTGTTTGCATGCATCCAGATGTTCACCTCAGTCAACCACCCCACAGGTGAATCTAACCACACCTTATTCTCCTGCACCACGGCCGCGAACGAAGCGTGGTTAGGGGGAATCCAGAACGCGGTGAAGGAAAAGTAACGGCTGTTACCTTACCTCCACCACGTTCCAGGGTCTCGGTGGCGGGCGATGGGTGGCGGCAGCGGTCGGACAGGCTGCTGCGGCTGCCTGTCTCAGGTAGGGTAGGCGGCCGGGGAGCGCTGGTGGCAGGGCCGTGCAGTCACACACTGCGTCACATGGCCCCGCCCCCTTTGGGAGGGGGGTGCCCCTTTAGATGTTACGGCCGGGTGCTTTCACCATGGGCCATGGTTTGGCAGTCTCCACGGCCAGGGGCAAAGGGGGGAACGTCTGTTGGCTCCTCCCTTCACCCCTGGCTATGGTCCAAACCACCTCACAGCCCGTGGTGAAAGTGCCCGGCCGTAACGTCTGAAATCACGCCAAGACACAACAAGAGAACCACATCTAAACACACATAGGGTGATTTCAGACGTTACGAGATCACGCTCAACCACACTGAACGACGCTCAACCCCCCCGTGGGGCCAAAGGGCCCGGAACGTCTGAACGGCACGCGCCAGATGTTCATCACGTTCAATACCCACATGGGGTCAGCCTCAACCACGCTTCCCGGGCTAGCCGGGGGAAGGTCCTGGGAAGCGTGGTCAAACGAACCCCCACAGGGAACCAAGGAAAAGTAACGTCTGGATGCCAATCCCCGAGTGGAACCAAACAAAACGAGCCCCAGCCGGGGACAAGGCACGCAGCATCGCTGCCAGGCAACCAGCATCAACACAACCACCGGAGGGAGATTTAAAGCGAGAGCAGCAGCAAGCAAGCGTGGCGGGATGGAGCGAGGAGGGAAGCGGAAGAGAGCGGAGGCAGAGACAGCGACAGCGGCGGGACAGGCGGCGGAGGAGGTACAGGCAGGCCCAGGGATGCAGGCGGAGGGGGCACAGGCGCAGAAAGGGGGCACACGGGAGCACCC
>QEPC01012457.1:291351-327787 GCA_003113815.1 Sphenodon punctatus
TGCATTGTGCCCCGCTGCGGGTCCGCTGTGTGTGCCGGCTGTCAGCCTGTTCTCACTCTTCCCCCCTCCCTTCCCGTTTCCCTTGTGTGGGCGTTCCCTTGTGTGCCTTGTGGCTTCGTTTGCCCTCCGGCGGCCATGTCTGTGTCCCGCCCCTGCCCGGTGCCTTGTGGGGGTTTAGCGCCCAGCGGGGGTTCGGCTGCACGTCTGTTGTGCTGCTGCGGCCTGCAATGGTGCATCCCTGTTCCAGCCCATGGTCCCGTTCCCGGCACGTCTGTTTGGGTCCTTTTCCCACCCCCGGGCGTGGTTGCACTGTTCACCCTCCCTGGTGGTTCACTGTGGTGAACCGGCCGCCCGTAACGTCTGAAAATACCCATACTGAGAGTGGGGAACCCAAAGGGAAAGGTAAGGGCTAGAGGGGACAAAATAGTATGAAAAAATACAGGCTGACCCCAGTAGCACAGACAAAGTCCTGTGGAAGCAGGCAGAAACACCAACAGTAGTGTAAGAAGGGAACAGAAGCTCCACCAGTGTTCCCTCCCTCCCTCCAGCATGCCTTATATGCAGACTGTGGACCAGTCAGGAAGCTGAGTTGGTGTGGACAAGGATACAAAGGGCGGTTTCGGAAAAGACACTCTCCACCCACAAGAAACCGAAATCCCTAGAATCCTTTAAAGCAGCAGCCAGAAGGTGGTGCAGTTGCCTGGCCTCGAAAGGTTGGTGGGGTTTTTTCCTGTGAGAGTTCATATGTTTGTGCAGGGTTGGTGGGTTTCACCTGCATCGTTCCCGTGGGGGGCATTTGTGGCACTGAATGATGGAGACCAGATTTTTGCAGTTGTGGGTCCCTGGTACTTTGAAAGAATTTCCATGGGGTGTCAATAGAAAATTAGTGCAGAACTTATGCTCAATGGCATAATAAAATGTTAGCAAAGCCCATTACGGGAATTCTTTTAAAATAATTATAAAGTGTTTTCACTGAACTCAACAAAGCTTTGTAGCACCTCCATTGCTCAGGAAGCTGAAGGCACATTTAATTTGCTCAGGCAGAAACCTTGTCTTAAAATAGGACAGGATCACTACATTTTTAAAATATGAGACAGCATCACCATATTTGGATCACCAAGCTGTCAGAAAGCACTCCCTGCCTATAAAACTGCTCTTAGCAGCAAATTTAATATTAATTTATTTATTATTATTATTATTATTATTATTAATAATAATAATAATAATAATAATAATAATAATAATTTTAAAAATGAATTGCTGCGGCCCAATCCTGTCCCAGTCACACCTCCTACCCCAGAGCTTGTCAGAACCAAGAAATGATTATTACTTATCAGCTGGCACCTCAGCTACTGGAGCACTCTGCCTCTCTACAGCTGTATGATGATTAGTGCAGGGGGTAGGGTAGGGAAATCTTTAATGAAAGCTGAATAAACTATTCAGTTTTATTTCTAACCCTGAAATGACCAATATTGGCCTTTTCCTGGTAGCCCTTCAGGTAGGGCATTAGACAAGAGATGGGAAGGTTGGAAATTCAATAGGCAAAGGAATTGCATGACGTCATTCATAAAAGAATCCACCAGCCCAAGGGGGGAGAGGAAATCCCCTCTGTCTCTTAATTTATTAGGAAGCAACGCCTGCTTTCACGGCTCCGGTTGCATCCTACATCCATTAGGGTCAATAGGAACTGAGTGTTTATTTTGTTTAAAAAAAGGTAACAAGAAGAAAACTCAATGCAAGCTAGAAATCACAACACTGGCAAACACACAGCAAACACACAGTTTAGCTACTCAGCAACACCACAACTGCACCTTTACAAACAGCTATCTAGCCTACTGTGCACTATATAGAGTCCTTCCCCTGCTGGCTGACTGAAACATTCCAGCTAATTGTTTCTCCTTTAGCTCTGCTGGTAGACTAGGACACCGAATACTGATAGGAGAAGGGTATTGATGCAACCGGGTACCCGGCAAGTCAGGCAAACCCACTGAATCTGGGGTGCACGACTCATCTCAGTGCACCAATGGGAACCCAAATGTGATCCAATAGACTACCCAACTCCACAGGCTGACTCACCTCACTGCCGGGCTGCTCCTCCAGTCTGGTCACTGCATGCTGCTCTCTGCTCCTTCCCGGCCGCCCACTGCTAAGTTGAGCTCAGGATTTCCCCGCTCAACTTTTTCTGAGCACAGGAGAGAGACCTCTTCCCACCTGCATGCACCCCCTTAGTGAACCCCCTGTTCCTAGTAGGACTCGTATCAGGGCTGTGCATGAGTCCTGCATGCATCCCCATTTTGGGTCCCCCTGGAAACAGGGTACACACTAGGGGGGTGTACGCAGATGGGAAAGAGGCTGCCTCCCTACCCCTCGTGCTCAGAAAAAGCCAAATGGGGAAGTCCCCAGCTCAGCTGAGCAGTGCCCAGGCCGGGAAGAATCAGAGATAACCTTCAACCTTTCCACCTTTGTAAAGCTTTACAAAGCTTTATTTATATAATTTAATCGGAATATATACTGATACCGATACCAAAACTAAAATCTTTGTTTGAAACTATATCGATACTGATAATGACAACGATAATGAAAACAACATTGTCATTAATAACAATAACCAAAATGATATTTTTAATAATGAAAACCATAATAAAAACAAAACAACATTTTAAAGAACGAAAACCATAACGAAAAATGAAAATGACATGGGGGCCTGGTGTACACCCCTAGTGGGTGAGCTCTGCTCTGTTGGTGGAGCTGTGCATGGGATCTTTCTAAGCCCAGCACCTCTGGATCCACATCAGTGGAATCCTGATAGCGTGCTAAGGCACTGGAGTCAGTTGGGCAGTTTACGGCCCTGCTATAGAAAACATTCCCTCTGAGGCAAGCATGCATTTAGCTTTAAGGGCATGCTTACATTGGGTTTCTAGCTCTCGCAAATCGACGTCCAGGTCTACTACCACAGATGTTTTCTTAGCGCCCCAACTGCTGAAATCATGAAAATTGCAATTTCATTTATTTTTAAAAGTACGTTTCTAGCCATCTGGGCTGCAGATAAAAGTTTCAGAAGTGACCATATATCTTAAATGCTCAGAAACCAAAATAAATAAAATAAAATAAAAAGAACCACAAATGTATTAGGTCTTAAATCTCATGATTGTTATGCCAGTCTTAAGTTGGTCTGTACTTGGTTGAATAAAAAATATCACTGTATTACTTTGCCTCTATGACAGTCTTAATAATTTTTGAGTGCCTGACTCAAGACTTGAGGTTAGCAACCATGACTGGGGTCTAAATGACCCTAAGACTATGGGTAAAAACAGATGTGACAGTGGTCTCCTTTGGCCTGCTGTGGCCACTGGCATGTTAGACAGGGATTACCTTTGCTGCCCAGGCTGTGTCCTTGGAAAATCTCAGAGTCTAAGGCTAAGGGCCGGCAGGCCAGCACGTCTGTTCTGGCCTGCCTTTTCTGCTATGGGTCGAGGGCTGTCATGGCCGACTGCCATGGCTGCCCGTCCCATGGCTGCCCATCATTGGCTGCCATGGCTGTCTGTCATAGTGGGGGGAGGGGCACTAGGAGCAGGATGGAGGGAGGGGGAGGCATACCCAGGGTGGGTGGGCAGCGGAATGGCTCTCTGGCTGCAGGCACATTTGTCTGGTGTCCTGACATGTCCTGGGCCATGTCACCTGCAGTTTCCTGCCCCAGGCTGAGGTGCCACCACACTGGCCACATGTCTGCTTTTACTCATAATGATTTTTTTTCCTCATAAGATCCTAGATCTGTAACTGTTCCCAAGTGCTAGACTTCCATTCCTATTAAATGAATTTATGAATTTTGAGTCTCTGCAGAATCAAGCTAATAAAAAGTATTAAGAGAACACAGTGGCCTAACAGAGTACTGTATGCATTTCTCTTAATTAACATAATGAATTCTAGGATCATAAGAGCAATATTGCCTTGAGATTAAGAGGTCAATTTTTTTTTAAATCTTGAGATTAAGTGGTCAGTTCTCAACTGCAGCTACTTTGTATAGACTAACTTTTATCCTCTTCTCGAAGTAGTTTCATTTCATTGAAATATTTTTGTTAGGATTACAATCCTTACAACAGTCTTAATACACTTTATGGGGAAATTAATTTTTTATGGGTTTCAAATTTGAAAATTATTAAGCAATGCAAAAGTCCCACTTCCCTTATAAAAGAAATCTTTAACAATGGCTGTTTTTATTTTGTTTTGCTAGTTGGCTTCTACTAGTATCTATTTTATTATCAAATTCATTCTTATTCTGATATTTTTTCTTGTATTACATGAGTGGCCCTACACATTCATTAGCCGCTTTGTTGATACTGAAAACATGCTCCTTTTACGAGCTAACAGATTATTGTCACTATGTTGGATTTATAGTCTCATCAGTTGCTTCCATACTAGTCTGTAGTAATACATCTGTATTTCACTGAGAAATGTGTTACACATTTTTCATAATGTGATAGTATGTATCCAGGATTTAAATACAAGAGATACTTTTTAATTTGAGGAATTCATTTAGTCAGTGAAATGCTGCAATGTCGCATACCTTAAACAATCAGACCACGATCCCTGCTCGCCCCCGCCAGCTCAAGGGCCTGTGCACTGGCAGAGGGGCCGAGATCTACCAAGCAACCAGGAGCAGGGGAGTGCAGCTGCCGACAGAAACAGAGTTCCACCGGCCCATGGCCCCACTATCATATCCCTTGCACGTATATGTGTTGGGCCCAGGGTTGGGGTAGACACAGGGCAAATAGCTGCAAATGTGCTGAATTTGGTGACTGGATACTGTCCTGTTAGCACTTGGCCACAGATCTGCATATTTGGCCCCACCATGGAGTGCAAATCAGCTGTCCAAACTGTTGAGGGCCAAGAAAGAAGGGCAGAGAATTCAATGGGCTAAGGAAGCTCCAATCTATATATATCCAGGCTCAGAATTGGTATCCACCATGTGAGGTGTTGAAGCAGCAGTCCCAAGGATCTGCTGGGTTGTATCCCCCTCAACAAGATCAAGGTCAAACTGACATTAAAAAGTCTCCATTTGTCAACTAGTCTCCTACTAAGTTAACTGTAGTAAATTAAAATACTACCGTATGGCAACTGCTGACAAATGATGATTTTTAATAGTGTTCATTCTATATTGCTAGAAGGCAGCAAACATAACATACGTCATCTCCTGTTCTGAATAGTAACACAGTAATACTAATCCCATTAGTAACCTTCCACATTTTTATGTGGAGTTTAGAATTATGCAGTAGTCTGCAAAGCCATTCTAAATACCCCAGGAGCTGCTAAAAGAAAACTTATCTTTTCTACAATATTTCCTTTATGAAGGCTAATGAAACTATATTGTCGCCTAACGTTGGTTTCTCTGTGCAGCATATCGCACTTCATTTAAGTTAAAGTAAATTTTCATACATAAAGCAGATCTTCCTTACAAATTCCTCAACTGCAGATAAATGTTAATACATTACATTTTGAATGCACTTTGGAGACCTGGAAAATAGAATACAAATGCTTCCATCATTCAAATAAAATAAACTGTGTTAAACCAGAACCAGGTTTGGGCCAGATCTTTCAATGTGGGACATCAACACGTGAAGAGCAAAACCATGCTTGTCTACAAGAATTGTTCTCTGTCTTGGTTCAGATGTCCACACATTTTCTTATTTATATTTAACACTGGGCCTATTATTCATTTTCTGCAGAGGTTAGTTGCACCATTAATTGCTTCATGCTCTAGTAAGGAATATAAAATAAGTAGTTACTAGTTACACAGGGTGAAAACAGACATGACGCTAAACACCCTTTAACCACCCTTGGTGGTCATTTATACATGTTTCAGGGCTGCATAGGGTACCAATACAGCCCTGCAACATGCATAAATAATCACCAAGGGTGGTTAAAGGGTGGCTAGCGTCATGTCTGTTTTCACCTACACTTGGATATAGAGACAGAAGAATACAGAAAGTTATGTTCTTCTACCTGATTTTGTGATAAGGGGAGCATTCTCCTCCTTAATTTCAGTTCCCTGTGATCCCAAGTCCCGGCAGTAACACGTCTACTCTTATGGGAACCATGGGAGAGAAAAGCAAAATTAAGAAGAGGCCTACCATCTGTGCAACTCTGTTCCTTCCAGCGTTGGAATTTCTGAGAAGATGGATAAATGGGAGGTGCTTTCAAGGGCAATGCCATGATTATCATCATGTGGCAGAGCCATGTCAGAAAGGGTCAGAGTGAAGAGGCTCCTCCAACCTGTTTCAGACATGGCCCTGTTCCTTATGGAACATCATGACACCACGGTGCTCTAAGGGGATGAGGCCAGGCATGGAGGTCAGGAATCGGATACAAGTGCCCCTTGCCTCTCTCCGAGGAGGTGCCTATGGATGTTGCCACCATTTTGATGTTTGGAAAACAAGGCTTGTGAAGTCAGGGGAACAAGCTCTACACACACACACACCAGATTGTGTTTTTTTCACTCCTCTGGCCATAGGCAAACTCCTTAAACCAGTTGCTTGTACTGCTTTTAATAACTATTGGAGTTAATACTCTATTTCATATTGCAAATATTAAAGAAGAATAAGAGAGAAGTAAGGAAAGTGATGGAGACTTGGATATAATAATGATATAGGTATGTCATTGATAAATAAATTATAGTACAACACTAGAAAAAAGTACTAAATTACTATCATGGGCTAGTTTTTCCTGCTGTAGAAACCAGGGCTGTTTTAAATTCCAGAGACAACAAGACAAAAGAACTGATTTTGCAAATATATCATTAGTAGATTACTATTTTATGCAAGACTACTTTAAACAAAAGACTTGCTGAATATCTTGGACCAAGCCACTCTGCCCTTAATGAGATCCAAGTTATTTTTTATATTGATTACAATGGTGCCTGGAGTCCCAACTATGGACCAAGACCCATTGTAACAGAAACTCTTTCTACACATGACAAAAAGCCCCTGCCCCAACAAACTTCCCAACAATTGGCCAATAGCAAAGCCAAAATAAAAAGGTGGGTGTTGAAGACTTCTCCTATATGAGGAACACAGTCCTTTCTCCCTGACTGTTTTGTAGTCATTACTAGTAGTCCCATGGGCTGCCATATCATTTTTTCCCCTATAGAGGTTTCGACTATTGGATATGCATGATATTATTTCCACTTGGCAGCACTTATTGGAAACTTTGGCACTGTCCCTGTAATTCAAGGGCATAGATAAAATAAGGGCAAACAGTGCAGCTGAACCAGGGCCTATGCTCCCTGGTACAGCTGCTCCCCCTACCACATAGGGTGTCTTTAAAAAACAGACCGCCCCCGGCCTGAACCGCTCTGGATGTGGCCAGCCCCACATTCCCTGCACGCAGCCTAGACAGCGCTGGATTTAAACAGACCTGGTGCTGCCAGGGACCCCAATCCACCCATGCAGTGCCCCTCTCCCCTGCACTATAGAGCAGCAGTCCAAGCAACCACTGCTCTAGGCTTCCCCCAGCCCACAGCTTTGTGAGGTCACCTTGTCATAAAGCAGAGCTTCAGCAGCTTGTCCACCAAGTAAAGTCACGGTGCAGCTGAAATGGTGGCGCAAGGGGGATTTGTTGCGCCCCACCCCCCGGGAGCGCAGAGGAGAGCCGCAGCGGCTCCCCCGCGCTGTTTGCCCTGGGGTTGCTGTGGCAACCTGCACTTCGGTGCGAAGGGGCTGGGAGGTGGCTCCTTGTAGGAGGGGCCGTTCTCCCGTGTTGCAAAGTGAAGTAGGGAACCTGAGGCTGAGCAGTCAGCAGCGTGCATCCTCGCTGCTGACTCAGCTGAGCTCCAGTAGCCCATTTTAGGATTGATAGAGGCGCACACTAGGGGAGAAAGGGAAAAATAAACAATATAATAAAGAATCAGCCATGGGCCGAACGAGGAAGCGAGCCGGGGTAGCAAAGATCATCCCCAAAGAAGCTCCTGCCCCCCCCAAAGAGAAGGCTTCCCCCAGGCGGTGCAGCAACCCAATGAGGTAGGGCCATCCCCAGAAGGGGCTTTTGGGGGGGAGGATCCCCACCAGGGCCGAGATGCTGACCTGCCTGGCGGCCTGCAAAGCTATGATGATTGAGCATGCCAGCCAACCAGGGCTAAGAAAGGGAGAAGGGGGCTCTGCAGGCCTTATGGAGTTAGGGGGGCCATTAGGCCCAGGAGGGGACAGCAGTGAATTTGATCCCCCTCCACGGCAGGGAGAAATGGAATTCATGAACCCACAGGGGCCAGAGGCCCCCCCGCAAGCCCCACATGGGGGCAATACCACTCACAGAGGCCGGGTGATCAACCTCCAGGCCCGGTACCACGGAGGGGAAAGGGGTACCCCTGGTGGTCGATCTCTAGCAACATGCCCCCCTCTGATGGCTCTGGAGGATCCATTGAAGCCCAGATGGGTGAGCACAGAGAACGGGCAGGGCAGCAGGGACTACAGTACCAGGAACAGGAACAGCCTGGAATTAGGGCCCCAACAGGCCCATTGCTACAGGCATTGTATGGGGAGAGAGGTGCCCCACCCCTTGATAAAAGAGGGTGAAAGGGAAGGAGTAACCCTTGGAAAAACAGACAGAGATAGAGGTCAGCAATGGGGGAACCCAAGTGAGAGAACAAGTGCCATGGACCCCCAGTATAGAAGGGTTGGTAGGCTGGTGGAGGGTACCAGATCTGGGGGGGGGGGGTTGTTCCCCTACAACCCAGAAGGACTGCCAGAGCAGAGATGACACGTGGAGCAAGGCCAGGAAAACCGAGCTGGAGATGAGCAGATGTGGCAGCGGATCCTGGCACTGGAGAGTGAACTGCTGGAGTGGAGATGAGAACGGACAGGGGATCGGGTGGCAGCAAACCCCGCCAGTGCGCCACCGGAACCGTTTACAACCAGGCTGCACAGAGTACAACAGGTAATTTCGGGAACAGAGGATGTCAGGGGGATCAAATAACAGGGACTAGGCCCCACTCAGAAGTAAGGACAAGGGAAGGTGAAATGGTGCCGCAAGTTGAGGTTTCCTGAAGGGTGGAACAAGGACATTCCCAACTAGCTTGGATGAATGGATCATGGGTAATGGTGACACCAGTCACCCTATCCAATACAGGGCTGGGAGTAGCTACACAGAAGCCTGGGGAGATAGCAAGTGCACCTGTAGGGGTGCCTGGGCAGGTCACTATGCCAGGGAAAGGAATAGCCCTCCCTGCTACTGGTCCAGTTCCACCAGCACAGGAACTAGAGTGACCACCTGCTCCCCCAGGTGGAGCAAGTTTGGACCTAGCCACCCCATTTGGTGAGCACTTGCACCAAACAACAAAATAAAAAATATGGAGAGGTGAGTATGTCGATTTGTTTGCCTTATTGTTCAGTGACCTGATAGTTGAGCATACTACACTAGAGGATGAAAAAGACAAGGAGAAGTTTAGATGCCCCAAAGCAGATAGGAATTGGGCCAATTGGACATTGGCGTATGCCGTCTACATGGAAGTCATGATGCAGGCTTACCCAGGTCGGGGGTTAGAATTACACAAGTACGCCGACATCGTGCAAAGGGCTTACGGGACTGGGCCGCCTGGGGCTTGGTTGCACTACGATGAGGCCTTTAGTCATTGCGCAGTGACCAACCCTAGTTTGCGTTGGGATGTTCATGCTCATGATTTGTGGCTCGAGAGCATGATCAATGCGACTAGCGCACCTTGCACAGACAGTGGGCACACTTTAGTGCGGGGAGGAGTAGCACTGGCCAATGAGCCATTTCTGTGTGACACTCGAAGGGGAGGGCAAGGAGCCCCCGGCCCTTGTTGGGATTATAATAAAACTGGTAGGTGCAACAGGCAGTCATGTCGCTTTAGGCACATCTGTTCTGGCTGTTTCAGAAGTCACCCACACTGTAACTGCTTCCGGTCATGGCAAAAGGGTGGAAAAGGGAGATATGGGCAAGGTGACGGTACCAACAAAGGTAACCAGATCGGATCACCTGGCGCAGGACCAAAAAAGGGGCCCGACACCGGTAAAAATTGAGTGTTTTGAGCAAGCATTATTAAATTACCCAGATCGAGCAGAGGTACACTATGAGGTGCAAGGCTTTAAGGAAGTGTTTGTAATACCAGCTGGCCCGGTTCAGCCTTGTCAAGTTCCACGAAACTTGAAATCCGTAGTGGGGCTCAAGGAAGTTGTAAGGGCAAAAATAAACAAAGAACAGGAGACAGGCAGGGTGGCCGGCCCGTTTGACCAACCACCAATGGACAATTTGATAGTGTTGCCATTGGGGGTTGTGCCAAAGAGGGTAGCTGGAGAGTTTAGATTAATACATCATCTATCCCATCTAAGGGAAAACTCAGTCAATGACGCCATCCCGAAGGAGCTGACAACCATCAAGTACGCATCTTTCGAGGTCGCCATTGCAAAGGCACTGGGCCGGGGTGCGCTGCTGGCAAAGTGTGATGTTAAATCTGCATTCCGCTTGCTACCTGTGCACCCCAACGGTTTCCACCTCTTGGATTTTGTTTTTGACGGTCATTATTATTGTGACTGGGCCATGCCGATGGGATGCTCAATATCATGCTCCGCATTTGAGAGCTTTAGTTCCCCAGTGGAATGGGCCTTTAAGCAGAGGATGCGGTCAGGCAACGTTACAAAATATCTCGATGATTTTTTGATACTCGGCCGGCCCCACTCTGGCGAATGTGCCGCTGCCCTCCTATTGTTTCAAAATCTAGCCAGGGAGTGGGGAATTCCCCTCGCCCCTGAAAAGACCAAGGGGCCGGGAACCAGGCTAACCTTCCTGGGGATCGAGATAGATACGGAACCCATGATATCAAGATTACCATAAGAAAAGCTGGTATCCCTTAGGCAGAAGCTGAAGGAAGCTTTGGGGTTATGAAAGATAACCGTAATGGCATTAGTCATTGGTAGGGAGTCTCAATTTTGCCTGCCGGGTGGTTGCGCCAGGCAGAGCTTTCTTGTCCCATCTATATGGTAAGTTGAGTGATGGTTTATCTTCTCACTATCATATATGGATCATGCAAAAAATGCGTCAGGACTTGGGCACGTGGCTGGAATTCCTGGACGGTTTTAATGGTGTCAGTTTTTGGAGGGACCGATTATTACTTAGATCTGACCTACAAGTGCAATCAGACTCTGCAGGGGGAGTGGGTTTTGGAGTTTACTTTGAGGGTTGCTGGTGCGCAGCTCGTTGGACTGAAGAATGGCATCGGGCTGGAGTCACCAGGGACTTAACTTTCCTGGAACTATTCCCGATAGTAATAGCAGTTTTGCTATGGTGCCAGCACCTCGCAAACCATGTAGTAAAATTTTGGTGTGACAATTTGGCAGTTGTACATGTAGTAAACTCCTTGTCCTCACAGTCACCTAGAGTTATGGCCTTAGTTAGACTATTGGTAGGAGCATGTTTAAAAAGTAATATCTTATTCACGGCGCAGCATGTCCCAGGGGTTGACAACAGCATAGCCGATGCCCTTTCTCGGTTCCAGATGGACCGTTTTCGAGAATTGGCACCGGAGGCCAGGGATGCACCAGACCCCTTGCCACCTGGGGTGTGGAGCCTTGGGTGTTAGAGCTCCAGACCATCGTGCAGGGATTCCTTGCTCCAAGGACCCAGGCTGCCTACAGCAGGGCAATACGTGAGTTCCAGAACTTCAGAGCAGACCATACAAATGACAGTGGAATATAATATGCCCCACCGATTCAGTTTCCAGATGGTCAAATGGACATAAGCGATGAGAATACTTTATATTTGTGAATCAGCCTTCCAAAACCATGGAAGGAAGAGTATTTAAATGAGCACAGCATAACAAATATCTACCTTGAGCTGAAATTGGTAGCCTAAAATATTCCGCCATACAACTCCTTTTTGGGATCATCTGTACATAACCTGTCAAAAAAGACATATCAGATATATAAGCAATTTCTCTTTTGTCTGTCTACATCCTGAAAACGTTGCGACTCCTGCTTGACTACAAAATAATTTTTACCCCGAAAATAGTCCTCAGAAAAACCCAATAAATTTACCTGGTTACGAATAGCCATAACCCCAGGGCTATCATATGTATCTTGTACAAGAAATGTTGATAGCCCCAGATTATCTTCAATTCTCATTTTTAATTGAGACAGTGCTGGTGAGGGTAATCAATGCATCCCCCCTGTCTCAAGGAGGTCATGGTGCACCCCCTGCTGAAGAAGCCATCCTTGAATGTGGACGCACTCACCAGCTACCGCCCCATCTCTAACCTTCTCTTTTTAGGGAAGGTTATTGAACGGGGGGTGACACTGCAGCTCCAGGCTCATCTTGACAGCATCGGTTTCTTTGACCCATTTCAATTGTGGTTCTGCCCCAGCTATGGCACAGAGACAGCACTGGTGGCCTTGGTGGACAATCTCCACTGGGGAGATGGATGCAGGACGTTCAACACTTCTGATCCTGCTAGATCTCTCGGCTGCTTTTGATACAGTGGACCATGGGCTGCTGTTGAGACGATTGCGATCCCTGTGGGGTCCGGATGGGACTGTCCTTGAATGGTACCGATCATTCCTCTCGGGGAGAAGCCAGCAGGTTGTCCTGGGGGCTGAGTCTTCCAGCCACTGGGCCCTGGATTGTGGCATTCCGCAAGGTTCCATTCTGTCTCTGTTATTGGTTAATGTATATATGCAGCCATTGGGGGAGATTGTGAGAGGGTTTAGTGTTCATTGCCATCAATATGCTGATAACACCCAGCTTAACCTCTCTTTTTCTACTGACCCAGGTTCTGCCGTTTCGGTGCTGTCCCAATGCTTGGACGCTGTGGTGGATTGGTTATGGCAGAGCAGACTGAAGCTCAATCCAGATAAGATGGAGGTGATGGTGGTGGGTAGGGTGAAGGAGGTGGCGGCTCCCCTCGTAGAGGTGGTCGCCCCCACCCCCACCCCGTAGCCCAGCAGGTTCGGTGTCTGGGAGTGTTATTGGATTCAGACCTCCACCTAGATCAGCAGGTGGAGATGGTGGCTAAGGCTGCCTTCCGCCAACTGTATCTGGTGCGGAGGATGCGTCCATATATTTCAAGACCCGACCTGGCCACCCTCATCCATGCTTCATCACCTTGAGGCTGGACTACTGCAACATGCTCTACTTGGTGCTTCCCTTGATGCTGGTTCAGAGGCTGCAGCTGGTGCAGAATGCAGTGGCTCATCTCCTGACGAGGATGAGCCAAAGGGAGCATATAATACCTGTGCTCCACTCGCTGCACTGGCTGCCTATAGCGTACCGAGCCAAATTCAAGGTGTTGGCCTTGGCCTATAAAGCCCTACAAGGTCTTGGCCCTTCATACCTCAAGGAACGCCTCACCTTCCGTGCCCCAGAATGGCCCATTCGGTCCTTGGGGGTGCCTTCTTGGAGGTCCCTTGCGTAAAGCCAGGGGCCACAATGGAGAGGGCATTCTCAGTGGCCAGGCCGCGATTATGGAACTCCCTCCCTGAGGAAGCCCATCTGGCCCCAAGTCTCCTGGCCTTCCGCCGGGCCTGCAAAGCTTGACTGTTCTCCCAGGCCTTCAGAGGAGGGGAGGGCTGTGGGATAAAAGTTTGGCGGGGGTGAGTGTTTTTAGGGGTTTTCTAGATGTTTTAATCTTTTGTTTTATTGTCATTTTAATTTATTGTTATTTTTGTATGTTGTAAGCTGCCACGAGATGTCATGGGCATGAAGGGGTGGCTAATAAATGTAAATAAATAAATAAATAATAAAATAAATAAATAAACATCTGGTGGCCACATGACATGATAGAGAAGCAAGCACATCCGAGGCGAATGTAGGCAACATCTCATTTGTTAACAACATCATTCTCACCCCTTCATTAAAGCCAGATGACTCCATACATTTCTTCCATACATAAACTGTAAAATCAGTGGCTAATTTATGAGAAACATATTTAAAAGTATGCATTTCAGAACATTGTTCCTCCCTCATTTCAAGTGTCTGGTGAGCTAAAGATTGTGCTAAACATGAAACTCCTTCCCTGAAAGAGACACTGATATAAGAATCTAATAAAATATTCAAAATAGACCTCATGTAGTGGAACACATAAGGTTCCTGCAGAGACCTGCAGAGTGCTGGGGAGATGGTTTCATTTATCTTAAACCCTGCATTATTCACAGTAGTATAATACTTAGTACCAAATTTAGTCAAAATACGATCCTTGGTCATATCCTTAAATCCTTAGAGAACTGTTCCAGCACTTTGTTTGACAGTTCAATCTTCTAGTTAAGGTAATCCAGTGGGATGAAATGATATTGTGTGTATATTCTAATATAAATTCCCTCAGGTATGTATATCCTGGAGACATCTACGTTGGTGGCGTAACACCAGCACTCACCATGGAAACAATTTAGGAGTTTTGATGTTTTTCCAGACCAGGGAACTGAGATTCTTTCCCCCTTGAACGTACCTTGCAAAGGGGGCACAATATGATTTTAGATCTTAACTTTATTATTTAAAAAAAGAATCCGAAATGATGCTGACACATGGGCATTGTATTAAAATAGAAGCAAACCCTTTGAGTTGTAAAAAGAATTTGCTAAATTCTGCGATCCTTTTCAATCCTCAGGAAAAGCTTCTAGTGATTTGTCTTACTTGAAGTATAGTAAGGGCATAGGTAGCTTGGAATGGGCTAGGCCCCTCCTTCTGTCCTCCTCTCTGTGGGTCTTTTTAGAGGGACAGCTGCTCCACCTCTGCTCTGCCTCACTCCCGGGGATGGGGTGTCCATTTAAAGGTAGCCTGCTTGGGGGTGAGGCAGAGCAGAGGTGGGGCAGGCTGTCCACACTCTGGGAGGGCAGCTCTGCTGGCAGTTTTCTGGAATGTCCCAGAGCTGGAGGCACTGGAGAGGTCTGGCTAAACCAAGAGCACTGGCCAAGGGCAGAGAGAGCAGTGGTCCATTGTCGACGCACCCCCCACCCCCACCATTGAGAGGCAGACACATTGTATGGGTTATAAAACAGGCCGCACTCTTTATTAATCAAATCTCAGGATGGTGGGTAATTGCATCAAGCAATCTGGGCCCAGTATGCTAGTTAATCATAACCTGTTAACTTAAGCAAAACCCTGGATGTGCCTTCCAATGACTTTGCCTTTTAACCAACAAACTTCACCCCTTTGACAGGTCACTAGCCATGGCCGAAGGGGGCAAGTCCTTTCTGGACCAGAGTAAGGAGTTTCATGCCAGCAAGGTGTAGGACTGTGCATGTCCTTCTTCACCCTGCTAAGACACCCCTCCCAGGGACGTGATACCAGTGCATGCTGTGCCCGGCATTGCCTGAGTAACACTTGCCCATCTCTTAAGAAGATGACTCAACATTTTCCTATAACCGTACCTAATTATCCTACTATTGCATACTGGACCCCTGCCACAAAGGGGGAGTCGTAAGCCAACTACCCCGACACCCACCGACCATTCTAAACCAGGGACTGCAAATGTCCCGCCAAAACTGACAAGTATTGCTCATTACCCATAGGAGATAAATGCACCCCATCTCCTCGATACATCTCTGGCTTTGAATAAACTATCGCTGTATGCTGGATAGTAGTGCCATCAAACCCTTTATCCATTTCTCTATCTCCCTATTTATATTCTTCCTAGCCCTGTCTACTCTACCAGGTTTCTATGCTCTTCCCCATTTAAACCTGGGAATTAAACAAGTCCAAACTAAATGAACATGGGGAAACCATTGCCTAACCATCAACAGATCATTCTTAATGCTTATGATCAAATTAACTCCCTTGCAAGCAGGTATATCATTTTCATCCAGATGTACCACTATTATATTTGGTGCTGGCTCATCAACCATTCGCTGCAATGTAGGTAATAACTGGTGCCATCGCATCCCGCTTTTCCCCCTCCACACGATCTGCGTTTTGCCTGACAAACCCAAATGAGGACCATCAGAAGTCTGTGCAGCCGCACAACTCGCCCAACGCACAAGGCTGTGCCCAATGATCCACACCACGCTTCTGGTTTCCGAAGGAGTACTGCACCCTAGTAAAATAAAGCATTTTAAATAGGATGGTCGGAGATAGTTTTCGTATGCTCAAGAACGCCATCTCCCCACTGCCTTGACCCTTTGTTTGTCTAAACCTGCCACTGCCGCTGTTGTAGCAGCGCCAAACCAAAACGAATGTGACCCATACTCCCCAGGTGAGAGCCCTATGTGCCCTAAAGCCCTGCGCAGGATGGCTGAAAACTGGTGACTAGTTAATAAGGTGCCGTCTTTGTGGATAAACAACCTTCCTGGCAGAGCTGGCCGTATACCTGAGTACTTTCCCAATTGCACCACGGGGCAAATGCTATCCTCCCCACATCTGTATAACTGCACCATTTGTCCCCTTCTTCTTTGATCCGTCTTTGACACACGCAGTCGTATTCGTAAAGAGGTGTTGGTCAAATCGAGATCCACTGCACAGGCGGTGTTATCTCTGGCTGATAGGGCGACCATCTCGCTGACCCTAAATGCTCCAAACAAGGTTAGTACATACGCTACATTGAAAATTTGCACTTCCAAGCTGTCCCTACAAACCACTGGAAGTATCCCAACCAGCTGTTGCAATGTATGGGAAGTAATGGGGGCCCTAACCGCCCTAGGACAAGTCAGCGCCCTTGCCCAGATCTCTAACATGTGTTTTATATAAAAATCCCTGTCAAGGGAAGGGTAACCCATTAACTTATTGGCGAATGAAAGGGCTGCCATCTTTCCCGCTATTGTACCAGCTGCCAATCCGCTGTGCCTCAATCTCATTGCAAACTGAAGCACCTCCGCTTCGTTTATGGGAAATCCCAGACCCCAGTCTTGGGGGTAACAGACGTTATGCCGATCCCGGCCCGGGCCATGGTCAAAACACCTGGAAGGCGCCGGGGAGGCTCGTCCCGGCTGCTGCTGTGTGCCCTTTAGATCTCCCTCCCCAGCCTGTGTTGTCGTTTGTTGCCTAGCAGCGACGCTGCATGTTTTGTCCCCGGCTGGGAATCATTTCCTTTGATGCCGGCCGGTAGCTGCCAGCCAGATGTTACTTTTTGTTGGTTCCCGTCGGGAATCTCTTTGACCATGCTTTCGGGGATTGTCCTGCGGGGAGCCCCGGAAGTGTGGTTGAAATTGACCCCATGTGGGTATTGACCGTGGTGAATATCTGACGGCTGCCGAACAGACGTTCAGGGCATTTTGGCCCTGCCGCGGGATTGACTGTGGCTCACTGTGGTTGAGCGTGATCTCATAACGTCTGAAAATACCCAATATTAACATTAGATGTGTCAGTCTAACTGACTGGATCTATATGTGAATTATCTCAGCTGTACCACTGTTTTCTTGCTAAAGTGTGGAGAGAATTCTTTTCAGAGAATTAAAGAAAGGTTCATATAGGAATACAAAAAGCTCTACAATGGTAGCAACAGTCTAGTTCAGAGTTGTTGCTTGTGCAACAAGAGCCATAAAGTAGGTAGGAATTCTACAAGAAACGTCCCAGTCAGGTGGTTCATACCATCCTGGTAAGATTTCTGCTCTGCACTGATCCTTCATCGCCTCCTCTCTCAGGACTGAGATGTGTTTACTGTTTAATACTTCATTCTTGTTCACTTCTTTGCCTTTTATGAGTAAAGCATGCTTTTGAATTCCAAAATTCACTGCACTGTACAGTGACGACCATCCACTGAACACACAGCGGGTGTTAACAGACATGACCCTGGGCTGGTTAGGCCCACTTTGGTCCAACTGGGCCAGCGCCATCATATCTATATGTTTGTTCTGGGCCTGTCAGACGTTGGCCCGGTATAAACCCCACCCAGGATGGTGGCTGGGCCTAGACTGTGGGCCCGGATCAAAGTGGGTCCACAATCCAGGCCCGGCAGCCATGTAATAGGCATGGTCGGGAAGTGGGGGGACGCCAGGAGCACAGCGATGTAGCCGGGCGGCTACCCATCACTCCCGGCCCCACCTCCCTACCCAGGGGAGCCACAGGAATATTTGTTCCCGCACCAGAACTTGCCTGGCCAGGGGAATCCCTCTGCCTCCTCTAGGTGGGACCGATATCCAGGAGGACATCTGTTAACACCCTAACAAGCTGTTCAAATTAGGTCACAAGCACAGTAATATTTTTGACATAGTGCAGGCAAATATTTTCTCCCAGTGCAGTAGGGAGCTATGTGATGTGAATACAGCCTTGCAATTTCATCTGCAACTGTTTATTGTTCAGTCCACCCACACAGGAATAACCATATCAGGCTTTTTTTCCTTTCTTTTTTTAAGGGGATGGGGATGATTGTGATGGTGATATTTTAGATTCTTCTGACAGTTTGGGTTCTTGGAAAGCTTGAGTTACACTTTTTTACTACATATTGGTTTAAGCTAGAGGAGTATTAGTTTCCTCCTGCATACCGCTTTTAAAATGAGTACAAGCTCCATGAAGTGCCTAGGAGTTGGGGGCAGGAAGTGCCTAAGGGATGCACTCAGGATGGAGGAAGGCAGGGGAGGGATCTATGCCAGGGGTATAGAAGTTGCGGGTGAGGTGTGTAAGGGATGTGTTCAGGAATAGGATGGTCCAGATCATAGATCTGTGCCTGGATCTGTCCCCTATTCTTGGGTGCATACCTTCCTCTCTGCTCTCATACCTTAAGCTCAGTTTTTCAGTGGCTCGGGGTAGGAACTGGATCCACGGGCTTGTTCCAGGAACTGGAAAGGGGCCACATAAAAACTAGTCCTGGGCCACCTCAGACCTATGTCAATGATCCATCCTCTATATTTGATTGCATGCCCTCATCTCCACTCCTATGCCATGACCGCTTTCTTTCAGTACTTGGGGACTGGATTCATGGACCAGATCCACAAACTGGAAAGGGGCCAGATAAATAGCTGCATGCTGGAGTTGGCCCATGGCTGGAGGCTCCCCACCACTGCTTTAAGCAATATAAACAATAGCAACTATTGTACAGCTGTTAAATAAACTTTGTATTTTGCCTAAAAATGCTTTCATCAAACAAATACGCAAGATTTAGACCTTGATCCCTGCTCACATGAAAAGTCCCATTGAAGTCAATAGCACTCCTCACATGAGTCATCTTCTTGGGAGATGAAGGGTTTTCTGGACAGGGTTTCATGTTGTTCAGTGACAAGTGTACTGACTTTCAGAACAATTTTATAAATGTCCATGCTCTCAAGCTCCTGATAAGAATGTATATATTGACTTCTGTCACATTCACATTCCCCAAAAGCTAATAAAAGTTTTCAGTTGGCATGAACTTTTAATCTAATGAGATTCATGTCTTTAATTCCTGTTTTATTACATTTTACGACTCCTATTCCCTACCTTGCTCTAAAAATTTTAATTAAAGATAGTAATGAGCTAGAAACAGGGCAAATAGTGCTGATTCTTCAGAAAATTAGTTCATACGGACATAAAACAACGGGTGCAGTAAACCTGGATAAGATTATTATGCAGATAAGATCACCGGTTTATATTCCTCTGGCAATCCTGTTTATCAGGTTTTAATTTACTTTCAGGAATTCAAGCAGATGAACAGACACTCAAGTCAATCCAGGGTCTTTGCACTGGGTGTGCACACTGCTTGCACCCAGCCCATGAAATGTGTTTGCAAAGTATGTACCCATTGTCTGCAGTGCTCACTATGCATGTATCATGCATGTGCATTGCACATATGCACTCAACATGAGCCATGAGGCATGCCCAGTGCACACGTGACCCTTGGATTAGTCTCTTGAATAAAACTTTTCAGATTAGAGGATGGATCCAAAATTTTGAACCAGAAAATAAAATTTGTAGTCCTTCCGGTTGTCTCCCCTGATGTACTGACCACTAAACTATCTGAACTTCCAAGCCAATAAAAGATCATGGACAAGGGGCCACCAAGAGCCCCTTCTGGTGCCAAACTATGGATGAACCAGCACTAAAGGGAAGAGAATATTCTGGGATTATTTATTTATTATTAAATATTGTTATTATTTATATAGTGCAAGCAATGTACCTGGCACTGTACAGTCAGTAGTTCCAGACAGATCCTAGGGACATAGGTCCTACCCCAAAGGGCTTACAAGCTAAGAGACAAAGGGTATTTTCAGACGTTACGAGAGCACGCTCAACCACAGTGAACCACAGTCAATCCCGCGGCGGGGCCAAAGCACCCTGAACGTCTGTTCAGCTGCCACCAGATGTTCACCACAGTCAATACCCACATGGGGTCAAAATCAACCACGCTTCCAGACCTCCGGGCCGGACCATAGGTATTTTCAGACTTTACACCGGGCCAATTCACCACAGCGAATCCCCGGTGGGGGTGAGTGAAACAACCACCCCCTGTGGTCAAACAAAGCGCCGAACAGACGTTACAGGACCGGGACCATGGCAGGGAATCGGGCCGATGAATCATGGACCGGGGCAGCACAACAGACATTATTATTATTATTATTATTATTATTATTATTAACAAATATTTATATAGCACCAGCAGTGTACCTGGCACTTTACAAAGTAATAAAATAGACACGGTCCCTGCCCCTAGGGCTTACAATCTGAGAGACAGGAGCTGGGGAAGAGACTTAGGAAGGGGAACAGAGGGAGAGACAAGGGGTCTAACATTCATGAAGATGCGAGGTCTCAAGTGCACGTACTTGGCTTGGTTACGATGAGAATGACAGCAGGCAGGTCCATGTTGCAAGGATAAGGGTAAACCGATCGTAGGTATAGGAATAGTGGCTCAGCAGGATAAAGAGTCAGACAGAGCAGAGCGAAAGAGGTGAGTTTTAAGGAGAGATTTGAAGGTATGAAGGGAGGGGGCAAGGCGGATGTGGACAGGGAGGGAGTTCCAGGCATGGGGGGCAGCAAGTGAGAAGGGACGAAGGCGCTTAGGGGAGCAGGGAAGGCGTGGAAGGGTGAGAGAAGGGACAGAGGAGGAGCGAAGTGCACGGGCTGGAGTATGGAGGGCGATAAGTGCAGAGAGGTAGGGGGGAGCAAGGTTGTGAAGAGCTTTATAGGTGAAGACTAGGAGCTTGTGCAGGATTCGTTCAGGAAGGGGAAGCCAGTGAAGCGAAGAGAGGAGGGGCTGCACATGGTCGAAGCGACTGGCGAGGTAGATGACCCTGGCAGCAGAGTTTTGGACAGAGATGAGGGGAGAAAGGTGAGACCGGGGAAGGCCAGTGAGAAGGAGGTTACAGTAATCGAGGCGAGAGATGACCAGAGCATGAACAAGAGTTTTGGCAGACGAGACAGAGAGAAAAGGGCGAATCTTAGCAATGTTATGGAGGGAGAAGCGACAGGATTTAGCAACAGAGTCAATGTAGGGTTTAAAAGAAAGGGGTGAGTCAAAGATGAAGCCTAGGCTACGGGCTTGGGGGACAGGCAGGATGGTGACTCCATCAATAGTTATTGACAGTGAGGAAGGAGAGGAAGGATGAGGGGGGAAGATAAGGAGTTCAGTTTTAGCCATGTTGAGTTTGAGTTGACGTTGAGACATCCAGGTAGAGATGTCAGAGAGACAGTTGATGAGACGAGCTTGAACAGAGGGAGAGAGAGAGGGAGTAGAGAGATAGAGTTGAGTGTCATCAGCATAGAGGTGGTATTGGAAGCCATGGGAGGCAATGAGTTTGCCTAAGGATGAGGTATAGATCGAGAAGAGGAGAGGGCCAAGAACAGAGCCTTGAGGAACACCAACTGAGAGGGGGAAGGAGGAGGAGGCGGAGTTGGAGAGAGACACATTAAAGGAGCGGTCAGAGAGGTAGGAGGAGAACCAGTTATGGACAGAGCCACAAAAGCCAAGGGAGTGAAGGGAATCCAGCAAGAGTGAGTGGTCAACAGTATCGAAGGCAGCAGAGAGATCAAGGAGGACAAGAATGGAATAGAGACGTTTAGATTTAGCCACCAGAAGATCGTTGGTGATCTTAGCGAGAGCAGTTTCAGTAGAATGAAGGGGGCGGAAGCCAGATTGGAGGGGGTCAAGGGAGGAGTTGGAGGATAGGAAGTCAAGGCAGCGGGAGTAGACAACACGTTCAAGCAGCTTGGAAGCAAAAGGAAGGAGTGAGACAGGACGATAGCTAGAAGGGTCAGAGGGGTCAAGAGTGGACTTTTTGAGAATAGGAGAGACTGTGGCATGTTTGAAGGCAGAAGGGAAAGAGCCAGTAGAGAGGGAGAGGTTGATGATGTGCAGGAAGGAAGGGGCGACAGTGGGAGTAATGGAGGTGAGGAGGCGGGAAGGAATGGGATCAAGGGGGCAAGTGGAAGGGTTGGAGGAGGAGAGCAGAGAGGAGATTTCCTTAAGGGAGGCAGGGGAGAAGGAGGACATGAGAGAAGGAGGGGGAGGAGGGAGAGGGGTGGGAGTGGGAAGAGAGGAGTGGGAAGCGATGTCGAGGCGGATCTTGTCTATCTTGGAGGTGAAGAAGGAGGCAAGATCCTGAGCAGAAAGGGAAGAAGGAGGGGGAGGACAGGGAGGCTTGAGGAGGGAGTCAAAGGTAGAGAACAGGCGGCGAGGGTCCCGAGAACAGGACTCAATGCGGGAGGCATAGTAGTGTTGTCTAGCAAGGGAGATAGCAGAAGTAAGGGTGGAGAGACAGAATTTGAAGTGAAGGAAGTCAGCGTGAGAATGGGATTTGCGCCAGAGTCGTTCAGCAGCACGAGTGCAAGAACGGAGGTGGCGGATACTAGGGGTGAGCCAAGGACGGGGGTTGTGGGAGAAGGCAGGGCGGGAAGAGAGAGGGGCATGGGAGTCAAGTGTGGAGGAGAGAGAGGCGTTGAGAGCAGAGACAGCGGAGTCAGGGGAGGAGGAAGAGAAGACTGTAGGAAGAAGGGGAGAGAGAGAGGAGGCAAAGTCCAGGGGATCAATAGCTTGAAGGTCACGGAAGGGGCGTAGAGAAGGGGAAGAGGAGGGGGGACAGTGGGAAATGTTGAAAGAGGCAAGGAAGTGGTCTGATATAGGATGAGGATCGAAGGAGAGATCAGCGACAGAGCAGTTTCTAGAGAGGACAAGATCAAGAGAATGGCCATTAGTATGGGTGGGGGAGTTGGTCCAAAGGTGGAGGTTGAAGGAGGAGGCTAGGGAGAGGAAGCTAGAGACTGAGGGCTGAGATTACACTGATCCCCGGCCGTGGTCAAAACACCCACAAGCCACCGGGAAGGGGTGGGACACAGACATGGCCGCCCGAGGGCAAACGAAGTCACAAGGCACAAAAGGGAATGCCCACACCAGGGAAACGGGAAGGGAGGGGGGAGGAGGGAGAAGAGCCGCCCAGGTACCACACACAACAGGCACATAGACAACAGGGGCACAGCTGAACACACAGCACAAGCACACACCCGGGCATGCGCGCGCACACACACACACACACACACACACACAAACATGGGGCTGGAAGGGAAGGGAAGGGACGACACGTGGGACCGGACCACACACAAGGCACACTGGGCAAAGGGGGGGGTGGA
This sequence comes from Sphenodon punctatus, assembly GCA_003113815.1. NCBI lineage: Eukaryota > Metazoa > Chordata > Lepidosauria > Sphenodontia > Sphenodontidae > Sphenodon > Sphenodon punctatus. Next base: position 314,809 of record QEPC01012457.1, read on the forward strand.
AGAGGGGAGAGGGGGGAAACGGCACAGGGGCAGGGCAGGACACAGGCAACTGGGACCACAACCCCCACATCAGGACAGGCCACACGGGACCCCCCAACACCGCAGGGGTGAAAATTCACGGAACAGGAGAGCCGTGCATCCAGTAGCCCAATGCAGCTGGCACAGTGGGGGCCAGTACCCAAGCAGTAAGAAGAGGGCAGGACACAGAAGCATGTTCAAGTCGGTTTATTAGGAAACACAGGTAGTACAGGAAAGGGCCAGATCTATACCAAGCCCCAAGACTCGGTGTGTGCAGGAAGGAGGAAGAAAGCTCCCCTATGCTCAGGCAGAGACACGAAGAGAACCGAAACATCCCAGCAGAGGAGAGAAACCAAGCAGGTCCCAGCACAAGCAGGACAGTTAGGATGGGGGAAGGGTGCCCTGAGCAGTCCGGCCACAGCCCCCATGCACAGCAAACAAACGTGAAGAGGTGCCTTGGGGGGAAACAACCCAACGGCTGCAAGTCCAACACACAGGCAGTCCCAGAATGGGTGGGCCCTAGGAGCACAGTCCCGAGGCACAGCGGGAGCCCACACAGAACCAGACGCGGGCCGGGAACGGTCCTGCAGGCACACTCGGACCCCGGCGAGGGCGGCCAGGCAGGAGTGCCAGTGCAGGGTTGCCAGTCCAAAGGCACACACACACACCTGTAGGAAGCTGGGAGGGGCAGTGCAGGGACCCCAGAACCCAGAGGTCACACAGGCAACAAAGGGGGAAGGGACAGGGGCTGCCGGAGGGGGCGCAGGCAGTCGATGATACTCAGCGGGACCCAGGTGGGTCATGAAGGCAATGCAGAGAGCCGGACTCAGGCTTCAGAGAAGGCAAGCATGCAGGAGAACTCCGGGTGCCCAGGGAGATGGGGGGGGCAGAGGGGGCCTGGCCCCACAGGCAGTGCCAGATGCACCCAGGGAAGCAAACAGCACAGGCGCTCACCAGAGACAGCAGGGAGGGAGCCGTCAGCAGAACCCGCACCCCGGGCAGGGCCAGAGCCCACACGGGGACAGGCAACCAGGGGCCGGGAGGCACCAATGGATCACAGCCAGATGCCAGGGACCACCACAGGGCCAGGGGCCGGGTGCCCCACACGGTGAACCAAGTGGGGCCAATGGATCATGCCTCGGTGGTACCCCAACAAGAACATGTGATGGGCGATCAGGTAGTAGGCCTCGAAGGGATCCTCCATGGACAGCCCCAAGTGCACATCAGAACGGGAACTGCACATCAGACAGCGCCGACAGCTCCGCTGCGTAAGGCTCCGACACACATCAGTCAGCAGCTGGGGGCCGAGGAAGCTGATCCAGCTCCAGCTGGTGGTGATACACTGCCCCGCATGAGTTCTGGTGTCCATGGGCCCCGTGGATACAGTCAAAGTAGGACACGGCCAAGGCAGGGCCCCCCTCCACAAGGCAGAGCATGTAGGTGGACAGGATGCACACAGACAGCGCAAACACAGTCTCAGCCATGGACCAGGCCACATGAGAGCACCTCATCTCTGGGACACACCCATCAGGAAAGGGTACCAGGCCCAGCGTCTCTGCATGCACGCGGCAATCCCGGGCGCTCACCTCATAGCCAAAGTAGCGAAGCCCTGAGCTCAGTCTCACATAAGCACCCAACTGACTGTCCGGGCAGCCCAGGAGCAACTGCATGGCCGGGGTCTGCCACAGCTCACACAGGGACATGGTCTTGCGGAAGGTCCAGCTATGGGGGGCCCCATGGGGGCTGGTAAGCGGGAGCCCGGTGGAAGCACGACCAGACATGGTCCAGCTACACAGGGAGAATAACACCATGGACAGGGGGGCAGGCGGTCACCGCAGGGCCGGGGAGGGAAGGACCAAGGGGTGCCAAGGACAGGTGAGGCAGCCACAGGCCGTAACAATGTATAGCTACAGAGCGAGGCATGGGATGCGGACCCGGCACAACTGCAGGACACAAGCGCCCAGCCAGGCCATCTAATCAGGGCTCCAAGGACACGATGTAGCAAAAAGCGAGAGGGGGAGCATGGGTTGATGGCAGAAGGAATGCAGCTGCAACTGGAACATCCGCGTGTGCCCGGCCTGGCGCTTGGCCTCACGCACGGCCAGCAAGTGCACCCTATCACACTCCCAGCCACACCCGCCCTACACAGGGAGGTCAGGGCACCTGGGGGCAGCCCACCCGCCGACCCTTCCCATTCCCAGCTCAGCATTACACGCCCCTACCCCCTGGTTTCAGCAACAGCATGGAGCGGGACAGGGCGCGCACCTACTGCATGTTCCTGGTGGTCGCGGCCAAGTGGTATCATGTCCACATGGATCAGCTGTGCATCCTGACCACAGAGGTGCGCACGGGTGCACGGCTGCGGGTGCACATAGCTGGGAGCGTTGTATGGACCTGCAGGGCCCACCATGCCTACAGGTGGTCACTGGCCCATCTCAGGGCACAGAGGGTGTCTGGGGCAGCTCAGCAGGCCGTGATCCAAGGCCGGAGACGGGCAGTCATGCTCGCTATGCCCATCGACCGGCGTCTGTGGGTCGCAGAGCGGGCCCAGGGCTGGTGGGCCCAGGCTCTGGCCCACTGGGATGAGGCCACCTGGAGGGCCCACTTCAGGATGGACACGCTACCTTGCTGCGGCTCGCGGAGCTCCTCACGCCCTGGCTAGAGCGCCAGCACACCCCCATGAGGTCACCCATCCCCATGATCCAGTGGGTGGCCATTGGGGTGTGGGCCCTGGCAATGCCCGACTCCTGCCGGTCCATCTCCGAGTACTTCAGGGTCGGACTGAGCACCATGGCCTGTATTCTCCGGGATGTCTGCGAGGCGGTGGAGGGGGTGCTCCTGGACAGAATGATCCAACTGGTGGACCAGAGGGCCGTGATGGCCGGTTTCGTGGCCGGGGGCTTCCCCAACTGCATGGGCACCATGGACGGCACCCACATTGAGATCCTCCGCCCCTCCGCAGCTGAGGCCATAGAGTATGTCAACAGGCACGGATATCACTCCCTGCAGCTGCAGGCAGTTGTGAACCACCGGGGGAGGTTCATAGACATCTTCACAGGCAACTCTGGGTGCAGTCACGATGCCAGGATCATGACCATCTCCCCCTTCTATGCCAGGATGTTTCTGGGGGACTTTGCTGACATGGGGATGTCCTGGATCGAGGGGGTCCTGATGCCCCCCTGTATCCTGGGGGACCGAGCCTATCCCTTCACCTGGTGGCTCATGAAGGTGTACCCAGTCCTCCAGAACCCTGTGGAGGCACTGTACAACTCCCACCTGTGTTCCAGCAGGACCGTGGTGGAGCGGGCCTTCGGGGCGCTCAAGCAGCCCTGGAGGAGCCTTGCTGGCCGCCTGGACTACACTGTGGAGACCTCAGCCCTGGTGATCGGGGCCTGCTGTGTGCTGCACAATGTGTGCGAGACCGAGGGGGCTGCCCTGGAGCCCATCCGCCCCCCAGGCCCAGTGCCCCTGTATGTAAATGCTAACAAACCGCGAGAGTACCATTATGCCAAGCGCATCCGGGACGCCCTGGTGAGGTGCATCAACCTCGGGGCCGAGGTGTGAGGGAGAGCACCACCCCCACCACCCCAGTGCAACCGGGGGACCCTGGACCCTGGGCCCTGCCCCTGCATGCCTTCCCCCCCCCATCACCCAGATAGTAGCACAGTAGACAGGACATCATTTCACCCATTTATTGTCACCCTATATACATGTGCACCCTCACACACACCACCACCCCATACCCCCACTGGTGCCCCCCCCCCACACTGCCCTCTCCATGTCCCCCCTCCCCCTGCGTGTCCAGGGTCGGCCCCTCGGCCACCCGGTGGTGGACACTGAGCTCTGTGAGCTGGCTTCCCCCCCGCTGTCTGTGTCCCCGTTGGTGTCCTGGGCCACCTCATTGACCAGAGGGGTGGCAGGTGGGGGGGGCTGTCCTGGGAGTATCGGGGCCCCCCTGAGTGGCTGCACCCTCCAGGCGGCGGGGGCCAGGGGAGGTGGATGCGAGGGCTGGTGCGGTGGAGGAGGCAGCTGGGGGGGTTGGGGAGGGAGCAGGGGTGCCACGGGGCCTGGCAGGGGGCCCGAGGCAGGCTGTGTGGATGGGGGGTGCTGAAGTCATGACATAGGCACATAGCATGCCGGCATGGAGGAGCAGGGAGGTCCTAATGTCATGGGTCCTGTCCATTTTAGCAGAGTGCTCCTGCACCATGGCCTCTATTGAGCGCTCCAGCTGCCCGATTGCCTCCACATGCCTGCTGTGCTCGTGGCGCTCCTGCCTCCGCTCCAGGTGCACCTCCACCTGGAGCCTCTGGTCCCTTGCCTCCAACCACTCCATGGACCGCTCTATGGCCACCTCCATCCTGTCCATGGTCACAATCATCTGCTCCTCCTGTTCCGCCGAGGTCCGGACAATTTCCTCCGCCTGGTCCTCTCTCCAGCGGCGGACCCGTGCCCAGTGCTCCCTCATCCGCTGTGCTGGTGACCATGGGTGCCCTGGCTGCTAAGGTGGAAAATTATAAATGGAGCAGGTTACCTAAGTTCAAGTAAAAAGCAAAGTCTGCATGATTCTGCAACTTGCTCCGGGACTTTCCAGACAACCCTATTAGGACATCTGAGCAGATAACAGAAGCCAGGAAATCATGTTCTGGCCATGTTTTCCCCAGCAACAAACCAGGGACCAATCATAATGAAGTAAACATGCTGTATAACTAACTTTTTACTGCACAAAAGTGACAAACCCTGCTTATGGGCATAACAAACTGTATATAAGCTGTAGCCAAAAACAGCTCAGTGTTCCGGGATCCTGAGATCCCTGGGACCTGCAGCGCTGTGTTCACTTGGTATGTTTATCTGGAATAAACTGATTCTGTTTGACTCCTGAGCAGCCTCCTCTCATCACTGGTGACAAATCCATGACACTGCCCTGTAGGATGATGGAGGGGTGGTCTGTTATCGACTCGTGTGCGCACCCCCGGCCCCAGGATGGGCCCGGGTCTCAGAGGGCCAGCAGGGTTTCTCTCCAGGACCCCTCCCCCCAGGTCCTCCCCCTTCCAGTGTGCCTCACCTGCTGGCTCCTGCTGCTTCCTGGCCTCCAGGACACCCCCCTCCTCAGCCGCCTGGGTCCCTTGTCAGGGTGTCCTGTGCCCTGTGGATGCATGATGGGGGGGTTGTTGGAGGGGTGCCCGGGGGCCAGGCGGGCCTCAGGCCCCCGTTCTGATGTTTGCGAGGCCCCTGGGGCCCACTCCAGCCTGTGTCTCACCCCAGACCCCTGGGCCCGGCACTTCCCCCCTCCCCCCAGCTGCTTACTTACCCTCTATGTCGATCTCTGATTCCTCCGAGGCCGGCCCCTCTGTGCCAGAGTGTTCCCCCCATGACCACAGGCTGAGGGTAATGAGGGTGCCGGCCTCAGACTCTGCCTGCCCAGCCTGGGGGGACTGACTGTCGAGGCTGCTGTCCAGGGGGGGCTGCTGGTGCCGGAGGTCCCGGGACGTTCCTCCAGGGTTTCCAGGGCCCTGGAGCCAGTGCCTTCTTTTGGGGTGACAAGGGGAGGGGGTACCTCAGCCCATTCTCTGCCCTGGACCACAGCACACCCCACTAGGCGTGGGGCAATGATGGACCCCTTCATATGAAGGATGCAGTCCAGGGCATCCTAGAAGGGGGCGGTCTGGGCTCCGTGGCTGGACCGCGTGTTATTGTCCCAGATGGCCTTGTACCCCCTCTTGAGTTCTTTGGCCTTTGAGCCTGATGGTCCGGTGGTGCCCTGCCACTGCCATGTCCCTCACTATGTCCCAGTAGACATGTTCATTGTGCTGGCGACCTCCAGCTGGTACTCCAGGGTCCCCTAGATCTGTATAAAGTCCAGGGTCTCCCACAGCCCCCACTGGCCTCCTCGGTGGTAGGCCCGTCTCCCACTTCTCCCCTGTGGTTCCTCCTTGTCCTCCTCCTCCACCACCTCCTCCTCTGGCTGGGCTGGGACTGTGTCCTCTGGGGGCTTGTCTGCCCGGGTTTGTTTGTGTGCCTGTGGGTGGCACGGAGGGGGGGTTTACTGCTTGGGTTCCATTCTTCCCCCTCCTGGGGGCCTCCCCCTGCCCCCTCCCCTTCATGTCGGGTGCACTGTCAGGAGCCCCCCCCCGGCTGCCCCTGTGCTCCCTGTTCCCCTCCCCATGTGTTCCCTTACCTGATTCCTGGACGACGCCTCCCCCGGTCCAGCTGATGTCCCTGGGGCGGCCTGTCCCGGCTGCACCTGTGGCTCCTGCTGCTGCTGCTGCTGTCCCTCCACCACCTCCATGTGCAGCATGACCGCCCCTCCTCTTCCCCCCCTCTGCCTGCGCTCCCTCCACCATTGCCACTGCCTCCTCCTTGTCCCTCACTCTCTCTCCCACTGCTCTCCTCCTCCTCCTCCCTCCTCACTCCATCCCACCATGTTTCCCTGCTGCAGATTGCCCTTTAAATCTCCCTCCACGGTCTGTGTTGTTGCCGGTTGCCTGGCAGCGACGTTGCATGATTTGACCCCGACTGGGAATCATTTTCTTTGATCCCGGCCAGTGATTGCCATCCAGATCACTTTGGTCACGCATTCAGAGCTCGTCCCATGGGGAGCCCGGGAAGCGTGGTTGGAATTGGCCCCATGTGGGTATTCACTGTGGTGAACATCTGGCGACCATCAAACAGATGATCAAGGCGCTTTGGCCCCACTGCAGGTTTGAGCGTGGTTCACTGTGGTTCACTGTGATCTCGTAATGCCTGAAAATACCCCATCTCTGAAATCGTGGTCAAAGAGATTCCCAGCGGGAAACAATAAAAAGTAATGTCTGAATGGCAATCACCAGCCGGAATCAATCAAAATGATTCCCAGCTGGGGACAAAGCATGCAGCATCACTGCCAGGCAACCAGCAACAACACAGGCCATGGAGGGAGATTTAAAGGGCACACAGCAGCAGCTGGGACGAGCCGCCCTGGCGCCTTCCGGGTGCTTTGACCACAGCCCAGCCCGGGATCAGCATAACGACTGTTGCACTGCCCTGGGCCATGGTCAGCCGGTCCAATTCCCTGCTGTGGTCCCCCTCCCGTCACATCTGTTCGGGGTTTTTATTGACCGCGGGGGGTGGTTGAACGGTTCACCACCGCTGGGCATCCACTGTGGTGACGCTGGACCATGTAACGTCTGAAATCACCCAAGAATACATTCATGAGTGTGAGAAGATGCAGGTACATGTGCTTAACTTAGGGTGTTTTCAGACGTTACGGGGCCCGTTGGCCCCGTACCAAAAACACCCTATCCATTCCCCACCAGGATGACCCCATCACGCCATATCAGACGTGCCGGGGGGATCCCGGCGGGGAATCTGGGAGGGGGCGGGCAGCGCAACGTGTGGCCGCACGGTCCCACCCCCTCCATGCACCCCGCCACCCGCCCTCTGGGGAGACGGGTGGGTGGCGGGGCCAATGAGGCTGCCGTGTCGGGACGGATTCGCCATGGCCTGGGATCCCACCAGTGATGGCGCCCGACCAGACCTGACGCTGGGGTTCGCCCTGGTGTGGAATTACATTCAGCATGCGACAGCCTCCAGCCCCGCCGCTTCGGCCGCTCGCGTGGTGAATGTAATTCCACGCCGTGGTAACATCTGGGGGGGAACATCCATCCCCCCCAACAGACATTCCGGAATCACAGCCACCACCGGGAATTTACCGTGGTTGACTGTGATCTCGTAACGTCTGAAATCACCCATCGTCACAGGGAAGAGATTCTGTGTGAGGGAGGGAGCAGGAAGGTACAATTTCACTCATGACAAGCCAGGGAAAGCATGACAGAAAAGGTAGGTTTTCAGGAGGGATTTGAAAGTTGGAAGGGAGGGAACGAATGTATCTAAGAAATTCTAGGCCTGTGAGGCAGAAAGAGAGAAGGAGCGAAGATGTTTAGAGGAGCGGGGGAGTTGCAAGCAGGTACGGGTGGGGGCAGAGGAGGAGTGAAGTTCCCAGCAGGAATGTGGCAGGATACAATAGCAGAGAGATATGGAGGAGCAAGGCCATGAAGAGCCTTGAAGGAGCTTGTGATGAATGCATTCCTGTAGAGGGAGCCAGTGTAGGGCAGAGAAGAAGGGCTGAATGTAGTCAAAGTGATGAGAAAGGTGGAAGACTTTGGCAGCAGAGTGTTGAGTGGAGATGAGGGGGGCGAGATCAGAGCACCTCTTCTTCTGTTTAGTGTACCTAAGATGGTGCATCTTCCTTCTAACACCATATTCCTGTACGCCAGCCAAAGAGAAATGGGGACAATATGGGCTACAGCTGTACATATGTAGCGAGTCCCGCTGCTCACCATGCTTCTCGCATTGTCTGCTGAGGTTTTGCATTCTGAATACTGGGTGGTTTCATGCATTGCACTCAGTAAGTGTTAAGGTTTATTCATTCCAATGAGACACTTCATTGGCACAAACTGATAGTGACACTGGCTGCAATCCCAAACCTTCTCCAAACTGGTCTTGCATAGTTCCCACACAGCTTGCGCGTGGCACAATGTTCCCGCATCCCACAAATGTCTTAGCAACTTGTTTGCTCCATAACGGGGCTGGACTTGATGACCATCACAGTCCCTTCCAGTTCTATGAAACTATTAACATTGCATTTCCAGATGTTCAGTATTATCTTTGTTAATGGAAAGGTACACTCAGTTTAGTTAGCAGAGCATGGGTTGGATCTGAAAATCGTTAAGAGTCAATGGAACTACACCAGGGATAAATTTTGCCTAATGTGCTTTTCAAACCAAGCAATCCGTCACCTGGCCTCCTGACAATCCTCCCCATAAAGCATCAATATAGGTCCTGGATGGCTGAATGTTTCAGCAAAGTCAGCATTTTCTTCTGCCAACTTTTCAGAAGAAATCAGAAACAAGAACTGGATCTCAGACTGCCACTGAAGCCAGGAAAACAATTCTCGGTCTCTGGAAATGAGCTAATGTAGCAATAATGTCATTCAGCCTCTTTGGCCCATACCTAGTCTTGAAATAAATGTTATTTAATAAACTACAGCTGAAAACTCAAAGCAGTCTCATAACTGTGCTGGATTATATCAGGTGCCTACGAACAATTTTAGCACAACCTAGTTGTGTGACTGGAGAAATCCTCTCTTCTTAACACATTTCCACCAAAGACTAAAGAGGAAAGATTACAGTGAGCTGTGATACGATGTTTTCCACTTTAACATATAGTCGTCTCCATGTAACTAGAAAGATACAGTTATGAATTCAGAGTTCCCTTGCATTTATTGAAAAGGAGTTTGATTTGAGGTAGCCTCAGGTACAAGCAAAATGTAGCTACAAAGGCTGCAGAAAGCACTACATGGTAACCCCCAAATGCTGGTACTAACTAACTTGTCACAGCTTGGGCTCTACATATTTGAAAAAACACTTCTTTCCCTATGTTCTGTTTCAGGCCATAAGGTCACAGTAAGTCTGAAGAACAGCTTCCTGTCTACTTCCATCATTTCACCAAGTATGTACAGCTAAGGCCTGCAGTAAGGTGTTCTCAGTGACCGTCGCTCAGCTCTGGAACTCCCTTCTCCTTTCATGCATTGCACTCAGTAGTTTGTCAAACCCCAAACCTGAGCATGTTCCAGAGGCAGTATAAGACATTCTTATCTGACCATGTGTTTGGTGGACAGGGCTAGGCTTTTGGGGAAAGTTGGGGGTTTATACCAATATTGTTTTTTATATTTTTTTATATTTTTGTTCCCTTTTTGTTTCATTTATTCTATATCTGTTTATGTGTTATGTGCTGGAACCTCTAAACCCTAAGGGAGAGGATGGACTATACATTTAAATTACATAAATACATAAATAAATAAAATTAATCTAATTACTAGATCACCTACTGACTGCTAGGTGATGTAAGGGTTGTTGTAAGAAGCAGTATAATAGTAAAACTTTAAAACTTACCCCAGATAATATCAAGTGAAGTGATTACCACCAAGATACCACTTGCTATAACAGTTCAGATGTCATAAGGCAAACAGCAGAAACCCTTCAGACTTGCCATTTATGTGGTCGTTAAAGCTTTAAAAACTCATTTTACATCATACTACACATTTATAAATCAGCATGTTTGCTAATATACAAGTCTTGGATCTCACTCCCTCTTAGCCTAAAAAAAAACTTCCGGAAAGGGGATTAGTATATCATAGCAAGCTGAATTGGTCTGAAGAATATTTTAGCTGTCTCCAGGTGGCTTATTAAAGTGGCAGACATAGCACAAGGGTTATGTAGTTAAAAGAGTAAATTCCTTTGATATTTGCATTTATACAACCTTAAAATTGGTCACAGTTCTGGTTTCAAAGCAAAAAATGTTGGGTTTTAGGACCATACAGTGGAATGGAAAGAGCTTTAAACTATTTTGAGTCTTTAACTGATTTGTTTTGATTTCAACATCAAACTAGTTTCACGTCAAGCAGGTAGTGAATTTACAGCCTTACATTATTTGATCTCATCCTTCTAGTCCTAATCTAAATTGGGCTACAACAAAACCTTTCAGTCTGAACAACCACAGGGTTTGAATCTATTTAGGCACATTGAATAATGTAAATTTGTATTAATTTATTTTAGTATTTTGCTTAGAAGAGAAGTTGTTTCATGTTTTCACTTCATATGAGAAAGTGAAAACATCAAGTCATCTTGAAAATATATTAAAGTTTCACTTTCATCACTCCTTGAATAAAGACAGGTTCCTACAAAAATAATTGAGAGAAGTCAGTTCAAAGCACCTGGAAATGTCCTACATGACTCTGATCCTGTTGCACCTAGTTTATTAAATAATCCAATTAAAATTATTGAGATTACTCACTTCAGGGTCAGGCCCATACAAATCAAATGTTCCTAGCTCTGAATTTAATCACAGAAATTGTTCTGGATTTGGTTTGACTATTTCAGTCCCTTAATTATCTCTCTCCATTTCATAAGACAAAACTCTACTTTGCACTCTACTTTTGGTAACCTTTACACTCTACTTTTGGTAACCAACTTGCATTAATAGGAAACCTACATTCACTGCATTTTCCCCATTGGTGGCAATGGGGGAAATGCAGTGAACCCTGGCCCCTGACATATCACAGCATTAGCTCACAGAGCTGTCACACAATAAGGCAGGCATTTTATGTTTGACAGGTAGAGAAGAAGTTGCCTGTTCCTCCCTTCTTGATTTAAGAAACTTCAAGCCATTGTACAAATTCAAATACATGGAATTCAAAAGAACACTGGCATACACAAAGATGAGAATAATTAAGTAACCATTTTTAAGTAAACCAACTCAGGTTTATTAGGGGTGACCAATGACCACAACAATACATGAAATAAAAAATAAACAATGAACAATAAACAATACAATCACAAAGCAATCAAACATAATCAAGATGCACAAAAACAAAATAAGAATCCATATAAGCAGCAACAAAATAAACATAGAAAAAACAAGAATAAAGTCCTCTATAGGTATACTCCAATACTCAAACTTCCTCAAGCACATATCATGACTCACAATCTACACAGGGCAATTTAAAATCAAGAAAACGTTTACGAATGCAAAAAACTTGAACCAAAAATTGGGCAGTGTCCATGGAAGTCTGTGGGTTGATGCTATTAAGTGCAAGACCCAAAAGAAAAGAGTCCGCTCTCCCAGGAAATGTATCAAATAGCGGGGCCAAAAACCTTTCCCTCGGCTTGTCATACAGATGACAATAAAGCATAATATGCTCCACAGTCTCTATAGCCAAGTTATCAAATGGGCACAGCCAATCCACAAATGGAATTCCCATTATACGCCCTTCCCACACTCTGGAAGGGAAGGAATTAACCCTGGCACAGAGAATAAGTTGTTTACCTCTTGGCGATATTTTACATTGTAAATAATCTGCCATTTCACCCAGTTCCAGCGCCCATGTGAGATAGGCGGCCATATGAGGGGATTTGTTGATTTTCTCCATCCCAAGCTGCCTGTTGATATCCCAGGCCCTCCACAGTACCTCAGGGCAGACTGCACAGAAGGCCTTATGTTCTAATAGGATATTGGTAGTCCCGATTTATTTAGTTGATTTTCCATATGCCTAGACCATGGTTTTTTAAATGAATCCTCCTTGACCCATTTTAGGAGTCCTGAATTCTGGGCACAGTTAACTCGTGCCCATTTTAAAGTATATTTCAAATTTTATTATTTATTACACACTAGTCCTGGTCATGATTCTGGTTAGCATCCATTGCACAGGGTCAGCTAGATACTAAGGTACTGTACAAAAAGGGTCATAATTCGAATTTCTGGAAAATACTTGCACACTTTGACAAGTTTTGGAAGGGAGTTTTAAAGCTCATGTGTTAGTTTACACTCACCCTATATTCTGCATACCAAAGACCTGATGCTTCTTGTTTTTCAGCCAGATAATACAAAATCTCAAGCTGTTGTTTCCCACCATTGTAAATACTTCCTTACTCATCTCTTGGCCTCAGTTTCCCCCTTTCTTTCTTCCACATGTTTCTTTACCTTCATTGGTTCCCACAAACTTCACTATCTTGTGTTCTTCAGAGTCCAAAGCTTTCCATGTCAGTTACACTCCAAAACATTCCTGTTTTAGGGAACGTTATTGAACAGCTAGTTGCCTCACAGCTTCAGGTGCATCTGGATGTTATCAGATTCCTGTACACATGTCAGTCGAGATTTCATATGGGGCATTGTACTAAGACTGCACTTGTGGCCTTGGCTGATGATCTATGCTTGGAAAAAAACAGAGGTAATTCTACCCTGTTGAGTGTTGATCCGGTTACATCTTTCTATGACCTTTGAGACAGATGATCCTGGAGTATTGTTGATATGGTTGTGTGATCTGGCAGGGAACTGAGAGACTGCTCTTGAGTGGTTCTGTTCATTCCTGTTGGGGAGGTCCCAGAGAGTGGTGATGGGCAGTGGCTCACTGATCCTTTGGAGCTCC
>QEPC01012458.1:5074-26616 GCA_003113815.1 Sphenodon punctatus
ACGGGTGGCAGGTGCTGGTGTTTATTAAGAATTTTTAAAAATGATCTTTCTGATTAGATGACAGGATTAATAACTCATGGAAAACAACTGCAAAAATATTAGAAGATTTTAATGTATATGTGCTGAAATATATATAAATATATATGTACATATATCTATATATATCGTTAATGGGATATCAAATCTCATGATACTGGGCATATTCAGGAAAACCAGTTTCTATCCTGGTCCTACACAAAGGCCATTTTTACATGGTCCTGCCAGGTGGGGTGTGTGTTTCGTGGGCACGTTTGTGTGTATGCAGGGTGTGGGCGGGGCATGCACACAGCCGCACACGTATGCTCACTCATCTGCACACTGTGTAAAAATAGCCCATGATGTTCACAGCTTCCACCCACACCAACCCTGCTGTTACACCACCCACCAAACCACGCTCCTATATACACACACAATGTGACCCTCTTAAAAAAAAAGTTAGAAATGGGTTTTTAAAACTTATGAATAATATGGCTGTAACTATATGAATAATTGATTAAAAACACACATCTTATCATTCAAGATATTTAATTATATTTTTTTACTAACACACTACTTCAGTTTGCATCCTAAATTCCTACCTAAGATAGGCCGTTTTTACATGGACCAGGGTGTGTCGGTGCAGCATGTGTAGGTGGATGTGTGCCAGTTTTCACAGACACCCACCCTCCTACATCTACCGACACCCATCTCCACCCATGGAGCATCCTCTGTTCTGTCGGCGGGCTCTGTGGGTGGAGGTGGGTGGGAGTTGGTGTGCGGCAGTGTGTACTCTTTCATCAGACAAGGCAATATAGGATATGCCTTGTCACCTAATAAAATTGGATGAATAGCGACACCATGTACAATTTCAATATTATCAGGCCTAAAAATGCCTTTATATTTTCTGGCAAAAATTGGGAACTTGTGCAGTATACTAGAGTCATGAGCTCCACCTCTAATCCCTGCAAAAACATCCCTAAAGAGTCAACCACAGCTTGAATAACAATAGAAAAATATTTTTTTCTACAAATATATCCTTCAGGAAACTTGGTAGGCCCTCTAACTTCAATGTGCATACCACGTATAGTGCCCATACACCATGGAAATCCTTCCCTTTTGAATCCATCAATTACGTTTGCCAGGTCTGCAAATCTGATTTCTTTTTCAAGTAGCAGTTCATTAATAGCTTTTATAACCTCATGCACAATACGGCAAACAGTGGCCATATCCAAGTGCCTTTGAAAATCTTTCCATTTAAACATAATGTTCTTTAAATGGCAAGCTCTTCTCCCAACCCCCTTGGAATGTAACCCCTTGGTTACAGGTTGGGTGAATCAAGTTGGACAGTCTAGATGCATGTTAAAAATAGATGGACAGAGATGAAGAGAGGATATGGTAGTTCTGGAACAACAGAGCAGAGTTAGGGTTGCCACCTTTAGGTTGCTTTTTTCCTTGCACTTCCATTTTGGCCTATGGGAGTGTCATGTAAAAAACCACTTCAGGTGGCAACCTTAAGCAGAGTTCGAGTAGAAGTGGGCAGTTTTTAGACAGGTTGGAAATTGGAGATTTGTGGTCAAATAAACTCCTAGAGACATTTTTGAGAAGAAGTGCCCATACATGTGTGTTTGTGTGTTTTTTTACATGTTTTACGTATGCTGAATCTGCTGTATACCAGGTCATTTTTCAGTCCCTTCACCCTGAAAACCCTTAAAAACAAAATGGCGGCACGAAAGACCAAAACAGACAAGGAATATGATGCTGGAAATGAATTCAACACATCCTCCCAGTATAATGCATTTCATGTCTAAGAGTACCGCATTGATATATAGCCGCTATATTGAATCCAACATGGCTGCAAATTTATGTTCTCGATTTCAGGGATTGGACAAATGTTAAGGAAAATGGGGTTACTGCTTGCTCTCATGATGGTTTTCACTTATGGTAACTTTAATAATATACACATAAAGAAGTACATTTTGTATACAAAACGTTCCATGGCTGAAAATTAATCACAAGTCTGCAGGTTTATTTATTTATTTTAACAATTTATACCCCGCCCCCTCCTGCAAAAGCAGCTTGGGATGGCTAACAAACCTCTAAAAGTCTGATAAAATACTAACAATATAAAATCATATAAACCATAAACACTCATAAACACAGCCCTTTCACTGCTTCTAAGATGTGTTAAAGAATTGTTCAGTACACAATCGAACCGTTCATCATGGTCACCATTAAAACATGTATCTTCAAAGTCTCTGCATCTACATGACGATGTGCATGTTTTAAACATTCTGCAACTACACAATGATGACTTGCATCTCGTAGTGCAGGCACATGAAGTTGTGGCTAGCTTTGCTTTAGGCACAGGTGGGATAGCCTTGAGGCTTGGTACGAGGTCATTGTGCCAGGTGGCAGCAATGTTGGATACCTGATGTTTGCCTGTCTGGATGCAGCTGTTTGATAGCGACATCTCTTAATATGAATTACATGGCATCACTTGTAGGAGGACGTTTGTCCTGAGGTACATATTTCTTGAACAAAATTTCTCAAACATAGTCCATGTTGCCTGTATCATAGATGTTGTAGATCCTACACATGAAGGCCTGGCCTCTACTTGTTTGGCAGCAAGAGAATTGCTGCAGCAGACAAGTCTTGGAAGAAAGACTTTAGAGACCCTCTTGGTGATCCCTGTGGTGCTGGACTTCTGGGAAGAAAGCTGCAGAGAGAAGAGCAGTGTTTGGGAACTGTACTGATGGACTTTGAGGGTTGCAGTGGTGTCTGATTGAGGAAGCACTGTGGGTGCTATCATTTGCTTCCTACCCATTCCCCCCCAGCCTGTAAATCTCTAAATTGATTACTCACCATAAGCCTCTAGTCTCTCTCTTCAAAAGGAAACCAACTGAAAAAAGCCTAGCCTGGAAACTTCCCAACCCTTGGGGAAGCAGGCTGAACAGTAACTTAATCCCTCCATTTTTGTTGTTCTTCTCTTAACTCCCTACAACTTGTAAATGCAGGTGTGCAGCCATGGAGTACTCCTGGACTCAACCCTGCATCTGGATTCTCAGGCTGCATTAGTGGCTAGGGGTGTCTTTCACTATTTATATCTGTTGAGAAAGTTGCAATCTTTTCTTATTGACTTGAACCTAGTAACCATCATTCATGCCTTCATAGCTTCTAGGTATGCCTACTCAAATGAGTCTCTAGGAGAGGCTGAACACAGTCAAAGACTGAGAGTAGGCTTAGCCCATGCACACTGATAGGCCCCAGCTGGGGTTTCTATCTTTCCAAGTTTGACCTGGAGTCTTAGTGGTGTTTCAGGGACACATTGTCTTCAGGCTGCGTGTGAAAATTCTATTTGTCTAAGTTAGTCAGGGGTATTGCTAATTTTTGTTTTGTTTTTGTGGGAGAGAGGCAGGAGACAAAGCCATGTTGGAGTCTGGCACACCCCCTTGTTACACCCCTGGTCTGATGTGGACTGCCCCTTGCAGAGCACTGATGTCCCAATTCTCTGAATGGGATGTGGTCCCATCAAAAAAGGTGTAGGGAGACCCTCTTTGCCCTGACACTTTTTGTGCCAAGATTTCTGGAAAGGTGACAACCCTAATCCTTTAAAGAAGGTTGAAGGTGAGACCCCTGCTGTTCCTGATGGGACAGGAGCCCATGGGGGAGAAAAGAGCCCTACACTCAAGAAGCCCTGCACTCTATGAAGTAGTTGCTCCAGGGCAACTATTGTCTCTTGAGTATGTTTGTGAGAGAAGTCCTATCGAAGGAGGAATCTCTTCTTGTCATCACTGCTCCCCCTATGGCATGGTGCATGCAAGGTCACATTGGAGCTCCACTGTGCTTGACCTTGTGTCCTATGTGGCTAAAATCAGGCCCTGCACATGCCCTCTTCGTCTGCTGTGTTAAAAAAATGTTGGCATGTATACACTGCACACCCTTAATTTCATTTCTGTGTAAAACTCCATTCTATAAATGCAGGTTTTATTTTGTGCACTAGGTGGAGCTCTCCTTCCATTTCTCAGCTTCTTACTGAAAGCTTTTAAAAAGCTATATTTCTCAGTGTGTTTGACATCTTGCTTTTATATGGGCTGCTCATTTATCTGGCAGGCAGTTTCTCAAGTCCTCTTGGGAAGTTCTCCTATAAACCAAATCCTTTGATTTTTGGTGTGAACTCTCTGCTACATTAATTCTTTTGATTGCATAGTTATTGGAATGTTCAAATTCATAACACTGTATCCTATTCTTTCCAATGGTTTTTAAAACTTGCTGGTTTTAGAAACAATAGAACTTGCTGATTTTTTTTTTCTTTTCTTTTACACTTGCAAGAAGCACATGTAGTGTCTCCTTTGTGACAGTGAATAAATCCATCACAGTAAAAAATATTAATAATTATTATTTTTCCAAACCCAGTGTTTTGACACCGATTCTGAAACTTTTCAAGAGCTAAACTTTATTACTCTCACAACAGTACATGCAGGTCTGCGGTACTTCTGACTTGCCCTCTCTCTGGTAGTGATTACAGAGAGTGCTCCTGTACAGGATGTTGTATAGCTCAGGTCACTGAAGACCTTTGCTGTAGGGGAGCTTAGAGAGTTTCACATCCACTAGCTTATAAACATCCCCTTTGTCATATTCAAGATGGTGCTAACAGAATATTGAACACTCTGCTGTGATAAACCTCTGCAAACAACACACATTATAATGGTGACTAACTGAACTGTGAAACAACTGACCTCCCGTGATGAAAGATTAACAACTTAACATCCACTCAGTACATAGTCTTTGTATCTCGTAGGTGGTTTGATGTTACTGCGTGAGCAGTACTTCCCATGTACCTTGTAACCAAGGTACCTTGTAACCAAGCCAAGTACACGCACCTGAGACTTCGCATCCGCCTGAATGTTTGTTTGTCTTCTCCCATGTCTCTCCCGCTGTCCCCTCTCCNAGCTGATTGTATGTTCTGTACAGCGCCAGGTTGTTACTGGCGCTTTATAAATGTTTAATAATAATAATAATAATAATAATAATGGCATGAGGAAGGGCCACTGGCCTTTGTTGCTGTCCTCGGTTCTGCTTGTTGCTTCATCTGGCTGTGTGGCATGTCCTACAGGTTCCACCTCTGCTATCTGAGAGTTGGACTGTGGACTGCTTGTCTTCCATGTCTCATTGCTAGAGGGAACACGAGGTTCCTCTTTCCCCACTATAGGGTGTTTATTGCTCATGGAAGGCTATATTGTCAGATTGATAGATCATTTAGGCAATATGTCCATCAGCAAGGGTTTACCTGCTGCCCATTTCCAGGTGCCAGCTGTATCTTGAAGGAATAATCGCACTAACACAAGTTTTGGTTTTTTTGTACCTCCCCTGTGACTCCCTCCACAACTTCAGGTTTTAGCAGTGTGTTGCCTATGGGCATGAAAGTATGTGTGCATCTGGACATTGGGTGCTGTATTGGGCTGCTAGCAATGCCTTCACTTGGGGTATTTCTCCACTCCAGTATGGCTTGCCACATGTTTTCTTTGTTGTTTTTTCCTCTAAGCGTTTACTTATGGATCCATAATTTGCCATTTTGAAAACAGGCACCAGTCTACACATGCACAAAATGGCCAGTTTGCATGTGCAGACTGGCTACCCTTTTCCAAAAGAGCTGCTGCCACCATTTTGGAGAAGGCCACGCATGCATAGAACAGTCTGGTGGGCCATGTTATGCATGTGCGGTTATTATTTTTTAAAATAGATTTTTAAACCACACTGCAACATGCCTGTTGTGGTTTGGTATGGATAAATCTGTAACTGCCTATTACAAGCAGTTACGGATTAGGGACAGGAGTCATGGATTTGGATTAATGTCCAAGGTCTGCTGCTTGGTCCAGGATCAATTCCTGGACAGTCGTTGCCTTATTAGCCACCAACCTCATGTTCAACAGCATCAGGTTAAGGCCAGGGGCACCCTGATCAAGAACCACCATGATCTCACCAACTGCCTGGGGGTGTAGTGAGAGGGACAGGCACCAAATACCTGTCCCGTCTCACAGATGGAATATCTCCCCCGCCCAGGTGGCAAGGGAGATACCCCCCACTCTCACTGAACGGTCCACAAACATCCCTCCCTGGAGATCATATTCCACCCCACCCTCCCGCCTCACAGGGGATGGAAGACACCCCCCCCCCAAAAACACAAAATAACCTCCCCTTACTAAACCCCCTCCAGCAAATCATTGCATAAAATAACAGAACCCACCAGCTAAAATCCCCCAGTAACCCGACAGACTGAAGTTAAAGTCAAACTTCACATGACTTGTCCATGACCACAGAGGGAGTCAGTGACAGAGCTAAGACCAGAATCAATGTCTCCTGATCCCAATTTTTGTATAGATTAAAAGATAAGCTTCTTATTAGTTATCGCTCTCGAAACCTTAGATTTTATATTTATTTTCATGTGGACCTAGAGTATCCAAAATGTTTGATAAACTCTGCATACTTGGAGATCTCTTGCCTATGCCTACTGGTCACTCAGGAAGAAATGCAGAATTATCTGGAGAAAGGTACTCTAGCCACATCTAAGAATGGTCTGCCAGTTTTTGAAAAGAAGTGAAGTCTAGGGGTGTGCAATTTGTTTAATTTTTATTAGTTATTAAAATCCTGAAAGTCCCGGGATTTACTAAAGTCCCCAAAAATGAATGAATAAGCAACCAAGATACATTTGCTTTCATTTGTTTTTGTTTTAAAATAAAATACATAAATAAAACTAATGTGCATACTCAAAATGGCTGCAGGAGCAGTTCTGTGCATGGAAGACGCTTTTCCAAAATGGCACTGGCAGTGTTGCCCCCATTTTGGAAAAGGGCATACATGCGCAGAACGGTCCGGTGCCCATTTGTGCATGCGTAGTGATTTAAAAAATTTAATATTTTAAAAGCAACCCCCCCCCCCCGAAATTAACGGGTTTTTTACGTAAATCTGAAAATGGATGGGTTTTTAAATTGGAAAATGAAAACTTGCAGCACACAGGTTAAGGGTCCAATTATGGGGGTGAAATGGGTACACATTACTGAGGCCAGGAGTGCAGGAGGGGCCTGGGCTGCAAGCCTATTACCACAAGGAAAAAACTGAGGCTAAACTGTAAATGCTTGAGGATGTTTATGTAAACTTATTTCTCTGTATCTGGGTGTCCAGATCTTGTGAGATTTGCTGGAGCCAATCAGAAGTAGTGTTTGTTCAGAATGTTGCTTGTTCTGCTCTGTGAGCTGCTGGCCTACATTGTCCTCTACATAATGAAACACACACACCCATACAGGAAACTCTAGGACTTGGTAGTCTGACAGTAAGACAGAGAGATGTGTGCCTTCCTGTATGACAAGCTCTCAAAACTACAACTCTCTACTTATGTAATTTCAGAAATAAAATAGAAAGTTTTCTTTTATGACTCATGAAATTATGTGTATGGGATGGGATTGTAGTATGGGACTTGTATTACCTGTCTGTACCAGGCCCAGAGAAATGATGCTTGGGCCCTGGCTCTCGCTCCCCTTACTTTCAGTAAACTATTGATACCTGAATCCTCCCCTCTGCCAGAGTGGTGTGTTTTTTGGTAAGCAAACCACCAGACTACCAATTGTTAGAGGGGTGGGGTTATGAGAGTGGGACTACAGGGCCCCCATATTTTTCTGTTCTTTGCCCTGAACATGGGCAGGTTCAAATGACTCTGCTGTATGCCTCTGCATATACAGACATCAATCTGCATTGTTTGTTTTTAAAGGGTCATGAGAGGGAGAGCCCCATTGACAGGATTTAAGGTTACCTACAGCTGTTTAATGTAGTTATTAATGATTTGGAAAAGGGTGTTAAGAGTGAGGTGATCAAATTTGCAGACGACACCAAGTTATTCAAGGTAATTAAAACACAAACAGATTGTGAGGAACTGCAATGGGACCTTATGACACTGGGTCCCTGGGCATCTAAATGGCAAATGAGATTTAATGTGGACAAGTGCAAAGTGATGCACATAGGGAAAAATAATCCAAACTATGCATACACAATGCTAGGTACTAAGCTAGGAGTTACCACTCAAGAAAAGGATTTGGGAGTGGTTGTGGACAATACAATAAAATCCACAGCACAGTGCGTGGCAGCAGTCAAAAAAGCAAATAGAATGTTAGGAATTATTCGGAAGGGGATAGAGAATAAAACTGAGGATGTCATAATGCCTCCATACAAATCAATGGTGCAACCGCACCTTGAATATTGTGTGCAGTTCTGGTTGCCCCATCTCAAAAAAGACATAGCTGAACTAGAAAATGTACAGAGAAGGGCAACAAAAATGATCAAGGGCATGGAAGGGTTCCTGCATGAGGAGAGGCTTGTTAGGTTGAGGCTCTTCAGCTTGGAGAAGAGATGACTGAGAGGAGATATGATAGAGGTCTATAAAATCATGAGTGGTGTGGAACTAATAAACAAGGAGCAGTTATTTTACCCTCTCAGCTAGTACTAGAACTAGGGGACTCACCATGAAACTCATGGGTGGCAAGTTTAAAACAAATAAAAGAAAATATTTTTTCACTCTGCGTATAATTGAACTGTGGAATCTACTGCCAGAGGCTGTGGTAAGGGCCAGTACCATAGCTGAGTTTAAAAGAGGTTTGGACAAGTTTCTGGAAGATAGGTCCATTCAAAGCTATTAGCCAGACAGGATCAGAGAACATCACGGGAGCTGGGGGAAAACAACAGGGAATGGATTGGGAGAAGCACCTGTTGGGTGCTTCTCCCAAGCCACTGTGATTGGTCACTGTTGGAGGCAGGATGCTGGGCTAAATGGACCATTGGTCTGACCCAGTATGGCACTTCTTATGTTTTTATGACAGTGTTTCATTTATATGGAGCCTACAATAAGCTGCAAACTCAGAACTCCCAGTTTCAAGTCAGCATGGTAGCTAACTCCTGGCCCATACTGGCTCACATCTTCTGCTACTTACACGAAGACACAGAAGATAGTGGTTTGGGAGAGAAGGAGGAAATCGTTTATATAAAATTAGTTTTGCTTTTTATTCCCCCCACTCAGTATTGCTAACTTTCCCCTTTAAATCAGGAGGCGTATGAGAATCACATGTTTCAGGGCTACATTGGATCCAATGTAACACAGCTCTGTAACATGTATTTTTCATAAGCCTCCTGATTTAGAGGAGGGTTGGCATTACTGTGAGTTGTATTAATAAGTAGCTGCTTTGCAATATCTTCTTGGCACTCACCAGAATTGGTAAAGATACAGACTCCGCAGCAAGGACAGTTTGATTTCTTTAAAAAAACAATAATTAATATAAACATATTTACTCTTTTCCTAAAAGCCGTGCCTGTGCTTTGCAATGAACAGCCCCCGCCAGCGATCAGCTCTAGGAAAGAACCACCAATCCCAGGACTCTTCACGCTGGGCAAGAACTTATTCCTCTGCAGGATTGGTTGGGGTCTCTAAAGGGCGAGCCAATCGGAGCTTTGGATGTTGTCCGGCAGCGGTTCCTCCTCCTCTAGGGAAGTGGGAGACTTTGAAAAGTTTCCAGGTTAGGAGCTGGCATTGCAGTTACCTGGGGGATTGAGGAGTCCCCGGCGAAGGGGTGGGCGATTTTCGTTCCTTGCGGTGGGCTGGGCTGGGCTGAGGGGACAGGTTCAGCGCACCTCGCCCATCCTGGTCGGACAGGCTGGGGTCACTAGTGTCTCCTCCCGCTTGTTGGCTTCTCCCAGCCAGGCGGGGGTCCCTGTGCTTCTTCCCCACTGCGCAAAGCGTCCGCAGGGAAGTGTCTGGCCCCAGGCGCGGCAGCAGGTCAGTGGTAGAGAGCCAGAAATACCTGCACCCATGTCTCCCTGCCTAGCGCCCCGAATAGGAGTGGGACTCGTTACACTCAACCTGGGTGCCTGTAATACAAGGAGGCGAATCGGGGATTAGTACATCCCGTTTGGGGCAGCTAGTATGTAAGGCCCTTTTTACACGTGTGGCACCCACACAATGAACACCCAGCAACCTGGGTGTTCAGGCATGGGTGCCACCTGCGTATAGGTGAACAAGTGTGCTCCACACCCATCCCCATCCCCACGCACGGAGGCACTGGTGAAAACAGAGGTGCCGCCGTCCATGGGGGTCGGGGTGCGCCCATCCATGTGCACCAGCACCCATGCGCTGCCCAAGCTCCTGCGCCACACCCAACCCCCACGCAGCCAGTGTAAAAAGGGCCTAAGAGTCTTTTTTTTAAAAACGGATGAGAAACATTTGTTCTGCACTGCTACAAAATACAGAACAAAAGTGAATCAACTTAAGTTGCAGGACAGTAGATTCGGGTTAGATATTAGGAAAAATTACCTAACTGCAAGAGCAATTGAGCAATGGAATAGGTTTCCTAGGGCGGTTGTGGAATGTTTTTAGAAACTGGCTGGACAAAAATCTGCCTATTGTGTAGGCATAGGACATTTTGCCTTATAGCAGAGATCTAGTCTTGGCTGTTGAGGTCCCTTCCAACCTTATGCTTTGATTTGAGACATGGTCTTTCCCTGTACCCATCATCTCTTTTGCCTAGAGACACTTGATGTTTTTAGGTGTAACTAAGCATGGCAGGAATAAAAATCAAGTTGCGAGTCCACTCGGTTATCATTTATTGGCATAAAAAGCTGTACAGACATATGGCAAAGTATAAAAGGATAAACCCCTCGGGTATCTGTCAAGAGCAGGTGTGATCCACCTAGGATGGGGTCAGATACCATACTTAGAAATTGATACTCTGACTATTAAAAAAAACAAAAAACAAAACAGTGAATCTCTAGGGATAGTGCTCGTTCATGCACTAGTTGGTAATGGGTGTCGGTTCCATTGGAGTGAGTACAGGATGGGTCTCCCTAACTGCTAACATGGGTGTTATACTTCTTGCTGTTAATCATAATTTATTTGTTACTAGTACTTACTTTTTCAGGGCCAAGCTAGAAGAGGAGGGCTCATAAACCTACTCTTCTGCCTCCGAGGATCTATATAAAGGAGGAGAAAGTGAGGCATGTAGGATAGAGCGGGGGCTAATATGACAGTGAGAGCAGCATTTTGCTATACTCGGATGATGCCTTTTCAGCAGACGCCAGTGAAGACGATGCTCAGATGGCACCAAATGTAGCTTGCCTGTGTTTTTAAAAATCCAGTTAATGTTTAGTACCAGAATTTAGGCTTAATGGTGTTTTATTGAAAGAAAAAAAAAAGGTTCTGCAAACAGGAGTATGAAAAAAGATTGCTTCATGCTAAAACCTTTTTTCTTCTTTTCTTTGTATTTTAGTCCTTGAATACCTGAACGTGGAATTGGTTCCTCTGGTTCCATTGTTTGATGCAAAGGACCCAAAACAAATTTAAAAGTCCAAACAAATCACATCAACTTATAGCTAGTTGGAAACTGGAACTTTTTTTTCTTACAGTTTTTCAACAAATATTTTAGCTTATGTTAAATATAAGCAAAATATTTTATCTTATTAAGAATCATAGAATTTTAGGATTGAAAGGGACTTCAAGATTATGTAAAGATATCCCTGTCTACAGCATTGTGGACAGATACTTGTTTAGCTGGGCTTTGAAAGCCTCCAGGGAAGGAGAATTCAGAGCCTTCAATTTTTCTATTATTCATTTTTTCTTGCAGTTAGGAAGTTTTTCCTAATTAACTGAAATCTACTAGTTCTCATTAAGCTATTGCATGGATACTCAACCCTTAATTACTGGTGGTTCAAAAAGCTCTACAGTTGCTATTGTAGCAACAATTGAAAACATGGCAGTGTAACTCAGGGTTGTTTGCCAGGTGGTGTTTAGCTTCCAACAACTCCCAAGTTAAAGTAGTTTTCTCCTCTTTTTCTCCCTGGTAATCTGTGGTTTTTCTCCCCAAACTAATTTGGAAGCAGCCCTAGTCCCTCTTCCTGGTGACATATTGTGTCTTAGGTGTTATGGGTTGCACTGTAGAGAATATTTCCTTTTTCTAAAATGAAGCACAATATGAGGTGATCTAACAAGACACATGGGATTCATAAGAGTGATGTATGATACATTCAAGACCC
Source organism: Sphenodon punctatus (assembly GCA_003113815.1). NCBI lineage: Eukaryota > Metazoa > Chordata > Lepidosauria > Sphenodontia > Sphenodontidae > Sphenodon > Sphenodon punctatus. The sequence continues at coordinate 17,156 of QEPC01012458.1, forward strand.
TTTTGTGGTTATGTGCTGAGAACAAGGTTGTGATACCAACATGAACACTAATTTATTATTTTATTCATGACTTATCCTGTTTCCTAGCTAATCTCTTTTCCTTATGCCAGTTTCCAGAAGAGGCTTCATTGCTTTGTCCACAGGGTGATGTAACATGTTTCGATGTGATTTCATTTTCTCTACAACTGCACTAGCATTCCAGTGCAGACAAAGGTGTACATGCTGAGCTTTAAGGCCATTGTGGAATACTTAACAAACTTTATCATGTCTGTGCCACGTTATTATTCACACAACACTGACTTTGCTACTAAACTCACAGAATAAACTCCTTATGTCATTCCTCATCCTACACCAAGTTCAATGTAAAATCTGACAAGTATTATCTGGGGAGCCATACTTTTTAATTTAGAGGTTCCTAAACACTTTGCCTTCATGACCCCTCCCCCTCCCACCATTGTGAGACATAAATGCGACCCCGGAAGGTAACAAAGACACACAAAGCTTATTAAATATATATTATCGTAAGCCGCCCCGAGCTGCCTGTGGCAGGAGGGGTGGGGTAATACATTTTTAAAATAAATAAAAAATAAAAATAAAATTGTTTCAATTTTCAGGTTAAGAGGCTGAAGTGAATGTCCTGAGGATATTGAAGTGTGAGAGTACAAATGGGTTGAATATGCGTTTAGAAAAACACCTGCACATACATGTTTGGCTGACTTGTTCTGACTACATCTTTTTGATTATCAAACATTATGTAGATGTATTTTAGGCCCTGATTAGGAGATTAGATTGGTTTGAAAAGTGGTACAGTTGTACATAGTTGAGAAATGGATAGTCAGTATTTCATAATAGTAGCCTTTGACTATGGGATTGAATAGCACAAAGGCTTCTTTATCTGCTTCTTTCCATTCTTTTGGGCGGGGTGTGCATATTTGTGCTTGTATATAGATAGCTATTTAAAACTATTCTTTACCCATTAGATTTGGGAACATGTCTAATAAGAAACTTAGAAGAGCAGGGCTACCTGAGGACCTTTGTGATAGGCTTAGCCGGCATCAGATCACAACTTGTCAGGTGAGATTTGCATTTTATGAGCATCAAAGTTTATCTTATATCATCTTACAAGGCACGTTGCCACCTTCATGAACTGCTGTTTTGTAATGGTGTGGTCTTGAGCATGCAACAAGTTTGACATTTGACAGAACTGTCCATCCCACAGAATCCTAACTAGAGATCATTTTGCTCACCAGTGAGATGCAACTACAGCTGGTTAACAGCAACCCTTCAGTATGGTTTAAGGTATGAGGTGAATAATGGTGGCAATCTCACATCTCCAGCAGAATTGTTGCATTGTTGTCATAGGTCCAAGTTCTAAAATCATGTACTAATAAATAATTCCATAAGCAAGTGGTGTAAAATTGGAGTCCTGTGACTTTGCCTACCACAGGCTAGTTCAGAGCCAGATCTGCAATTGCATATATGCAGGCATGTCCCTGTGCATAGTCCCCTTGAAGTCATTGGTGTTTGTGGATGCCCCAGTCCACTAAAATAGATTCGGTTGCCAGATCTGACCATAAATCTGATAACTAAAGCATGAAGAGCAGTTTGAGGTGGGTCTGAGTATTTTTGAGTTAAGCAGGAACGTTTGGTGGAGGATAATATTAAGCTCATTGCCAATAAGACCATTTCTGATGGTTTAATTTTCACCCCATGTTTCTTTAAGATATGCGATAGTTCAGCCTTGGAGGTAATTGAATTGACTTCTGCTGTGGGTTATTTTGGCCTTTGGAATATAGAAGAGTTATTTCAGAATGTTCTTTATAAACAAATTGATTTAGCTTTTGTATCTCATTAAATTGCTGTACTGAACAACCAATCTTTTGGATTCTCTTTCAGGACTTTCTTTGTGTTTCACCTCTAGAGTTAATGAAAGTAACTGGGCAGAGTTATTGGAACGTGCAGAAGCTTCTTCGCACAGTCAGCCGGGCCTGTGCCCCCAAAATGCAAACCGTAAATATTGTGCTAGTCCTACTTTAAAGGTTCTGTTAAGTAGAAGAGAATGACTACTGTCACCTTTTGTTGACAGTATAAGTGTCCCTGAATTTGTTCAAAACACTGTAGGATGTCCTGCTATTCATAACAAGAACATGAGAATCCTGTTCTAAGAATCAAGTTAAAGCAATTCCTGTTTTTACTGACAGTTTTCATATGCTAATATTCAAACAATAATTGTCCCAATTTGAACACATGCAGAATTTTGATCTTGGCACGTTGTGGTGAAATTAGCTAGTTATTTTAATACTCAAGCAGGTCATTCAGATTATTTTATAATAGGCTCTAGAGGCACTCTTACCAGCTAAAATATATTCCTGCTCTTGAGAGAGACTTGGGAGAGTATGCAATTCTTCTTTATCTTTGAGAATATTAAAGTTGCCAAAGTGTCTGCTGAGCCTTGCAAATGATGAGGTCCCGGTGGGAAATACAGAGGCTGGTTTTTAATATTGGATCCAAAGAACACTAAAATCATATTCTACTGCATATTGAATTATTTCATGTTTTTTGTTATTTAGTGTGACATTGGGTGTTTTCACATGAATGCAGTGGTGCTCACCCCCAGAGCAAGGTGCACCCCAGCGTCTACCTGCTTGCAGCCCTGCCTGGGTCCATTAAATGGACCTGGTGGCTGCCGCAACCTAGGCTCTGCCTCCATCGTGCTCCCTACCCCCAACATCATAGGGTGCTTTTAGACAAGCACTTCCCCCACCCCACTACCCACTGACCTCCCACCCATTACACATGTTGCAGGGTACCCATAAGGACATCACTGCAGCCCTGCAACATGTATAGTGGGTGAATGGTGAGTGGGCAGTGAGTTGAGAGGTGCTTGTTGAAAAGCACCCATAGAGTTATGGGCAGATTGCCTGACGCTCTGGGCTGCCGCCTGCAACTCCATGGTGTTTCCTGGGGCAACCCCCGGCCAAGAGCTGAGCTGCAGTGGCTGTCTGCTGAGGAGAAAGAGAGCAGCCCCGCCTCTGGCCGCTGCCCCAAGTCTGGCTACCTGCTCTGCTGGCGGTGCTCCTCAGTGTTCTGGAGCACCGCTGGTGGGGCTGCCCCGGAGCAGGTACAGCCTGTTCTGCCTGCACATCTGACCTTTGCCTGGGGGTGAGGCAGAACAGAGGCGTGGGTGCTGTCCATGTGAAAACACTCATTGAGATGATACACCTGTTCTAACAGTGCTAGTAGGGGACAAAAGAAGACAGAAGATGGTGGCTTTATTGCTATTATCTGTATTCTCTTGCCTGCTTTATGATAGAAAGTTTGAAATACATAACTATTTTGTCTGACTAGCCACAGATAGGTGATGATAATGGTGCATTGCTAATGATAGGAGAGAGTGTGTACCAGCTATGTTTAAATAGGTATGTCCAGATAACTTACAGTAACCCAGAGTTTTAAGACCATTGTCTAAAGAAATCTTCAGATCGTTCAGGTTAATTTTAAGAAATCTTGATGACCTAGGGAGCTAGAGGTTATCCAAACTAATTGAAAACCTCAAGTGGGGTCATGACATCTGTGGATAAGGCTGCAGTCCTGATTGGCATTTGCTATACTGTACATTGTCTTCGTTGTCTGGCATCACAGGATTATATTTTTAAATTTCAAAATGGGGTCACACATGCAAAAATGTTGGGAAGGAACCACTGGTCTAAAGGTCCCCCTGTAAGGAGACTATATGTGATATTAGAGAGCCTTTTAATGTTTTAGACAAAGGAATAACCTTAACTGAAAGTTGGTATGTCAGAAAAACTTAAACTAGAAATAAGGCAAATTTTTAGCAGTAAAGACAATTAACCACTGGAATGTTGCTAAGGATTGTGGTAAATTTTTCATCACTTGGAGTCTTTAGATCAGTGTCCGATAGCTTTCTAAAAATACAGTCTAGCTCAACCACAAATGCTTGGGTTTGATACAAGAATTAGAGTAAAATTCCAAGGTCTATGTTGTGTATTTCAGACTAGGGTCCTTTTCAAAGGGGATGGGTGCGCGGTGCGTGCGTTCCCATAGACCTCCACCCACGGAGCATCCGGCATTGGTACTTGTTGTTCGTTTGTGGATGATGGGTGGAGTGCGGGAGTGTGCACGCACCCCCGCTCACCGGCCATGGCATTCCCACGGATTGCCACCCATCCCCCCCGCACCCGTTGGGGCATTCAAATGGCCCCTCCCCACCCGCACATATGTGCAAGGTGGGGTGTCCGTTTGGAAAGGGCCTAGGTGTTCATAATGCCCCATGCTGTGTTGTGTGTGGTTTTTTTTTTTTAAAAATATATAAATCTGTGTTCCTTTTATACTGGGGGGAAATATTTTTTTTCAGTGTGTTAAAACAGGTTAATGTTATACATAGGAAAAATGATGCATGCAAATTCTCTATTGCTTTGAACAAGCCTCCTAGTAAATTTCAATTCAATTTTTTTAGGGCGGGGGTGGGGAACCTCAGGCAAGTTTTTATGTGACCCTTTTCTAGCGCCTGGATCTGGCCCCTGGATCCAGTCTCTACCCTGAAGCACTGAAAAACTGAGGTCCGGATAAGTGATCAGAGAGGAGGGCATGTACACAATGGTAGGGGACATATCCACAGCACAAATTCATGATCTGGGCCCTCCTTTTCTTGAATACCCCTTAAGCACCCCTGCCCCCAAACTATGTGGCCTTTGGAGCCCATACAAATTTTCAGTGTGACCCCCGGGACAGAAAAGGTTCCCCACCCCTACTTTAGGGCATCACTAGAGCTGTGACAAAGTCCGGAATTTTGCTTTACAGTGTTGTGTGCTAATATTTGTGTGCCTTGGAAACCTCCTAAAGAGTTACCTTTCATGTACCATACTGTCCCTTACTTTGGAGCAGGACTGGAGAATTTTTTCTCTCCTGCAGGCTAGTACAGGAGAAAATTAGTACAAGTTCTGTGGTGCAGATAGGTGTTTGGGTGGGGGTGCTTAAGGGGTGTGCTCAGGATGGGAGAATGGAAGGAAGGATCCTGGATCTATGCCATGGATCCATCATTGAGTTCATGACCCTGTCACCTCTCCCTTCCTCTGACCTCACTCTTAAACATTTTGAGGGTAGGGACTGGATCTACAGGCCAGGTCCAGGAATTGGAAAGGGGCCAATAAAACAGCCACATGTTGGAGGTTCTTAACACCTAGAGAATGGGTGTTAACAAATGTGACGATGTCCCGCTTTGGCCCACTGAGGCCCGCTTTGGCCTGTGAGCAAATTGCATGTTTGTTGGTGCGCCACCAGATGTTTGCCTGGGATTGCTCCTGGGTGTGTCAGTGGTGAGCCCAGACTGCGATCCCGGAGATTTCTGGGGTCTGCTACCATCTGCCCAGTCGGGTCAGAGCAGGCCACAGTGGGCTATAATGTTTGTTATTGCCTGCCCTGACCTGGCCAGATCGGGCCCTCTATGGCCAGCTGCAGTGGTGGCTGTCATTGGCTGCCATGGCTACCTGTCATGGCAGGGGGCAGGCTGCTGGGCACAGTGCAGGAGCAGGGCTGCTGGCATGTTGTTGGCTGGTTGGGACCATGTTGCCAGCAGGTTCCTCACTTGGGTTGTGATAGCAGCGCTCTGCTGTCACTTCTATTAACACCCAATGTGGTTGCTTTTTTGGTCTCAAATACAAGAGATGGATAAAGTAGTTCAGAGGATATCTTTTATTGGGCCAATTTCTGTTGGTGAGAGGGCCCTGTGTGGTCTGAAAGTTTGCATACTCTTACCAACAAAAGTTGGTCTAATAAAAGATACCATCTCAACTATGTTGATTCAGGTTTTTTTGGTAGCACTTTCATCTGTGGAGCTAATTTTTTTCAGATATTGCCTAATTTAAGTCTCCAGTCCAATATATTTATTATTTATTTTAATTTTTACCCTGCCCTTCCCACCAATGGTGGCTCAAGGCCGCTTACAACATCGGGGAAACCATCACAGAAAAATGAGTGACTGGCCCATAAGAAGCAGCAAAAGACTTGGGGGATAATAACCCAACTCTCCTGACTCTGTTGTTCACTGTTAAACCATTGGACCAGGTTTCTTCACAGAACTCAAAGTTATGTATGATTTTCATATCAGCCTATGATTTTTGAAAGAGTGTAGGAACCTCAGTGAACCATTTAGCGAATACAGACTGTTATGAATTGTTAACAGAACTGGCCAATCTCTTCTGGGGTTTGGGTTTCATTATGAACTTTATGTTCAATTCTACTAACCACATGGATATTTCCTTCTTCAAAAGTAGTACTTTTGCAGATCAAAGGCAGCACACATTGGCCAGAAAGAGAAAAGCTTTACAATAGTTGTAAAAATTGTTAATTTGACGTTGTGATATAAAAGACAAGTTCCAAGCTGCAGCATAAAAACTTTAGTGTCCTTCAATCTGCTTTGTGGTATTAGGATGTGAGTTTGGGAGAGTGCACTGGAAAAAGAAAGCAATAAAGGGAAGAGAGTATAGTTGAAGAATATGTACTGTATATTTAAGGGCAAGTATTAAGCCATTTTAGGTTGGTGGGGAGCAAATGTCGAAAGTTTCCGTTGGCAGTTGATCACAACAATATTTTTTTTTGTTGATTTTTTTTGGCTCTTCAGGCTTCTGAGATGAAAATGAAAAGATCCATCAATCCTTCCTCAGCTTTCTTATCCACAACCATGTATAGTTTAGATAAAGTCTTGCATGGAGGAGTGGCATGTGGATCCCTGACAGAGGTAAAAGCTAGACTATTATATTCTTACGTGCATATACTAAGTGTAGTCTAAATACATTTTCTTTATTTTGTAAAGGTTGATATAACAAAAGAAAACTTCTGAGATATTGATGGTCTTTCATGTTTAAAAGTTCTGCTTGTTGGAAAATTCTCCATGATAAACACAACATTTTTTGTAATAAGAAAGTATCACTATTCAAAATTTTACTGAGAGACTTTAATCCTGTGTGGAATTTTTTACAAGTTAAATTAGTGCCATAATCTGGCCTAATGGTTTAGCAATGGGTTGGGTCTCAGACTTAATTACAAGATCTCCACAAGCCCCTCCCATTTGTCCCTTTCAGGATGTTCAATGGAGATAAGGGTGTCTATAAAGACCTTGCCTCAGTCAATGCATTGTCTTAAATATAAGACTTTTGAGAAAATCTCTGGGCGTTTTACTGTAGAATCCGAGTGCCTACTTCCCTGAAGTCCAGACAAGCTGTAAAATGTTCAGGAGTGTTCCCTCGAACAATGCATTCTTTGTACGGTGCACAGATGTTACAGGAGCCTCCAGAGGATTTTGTAAGATGTGTGGAAACCCACCTTCTGTTTGACTAGAGACTTCATGCTATGTAGCCAAGTGAGCCCGCATATATATCCTATGCACATAACAAACATACCGAAAATCTACTTGTGTCCAGTATATGACATTTTTTTCAATTGCTGAAAACTCAGTCAATACTCTGAAACTCCCGTAGGCACTTCTGCTCAAAAAAGTATATTGCCAAATTGAATCTTTAGAACTCCTTTAAAAAAAAATAAGAAATTGCAAAAGTATTTTTTATAATGTTGGAAAAATGTATCTCTTCAGTCTTCATATGGAAACATGATTAAGCTGGTTGTGCTATTTCCCCCTCCTCCCCCAAATGTGGCAGCCATGAATGAATGAGAACAGACTAGAATGAAAACCATATTGCAACCTAAAACAATAGTGGTTCTCATTTTAATAAACTTTCATATATTGATTTATTTATTATTAAAATGTATATGCCGCTCCCTTCTGCTACAAGCATCTCGGGGCGGCTAACAACATTTTAAAACACATAACTAAAAATACAATTAAAACAACCTAAAACCCCCAGATTAAAATAACCCATACCCAAACCCTCCCTAACCCAACCCAGTGCACTACCCATCTCCCCCACCCCCATCCCCTCCCTTCCCCAAAGGCCTCAACGAACAGCCAGGTCTTACAGGCCCGGCGGAAGACCAGCAGGCTCGGGGCAAGTCGAGCTTACTCTGGGAGGGAGTTCCACAGCCACGGTGTGACCACCGAGAACGCCCTCTCCATTGTGGCCCCCCGGCTAACCCGGACGACCTCCAAGAAGGTGCCCCCGGCGGACCGCAAAAATCGCCCTAAGACCCGAGGAGTGAGGCTGTCTCTCATATTGTGGGTAATATAACATTTGGAGACCCAGTAGGCAACCTTTCTATGTCTGGTAAAGTGGGATATACAGTTTATCTTCACAGACCACCTTGTGTATTTATATTTTTTTCTCTTGGTGAATTAGGGCATAATCCTTCACCACTAAATTCAGTGGGAGCGGAGTCACTGATTTACTTGCACTCTTTATGGAGTTCTTAAAAAAAATATTGTGGTTTTAGATACCTGTGTTGATAACTGGTAATTAGTAGGAGCAAAACCAAATTGTAATAATACATGTTGAAGGTGTTTAGCCTACAATCAAGAAAAAATGGCAATGTGTTCTGACCGGAGATGACAGAAGACATTTTGGCTATGCCTTCTCTTTGGGCAGCCAGGAGCAGTACTGAATTAAATAGGATTCGGAGGTTGTGTAATACCTTGCTTGCTGGTCTCTGCCTACAAGCAAGTTCACTTACTCATCTAAGTTTATTAAATTTATATCGTGCCTTTCCCTGAAGATTCAGGGACAGTAACAACATAATAAAGCATCATTAATTAATTAATAATACATTCAAAACCTAAAAATACTCTACACAATCCCTATCCCGGGGTGGGGAACCTTTTTGAGACCGGAGGCCACATTGTCGGTTTCTGAACGTGCCAGGGGTTGCATGTCTAAATCAATTAAAATCAGTTAAAATTAATTTAAAATGAATTTGAAGCAATTAAAACTATTAAAATAGTCACACAAACATACACACACTCAAAAACTAAGACACTGACAGAATATTCAAACAAACATATACACACACACACACAGAGTATGTACCTGTGGTTTATTTATTTATATTTATATTAAAACTTACATGCAGCCCCCTCCTGCCTCAGGCATCTTGGAGCGGCTAACAACGTTTTAAAAACATATTAAAAATACACAATAATAAAACTACAATTAAAACAGCCTAAAACCCCCCCCCCCATACCCATGCACCCCATCTCCCTCGATAAAGGCCTGGCAGAACAGCCAGGTCTTACATTGGGTGATTTCAGACGTGACGGGGGCCCTATTGGCCCCGTCACGGAATCACCCAAATGATTTCCCGGCGGAATCAAACTGGCTCGTCAACAGACAAGCCGACAGATTCCGCCGGGGAATCAGGGAGGGGGCGGGGCTGCATGGCGCAACGTGTGGCTGCACAGCCCTGCCCCCCCCCCCCGCTTCCGAGGCCGCCCGCCCTCTGGGAAACAGGCGGGAGCAGCGGCCAATGCGGTCGTGGCGCCCGCCCGCCCCCCGGGG